>JASJET010000103.1:35630000-36067500 GCA_034092305.1 Diaprepes abbreviatus
TTTTTTTTTCTCTTTCTCATCAAAATTGACAGTTGGGTTTAGTAATGTTTGGTAAATCATTATAAGACGATACACAATTACACAGGATACAGAAATGTGTAAAATTATCGACAAAAATAATAAATATCCTCGTTTTGTTATCCGTAATTTCAATAAAATAAGAAAATAAAATAACATATATTAATCTACAAGACCAAAGTATAAATGATGTTTGACTACGCCTTTTCACACAAAACACAGCTGAATCTGAAAGTGGCCGTACCAACTTAAGTGACGATTAAAGAACGCCGATGGCCCCCGCTCATTGGCACCGCACAATTCAGACTAAACAGTGATTAAAACTGCTTTAACCATTATAGTTTCTAGAGCTGTTATTTTTAATGAAAAGTGAATAAAATGAGTAGTTCTTCCGACTCTGAGGAGGATATTGTTGTGGCTGGTTTAGCCTGTGTTGAAGCGGAAGTGGAGGAACAACGGAGAAGAAGATATTGGGTTCATGATATTTACCTTAAAAGAAAAGTCCACGGGGAATTTTATCATTTATTTCCAGAGTTGATGACGGACAATGAAAAGTTTTTCGAATATTTTAGAATGTCTAGTATAAAATTTTATGAAATTTTAAATACGTTGCCGCTCAGGAAACAAAACACTAACCTTCGAAAATCGATTCCACCGGAGGAACGTTTAGCAGTTACTTTAAATTAAGTGTATTATATAGTCGAATTAATTAAATTTGACGTTTACATCACAGATTTTTGTGACATAACTAATGTTTTTTGGCTGTGACGTGAACGCCTAGACAATTTACTTCAAGTTTATTAGGCAACAACTATGTATAGAGAATATTATTATTATTATATATTCTGTATGCTCTCACGTCTTTTATCAATTCTTCGTCCGACATAGTAACAATACAAACACTATGTCTATACCACATATTATACTACCTCTTTCTATTTTTAAAATAGTCGAAGGCTTTCAGACCTTTCGGCAATTTTTGCCCTCTTAAGAATAGTCGAAGACGCCAATGCTGAAAGCGCGGAAGCGTTCTGGCCGGTCGGAACCAGTGAGCGGGCTCTCATTTATTTACGTGTAAACCAAAACGGGCCGATTGCGCGGAACCGAGCGGTCTGAACCGAGTCGAACTAGTGGGCGCGCTGCTTAACGTTTGGGACGGCCAAAAACTGGAACCACTGATGATAACATCGCTCAAGTTCACCAAATAGTGCTAAACAACCGTCAAATTTAGGTTAGAGGGATAGCAGAGGCTAATAACATATCTAAAAAACGTTTTTGTTACATACGGAATGAAAATTTAAAGATGAAATTGATCACTCTGGACCAAAAATTCGCACAGTTTAAGCGTATAAATCAGGAAGGTAGATAACATAGGATACAGATAGCTCATTTTTAAGCCTTTTTTGGTACTCGTTAAATCTAGAGCCAATGAATGCAAAAGAACTTGTAGTATTTGTGATATATATAAAAATGCCGATGCTATAAATCAAAGTGTGAATGATAATTTGAATTAATTAATGGCAATCGTTCTTTAGAACTTGGAACTACATGGAATATTCATATATATCTACATTTGAAAATCAATCAAATTTTATTGATAATTTAAACCAAATAATAATTTTACAGATCTACTTTTAAAATCATCTTCATCATTGAAAAAAGGAAAATTGTCAGATTTGGAATGATTCTAGTCCGCATGCAGTCCTTGAGATATCATTACATTCACAAAAATGAACGATTTCAAGATATTTTTCATCAGAAGGCGTTATTGGGCCTTATTTTTCCAAAAATGGTGATGATACTGCTGTTACAGTCTATGAAGAACGGTACAGGAACATGATTACTCACTATTTCTGGTATAAAATTTTATCTGTATTTCAACAAGACGGAGCAGTATGAATTTATCGACAGAAGTTTAATAAATGTCTAATCTCAAAAAATGTCGTAAATTCACCATCGTAATATCCGACATAATTCCATTAGACCTTTTCTATAGGATTATATTAAATTTTTAGTTTACGTCAATTAACATCAAATATTCAGTTTATGGAAAAAAAGTGACTCAGATCTAATATTTCAGAATCAACTTCTTAAAGAAAGCACGAGGCGATTATTTAAAATAAACAATTTTTAAATAAAACTGGCAGGATCCAATAACTACCATTAAAAAATTCATTGATTCGTTATAAAGTTGTATTTTTATTTCAAATTAAAGCCAGAAAACACCTATTTGATCATCCGATATTAGCGATTACTTGTAAATATACTTATGAACCCTAAATGATTATAAATATTTTAAACTAATATTTAGGTAAATTGTGTTAATATAATGATTTAAAAATATCTAACTTTGTTTAGATAAATATGATGCTATTAATATAAATTATTTAAAATAATCTAATATTAAACCACAAGACCGTAAAGATTTTGTGTATCGTCAGATTGCAAAATTTTTCAAAGATCTGGATTCTCAAAGATTTATTTATGAGTAACTAGATAATGAACAAACTTCTCTGCAGTTAATTATTAGAATATCCAGACACTTTTTATTATACTGTATGTACCGTTATTTTGTATATGTATTTTTATAACCTTACCCAAATCGGTTATTTTTTATGCCACAGTTGTTTTAATCAAGTAAAATGTTAATAACTGTTTGAGCCAAGTGCGTATTGAGGTCGTATGATCTTTAAAAAAATATTTTTGATTTTATTCTCATAGTCACTATGTATTTTCAGGAATAAAACATATGAAAAAATTATTATTTCAACTACAGTATCTCTAGAATATTGCATTGCATCTCTGCTTCAGGTAGTTATGAAATTAAAATCATCTTTAACAATAAGTTCTTTATCGCATACATTTGTTTTCATTAAGAGTAAACCATCTTACCTTAAACTGAACGTTTCATAATTTGTCAGTTCTTTTTGGGTTTATTAAAATTTCACGTTTAGTTTCTACAATACCATTATGAAATCGAATTTCATGTATTTCTTTAAATATATCGTCTTTGCTTTTTCAATGTTTTTAGTTTTCTGATAAGTATTTTGGAACTGTACTTGGTACGCTGTGTATGTTTAATATTGGTATATTTAATTTTAATAAAACGTCCTCACCCCTTTTGGCGTCATGTAGGGATATCTGCCACATTAAATACTCTTTGGTAAAATAACACTCAAACACCTGACTACAATCACTAAACCAAAATTTTCACGATGAATTGTTTTTTGCCATTTTAACCAATGTTCGTCATTTTTGTGAAAATTGAACACTGGCACCATCGGCCATTTACAAAAAGAAGACTAATTTCCAAGCTTTTCTAATTTAGTAATTTAGATAATTTGACAATGTCTTTTCGATAATAAAACCTATGCAAATCTAAGCGAACAGCTGGTGACTTCAGGCCGTGACGTCATAAAAAATTTCGTTTCAGCGCTTTGTTCTTACATTATAGGAGTTGTTAATATTGCTCGTCATACATTATTTTGATATAGCTCAAACAGATTAGTCGGCGTATGACAACAAAGCACCTGAACCTCTGTTTTATCTCCGATTTAATTTGAAATCAATACAAACCTGTGATCGAAACAACGACTTAGTATCATGTTTTGAACATTTAGGGTATAATATATTTTTTTTAAATGAAACAAATGAATATTGTTTGAGAAAAAGAACCCTAAGTAGTTCTTTAACAAAATTGTTATGTACAAAAATTGAAAAAAGCTGAAATTAACCAAAGAAGTCATCAATGGAATTGGCAGCCACGCTTAAAATAATTTTTTTTCGAGTAGTTATCTACTGTCACTAAAGCATATTGCGTACCCGAAAAATTAAATTAGAAAGTTAGGTAAAAAAAAATAATTATTCACAATCGACAATTTGGAAAATACGAAAAAAAAACAAATTTAAACCATTTAAATTAAACATGAACTCTAGAAGATTTGCAGCATAACTCGCAATACTCAACTGCTTTGCAGATTCGCATCCAGCAGAAATAATATTTAAGTTTGATCGATGTAGCTCTAAAAATAAATTGACAATAGTGCTGACTTAATGTGAGACAGGCTATAAATCAACGTATTATGTATTCTGTTCGGAAATGAAAGGAACTTGTGAATTTAAACGGCGAGCGTATGCAGGATCACACGTGTCATTTTTTTTAAAATTAGTATATAAAAAAGTATGCCAAGAATGTCCATCCTGTGCTATAATTTTGACGCCCATAAAATGTACGCGAAACTGGTACGTCGACTCATTCATATCAAGCAATTTATAGTGTTGCCAATGATAAGATATCAATATTTTAATGTTATATACATGTTTTTATGAGAAACAAGCACAAAGGAATTTAAATTTTCGGATGTACATTCAAACTGAGGCAATATTGCATATCCCTTCTTACCTACTAAGGAGGATAACCTCCTCCTTATTGCTGATCTAAAATGCAAGGTTGTCACATACTAGCGACCTTTTCTTGAAATCATCCATCACTACAACATTGTTAATATTTTAATATCATTAATAATATGCTACAAGTTTTTATAGAAAAACAAGCTTAAAACTACGTGACTAAATATAATCGTTATTTGAGGAAAGAAAACCTCTAAAACAATGGTATAATATAGGCTTATTGTTAAAATATTGTTGACATCGTACGTTTATCATCCAATAAAATCCTAGTTTTTGAATGTTTCTTCGAAATGTGACAATATTACACTTTATCGGAACAAACAGAAGTGGGAATGCATTGTCCCTGCATGACTCATTGTCTGGCTGATCTTAATATATTTCATAAAATTTTGATTCAGTTTTTGGCCGCCATTTTAGTTGGAAATTCAAAATTTATTTAGTTTTTTTTTTCAAGTTTAGTGACGCACATTTGTTAATTTAAATTCCTCGCCACTAATAAATTTTGAAATTGCCGCCATTATTTGATGACTTCTGTTAGTGCTTAGAGAAATGTCAAAAAAGTCTTGAGAATAATGTTTTGTAGTTTTATATTTTAATGCCATAAATTGTAAATATGCTATGAAAAGTTAAATTGAAATGATGTTTTAATTTATGAAAATCTCCGTCTCCACGGCCTAGTTTTTATGCAGTGCAAACTTTTAAATAGATCAAAGATAAAACTCTAGATGCCTTAGAATCGATAAGAAGAATAGTTGTTGAAATTTTCCATTTTTGCCGTTTAACCTGTCCTAAAAATAGTAAATATTATTTAAAGATTCTGTTGCAAATAAGTTGTTTTGCAGAACTGAAGTGTTTACTTTTTTGAAAAATAAATACTTAATTACAAAAAAACGGATAAAAAAATAAATGAAAAGTATAGATAATGAAAAACAATTCTAAAGTTTTTTAAAAAATTTATATTCATTAAACAGTGTTAAATAAAAAATTGTAGATATTGTCATTAAAAATAAAAAACATAAAAGTCTACAAAAATAACGTAAATGATGTACATTGACTTTGCAGTTAGTAAAATAAAATATAAACATTGTATTCACAATTATAGCTGGGATAGTTTAATGTGAAATATTCCTTTTATATTAACCTAAAAGTGTTCTTTATCTTCGAATGTTAATAAACTTTATTAATTTAGTAAAATGTTATGTTAAGACAAATTATTTGGTATTGTTATTTGAAGTTAGATATCGAAATTTGTGCTTAAGAAATTGAAACGAAAATAAAGCTTTAATCATTTGCATTAAGTATGTAAAATCATAATTTCTGTAATTTGTTAACACCCTTTTAAATAGAATTTTTTTATTCGTACACTATATTACTTTGTGACTATTAATTACTTATACAGATATTTTAACTTAGTGTTTTTTACCGCCAATTTGAAGTTACGGTCTATTTAAAAAAAAATACCAGCCTTTAAAGCATTAAAAATATAGCAATGTTGGTGTTTCAAAATGACCTACCCGAAGAATTAGAGTAACACTTGGCAAATCTCTATATTTTTTACTAATCAATGAGAAAACGTTAAACTATTTCCGAGTTTTCAGAGTGAATGCTTAACATATCTGAATAAGAAAAAAACAGTTAACATTTTGCTACAATATGGCATATTTATTTTACACAAATTTTTTGTATTTTTTTTTTCTTGCCACTAAAACTCTTTCGAGTATATTTCTACCGTTTTTATGTATCATTGTGTAATAAATCTGGAAAAGCACTTTGAAAAGCTGAGACATTTTCATCTTATCGTAAATTTCTGTCATTATGCTTAGCACTAGCATGTTTTTTACTAAAACACCAGGCACAATTTTTAATTACTGACTTTGGTAATACTTCACTCAATGACAACAAAGTTCCATCTTTTATAAAATAAATAATAATTTTTAAGCTGGAGAGAAAAGACTAATAAATCCAAAAACGTCACGATTGAATAACTTAAGGTATCAGAATAAACGTGGGTCAAATCTTAAATATTTTTTTCACAGAAATGAGACTATTATTTTTATAATACTTTTACTCTCTCTCCTCTATAACTTAACTTTAATTTTAACATATTATAAAAATCAATAAAATTATTTGGTCCCAGTATATTCAAATATTTTTTTACTCATATCTTTTTTAATTTAAAATGTTTCCTATAAATATATAGCCACAATAAATGCAAAAGTTATATAAACTGTTGTAAGAATGCTAAAATTAAAAATAAAAATACTATTTCTTTCTATCTTATATCATTCGAAGACATAATTACAATTTCTTTTAATATTATTGAATGATATTCTAATTAAAATCAGTACTTTAATTAGAATATAAATTTTTTTTTCTATCAAATTACTGTAACATGTTTTTTTTCTATCCAAAAATGAAACTTTATAACAAAAATGTTTATTAAATTATTGAATTGGCTCCCAAAAAAGCGCTAAAAATCGAAATAAATATTCGGACAAAATTAAGAGATGTAAAATATTTAATCCGCCATATTGAATTTAATAAAAATAATTTTAGATTTATTTTACGCGTGTCCGAAAACTTATTTAAAAACTCTTTCTTTTTACAAGTCTATGAAAATATAAGTATTAAAATGGAATTTTGGATTTTCAAAAACTCAAGTATATCACCTGTTGAATCTAAAAATACAGATAATATACTGTTCAATATCCACAAAAACTCATAAATATAAAATTATCGTCGGATTCATCGTGATATTCTCATTGTTTACTTAAATGAATATGAACAAAGGGACAAAAAATTTTTACGTATAGTGCAGATTAACTGTCCAACACGGCAACACTGCATTATATCATGTCTTGCCATTTTACTACTTCTTAAGCAGCGCGCCCACTGGTTCGGTTCGGTTCAGACCGCTCGGCTCCGCACAATCGGCCAGTTTTGGTTTACACGTAAATAAATGAGAGCCCGCTCACTGGTTCCGATTTCATTTATTTACGTGTAAACCAAAACTGGCCGATTGTGCGGAGCCGAGCGGTCTGAACCGAACCAGTGGGCGCGCTGCTTTACCATAACTATCTTTCATGAATGACTTCAATTTAATACTTTGAATTTTCTCATCCTTCGCATTCACCAAAAATGACAAAATGCACCTCAAATCCGTCCGTACGAGAAAAACGTCTTGGCATAGTTTGTCTATGGTTTGTATGATTGTGAGTAACAATTACGCGAAATTTCATGATGCTACACATATCAGTAAATAAGTTATAGTAATTCTGGTGGATATTGTTTGTGATTTGTAACGATGTAAACAAAACATTACATTAAATTTAGTGTTTTGCACAAAATTATCTATACGCAAACACTAAAAATATTAAATAAGGCATATAGTTTTTAGTAGTATAACTCATTCACTGCGGGCCCTGAAGACGTTAAAGGTAATCCGCGTCCTCGACTGTTGTCGACATCAACTTACGACGATCACATTGCTCAAATAAAGACTATAATGCTTGAAAACTGACGTATCTCAGTTAGCGAGAACTAGAGTGTGAGTTAGGGATCTCAAAAACTCAATGCCATATGATTTTGGTCGAAAATTTGAACATGAAGCGCATCGCTTCTCTCTTAATACTAAAAATCTACAGACTACAGAATATGTCTGTGTATATTTCATTTAACTGCCTGAAGGAGAAAAACAGTAATTCCTCAAACTAATTTTACGACAGTCAAAATTTCTTAATTTCCTATTAAAATTTGAATTTTTAGGCTTCTAACTACTCCGGTGCCTGCCGGTTTAAAACCCTGCCGACATGTCTCGGAATTTAGATTTTATACAGATAGTTGTTTCCTATTAATGTTGCTCTTGGTTCATTACAACTTCACTGATGAGACCATTAGGTGGTTGAAACTCGTATGGAAAGGAGACAGAGTTGTAGAAAACAAATTGTCTGTATATTTTTTCCTTTAACTGTCTGAAGAAGAAAAATGGGAACTTTTAAAAGATATATCTTTGTTGTTAAAAATTTAATCCTAAATATTAAAAATTAATTTGATATAATAGGTAAGGTGAAATTTACATGTGAACAGTATTTTATTGTTGCAATTTTTTCCAGGTAAAGGTGATCTAGTCGGCTCAGATATTAATATGCATCTCCAACATTCAAGCAATGGAAACCCTGACGGTGGAAGTCGTGGAGGTGGAAATGCAGATATAGTAATTAAATCAAGCAGTGACGTACGTGCACTGACCTATTGTGATTTGAAATGTATACATATGCAGGGACTTGTGGATGTATTAAGGTAATGCTTTTTTTTGACTATTTTTTCTCAAGGGGTTATTCCGTAATGTCGGCCGTTTTTGGAGTGTAATTTCAGGAATTTTTTACAGGATAAGTGGAAGATATTAGAGTTTTTTTCATATTTTTATACAATATTTTGATAAAAAAATGTTCAATTTATTTGAAAAACTAAGAACCTTCGAGTCCCAAAGCATGTAAAAATTGAGGCGTTCGCAGCGAAATCATAAACTGCGACCACGATTATTGCCCTCTGCGGAGTAAAAACATATATTTCAATTTTTTTTAATTGTTACTCTATTGGCTATCGTCTGTAGCACTAAAAGGAGAAAATATTGAAAATTACGGAAATTATGCAAAGATAAAGAAAAATGTGCTATTTTTGGATGGTTTTTTAAAGTAAATGTTTGAAAAAAAATTAAACCGTATGAAGACAATCGCGCTACTGATGATAAAAGTAGAAATTTCAAGTAAATCGATTCAGTAGAATTAGCGATATAATGATCCTTGATTTGAAAATCGTGATATCCTGAAATACAGATTTAAGGTTTTTGAATACAATTACACCGTTTGAAATGTAGTTGTACTTAATATGATATACCTGAACCGTACGTCACCATAAAACCTGTTATAAGCTTAATAGGGAGCCGCATGTTCACGCGCGTGAAAGGTCTACTCGTATCTGGCTACACTCGCTCGCCACTCTATGTGCGCCAAATTTTAAGTCGTATAAATTTCTTAATTTAGCGAGTATTTAAAAACCCATTTGCAGGCATATTTTTGAAGGTTCTTAGAATAAAAGGATACAAACAAGAAAGATCGTTACTACGGAATAGCTTATACATATTTCTGAAATTCTGACACAGAAAAATGTTTTTATTCAAAAGAATATTATACAATAACACTACACTAGTATTTCTTTTAAGGCGCTAATAAAGATTGTTTCGTGCGAGCAGAGCAGAGCAGAGTTGAAAGCTAGAGGCGGCACCAGCAAGCAAAGTGCCAAACTAGCCCCTATGCCGTAGAGTAGGGGTTGGTATTTTTTTTAAAGGCGCCACTGAATTTTTGACCGGGTAAACTCAGAAACCCCCGACCCCACGTTGTTGCTTGGTCCTAGCGTTCAACTCGGCTCTCTAATTTGCTGCACAAAATTTTAAAAATGAAGAAAGACAATGCACTAAAGCAAAGGACAAGAAGCTGCGGAAAAATGAAGACTCATAAAGAAAAAAAAATGTTTTATATTAATTCTACTCTTTATTCACTGATAAGGAAGTCCTTAAGGGTGCACTGGTTTAAATCCTTAAGGGTGGATCTATGTTGTTGGTCGACCCAGTGGGTGGATCTGGACTTCCTCGTGCCCAGAGGGTCCACCCTCTGGGCACGAGGGGTGGGTCTTCTTCTACCCCGAGGGTGGATATGGGTATTCTTTTACCCCAACGGTGGATATGGGTATTCTTTTACCCCAACGGTGGATATGGGTATTCTTCTATCCTATGGGTGGATATGGGTAGTCTTTTACCTCAAGGGTGGACCCCGATTTTCTGAGGTCAGACTGATTTCTGGTAATAATGCTGAAGAGGCCGACGAAATCCCTGTTTCCAGGTTGTACCTTGATAACTAACCAAAACGCCAAACTGACCGAAAAATACTCAAAACACAATTCACTACAACGTTATTGAGGTACACAAAATGAAATTCTCCATCCAAAACCCGCAAGATAGCGGCAATTAAACGAGATGGAAATTTCTTGACTCTTTTTTGCAATAATTCACAGGAAAAAGTAGCACTGACAGTTAAATTCTCGCTATTTTATACGAAGCCCGAAACCTGCGCTGTATGAGCTTCTTTTTCCCTTAACAAAAGGGACCTTAAACAAGTAGCAATTCGAAAAAAAGAAATGACAGCTCAGAATAGTGGACTTAAACAGCATTTCTAACTAATAAGTCGCTGACATTTCCGACTCAGAATCAAATAGGACTTCATCGTTTATCCCTAAAACAAGAAACTAAAATTTTCTCTCAGCCATTAGCAACACGGTATTAGTTACTCATCCAAATTTCCTCCCAAAAATTACCACAGAAATAGCAAACCAAGCATGCAACGGCTTAAAAGAATGCAAATTTGCCTAAACGTCAGCTGGAAAGGTCACATAACCCCAACAAAAAGTAAACAAACCCTTGAAAATACTTCAAATAAAAATCCGGGAAACTGCAACTAAACAGATAAATGTAACAATTTTATTTGAAATAATCAGCACAAAAGAGGTAAATAACAATATTCTATTTAAATATAAACAACCTAAAACAGTGACGTAGATTCGCCGACCTAAACATTATGTTGGAATGGAATTAAATTAGGGCTGTATTTCTTAGAGCCGTTTTACACACACAAGAATTATAGCCAAAATTTATCTCATAATTATGTTGAAAATTTTCATAAAACTAATTTGCTGTTTTACACATCAAAGAATTATTGTCAAAATTTTGGTGAAAATTTTCGGCATAAAAATATAGAACGTGTTCTATATTTTTATGACTAAAATGCAGAAAGTGCGCGAAAATCGACGCAGAATAAAATATGTGAATTCACAACCTGCGTTTGGTAATCAACCTAATCTCAATGTTTACTCATTGTTTCTTGCACAAAATATCTCTTATTTTGTGGTTTTTTGATTATATATGTTTGGAAAATTTCATATTTATGACATTTTAAGGTTATTCCCATATTATTTAACGGCTTGAACGTCACATATTATGAAAATGCGCATGAGCACCGACAAAATTACCACCAAAATTATATTCAGAATTCTTGTACGTATCAAACAGAGTGGTATTTTATTGTAAAAATTATCTCCAAAGAATTTTCGGCAAAAATTTGCTGAAAATTTTGGTTATAATTTTCGGAATAATTCTTGTGTGTGTAAAACGGCTCTTATAGACAAATTACTGAATGATAAAGAAAATAATTAAGTTGGGAAGAAACTTTGCAAGGGAGTGAAATTTGGAAAGGCTCGAAAAGCAATAAGACCCGAAAATGCAACGAATATTAGGCTGTTATACGAAGAAGAAATAAGAAATGCTTAATGATAATGATATAGTGCTGCCCAAAACGTGAATATTAGCAAAAGAAGGTAAAATTAACCAAATTAACCATAGTAAATTTAAGATAAAATCTTAACCGTGACAACAATATATTTTTAAATCAAAAAGTTAATCTGTATTGACAAGTTTAGAAAATATCATTTTCTATTATTATTAAAAATTCTGAAAAAAAATGTCTTTGCATATATGTTTCTTTTATTGCAATATCACCTGACTGGCGTATATTATCTAATCTGCCATCATCATCGGCTATATTCTTTTGAGTAATTATCAATTGATCAAAGTGAACAAAGTGAAACTGATAACTTCATGTTCTTTTGAATATGCATTAACTTGTCATTGGGCTGAAGTGATCATGATTACTTCAAGTGATAGAAGTGAAAGTAATAATGACTCAAAAGAATAGCCCTATCATTATCCATCAGCAGCTCTTATTCACAGCTGTATAAGTATCCAGGTCTATGTTTCGTCGAACGTTTCTATCCTGAGTCGTGTGACCCAATTTTCGGCCACTCTCTTGATGTAATCGCTCCATCTGGTCGGCGGTCCTCTTACTCGTCTTGTTTTCGATCGGTCTCCATTCTGTTACACCATCGATTATAATCCCTATGTGGCCTAAATTTTTTTGGATAATATCTAAATTTTTTTTCGTTGTTTAATAGTTATATTTGTTATTCTATGTCTCCAATAACCGTTGTGATAATCTCAGTTTATTGGCCGACTCTTTTGGTATTGTAATTGTCTCAGCACAATTGTGCATAGACTTTTCTTATTAAGCATATTGGCAGATCACCGTGTGACTTATCTCCGAGCTGCTCAAAAATTACTCATCCCAAACCGGCACGACAGTGCATCTCACAGTTTGGTTAGGCCCAAAAATTTGTAATTGTTAACTTGTTTCACTTCACCTTCATTAAATTTTATTCGCTGATAACTCAACGGTGTCGAAAATCAACAAATATTAATACCAGATATTTGCTGTATTCTACGGATTTCTCATTAAGAATCTTAATGGTTTGCAATGATCGTTAGGACTATATCCACTTCTAAAACTCACCTGTCCTCTCAACTGATAAAAATTCAGCTTTTGCTCAAAGGGTTTAGTTATAATGGTGGTAATCCATTTTTACAAATGGGAGAGCAAAAGGATTGGTCTATAATTTTCAAGGTCGGCTACTTATGAATAAGGACCGTCACCGTGTTGTTCCCTTTACTTAAGATCATGCTGTTTTGTAAGCAAAGGCTCAAAAGAGGCACTATAACTCTCAGCGAACCGTCGCCACCCATTTTTTACAGCTTTCGAGAGCTTTATTATTTTTCATTTCTCTAAGAAAAAGTTTGATTGTATTTGTGACCTTAAATTTCCTTTCTTGGTTCCCTTTTTCCCTGTTCGTTGTTTCATTTCTCTTATTACCCCTTTGTTTGTGCATATCTATTTTCCATCCGTGAATTTATTTCTGAGTATTTTCGTGTTTTTATTTTCTTCAATTGTATGTTGTATACTCTCTAAAATTTTTTTTTAAGTTTCTTAATTTCTCTGAATCCGCGTTTTGTTTCCTTCTTTTAAGTGAGCATACCAACATAAATTTTATACTTTCGTCATTTAGTTTTCTTCCTTTGGATTTAGTTTTCTACTGTAGTGTTGCTGTGATAATAGTAAGGGTTTCTGTAATTGTATTGCTCAATATTTCGACATCGTTTGGAAGGTTATCATTCCATCATAGGTTCATAAATTTTAGATATTTATCGATATTTTCTGTTGCTTTCCGAATCACTTTCTTGTTCTTGTGCATCATCTTTGTTTGTTTAACCTAGTAGGTGTAACGAACTTTATTTTGTAGGGTTTTAGGTTTATTTTCTACGAGTTCATAATTTATTTAATTAATTTTACTTTTGTTAATTTCCTCATGAGGCGTCGATGAAAGAAGGTCTGGAACTTTTTAGAAAATTATATTTCCCTATTTTCAACATGGAACGCGTATGATAGAAGGTCTAGAAATTTCCGGATTATTCCTTTTCTTATTTTTATTACACCATGTAGTATGAAAATCCATCTAGAAAAATCAGTAATCTTCTAGTATCAGGAAAAAGGGTATATACAGGGTCCAGATCGGCTTTCATGGACAGTTTAGTTTGAGAGCTCATCGATGCAACTTGAATTGTTTGACAAGTGTCAGAATTGAAGTTTTAATAAAAGGTGATTATAACAATAAAGTGTTTATAAATACAGGCCGTCCGGGACAAATTGGTGTGGGAAGTGGATAAAATCCAGAAACGTTAGAAAAAAAAACAGTGAATTGAAACTGTATGCCATTAGAAACTAGGAAACAAAAAGCAAAGATAGAAGAGAAACTTCAAACAAGTTTAAATCATATACTGATGATGATACAAGACATGAAAACAGGCCAAGAAGATATAAAGAAAAGCCAAGAAGATACGAAACAACAATTGAAAGAAGATATTATGAAAAATAAAAACGATATGAAACAGGAATTAAAAACAAGCCAATATGATATGAAACAAGACTTGATGACAATGAAAATAAGCCAGGACGATGTGAAACAGGAATTAAAAACAAGCCAAGATGATATGAACGAAGAATTGACGACACTGAAAATAAGCCAAGAAGATATGAAACAGGAATTAAAGACAAGCCAAGATGATACAAAACAAGAATTAAAAATAAGCCTGGAGGACATGAACAGGAATTTAAAAAAAAATCAAGAAAATATGAAGCGCATAGAACAAGAAAAGCAATAAAAGATTAGCAAAATTAGAGGAGACGTACATCGCAAAGTACAGCATGAGGTGTCAGGAATCCAGAAACAGATACAATAATTACATTTGCAAATTAGAGAAGACGTACATTGCGAAGTAGAGCATGAAGTGACGGGAATCCAGAAACAGGTGTAACAATTACATTTGCAAATCGAGAAGATAGCCAGTATAGGTGTAATAAAGGTAGATGGAGTTCCTGCAACTAATGTGATGAGGCCACCTACCTTCGACGGCAAAGTACCTTTGCTTACCTATGTCCATCAATTGTAGTTCACCGAAGTCTGCAAGAATATGAGGCGGATATAATGAGGCTAATAAATTTGACTTACATATCCGGAAGAAATAAAGCAAGACTTAGCAGTAAATAGTTTTATCCAAGGTTTACGCGACCCAAAAACAAGTCAAACTCTAAGAATGGCCCGACTGAAGAAAATTTCCGAGGCTATTGCTTATGCCCTTCAGTTTGAAACAGCCAGACAAACCTCTAGGAACTAAGAAAGAATCATAAGAAGGTTCAACCTTTCCCATTATGATCGCAGATCGAAGAATTCTTCATGAAGCTAATGAGGGAGATGCAAGAATTTTTAAACAAATAAAAAACACATGACAACAAAAACACAATTTTCCAGAGCAGAGATAGAATTTGTTATTGGAGGTGTGGCCAAGAGGGGCATGTACAAAGGGGCTGTATAAGCAGTACTACTTCTGACAGTGATCCTGATAGCTATCGGCTTCATATTGCTGATATAGGGGATGAAGTTCGAAGGAGTGACTTAGAGAAAGTCTTTGCTCTTAAAGAAGTCTGGTTAAGTAATATTATCCCCTGTTTTGTAATTTCTGTTTACAGAGATAAAAAAGATGCTGCAGTTGCTATTAAGGCTTGCGATGGAGTGGAAGTATGCGGTTGTCACATTAGAGTGACTTATGCCAGACCAAGAACAAGGAGTCAGGGTCGCCGGTACTATTCGAATAACATGCGTTGTTACCAATGCAGATACAACGGTCACTTTTACCGAGATTGCCCGGAAATTACTGCTGGTGGAGGCGATGGCAGAAAAGGCCACTACGGAAGAGATAAAAGGAGTACTCGCGGCGGTCGTGGAGAAGGGGATGAAAGGGATCGTAACCCAAAAGGGGCTACGGAAAAACATTCTACACTTCATCCTCGAGAAAATACGTAGAAAAGGACTGCGACCGCGAAAAGGACTATGAAGGAAAAATATCCTATAGGTCATCCTCGAGAAGGTACAGCGACAACCACAAATAGAAAGAGACAGAATGAAGGCCCCTATGACCTCTTGAGGAAAGTACTTTGATTCTTTTAATGCCATTTCAAGGTCTTCAAAGAAATGGTTGACTTTTTCATCTTAAGCATTTATGATAGGAGCATAAATGTGTATTATTTTGATTTTATAAAAGTTGTTTAAGTAAGTGTCACGTATATTGCACATTCTGTTATTGTTTATACAGTTGATATATTTCGTTTATGTTGCCTATTAATGAGGAAACCTATACAACCAATCGATGTTTTGGGTCACAATTGGTATGGTACAATATATTTCCAAAGTCTAGTAATGTCCCTATTTATTATTTCCAGTTCCTGTTCCAGTTCTATAAGTTTTTTCCTATTTTATGTTTTTAATTTTCTTTTTGGATTTGTGGAAGTCTCTTTGTATGAATTTTCTGCCCTCTACTACCCTCCAGAATCTATGGGACTGAATGAATCATTTTCAGTGCGAGATTTTGAACAATTTGTCCTACTTCTATTTTGAACCTTGACATTTCATTAGAGTGGTTTTGGCACCGCCCTTGCTATTGTCTATTGACGAGACGGTTGTTAAGATATGGAGGCATGAAAATAGGTTATGAATAGGTAAAAGTTTTGTACATGATGCCCACCTTAACTAAGGAATGGTGTGAAACCATAGCTCTCGTAGACAGGGGCGCCGCCCTGAAGTAGACCTATTCCCCACCGGGGTCGTAAAGGTATCTACCCGCTACCAGTTAACGTAAATTATATGAATAAAAAAACATGTTTTGAGACTTTGTAAATTTTTATTAATTTTTCATTAGTGTATGCAGGGCAAAAACATTTTATATAAATAATAAAAGTGAAATATTACTTGATAAATACTGCTGCTCTTATTTTACAGTATTCTTTATTTTATATACATAATAAAGCATACTACACAAGCGCCATAAAAGTGAATTTTTCATGAAATATGACTATTTAACCCTTATTTTTCTTTTACAGGCTTTATCCTGAATATCAACAACAATTTGCAAATGACATTCAGCACGATCTCACTTTTAACGTACGAGAAGGCTACGAAGCAGAGGTAAAGAAGATAAAAATAAATGTCATAATACCACATTAAGAAAAACGAATGTCCTGAAATTATAAAAGCGTGATGATGGCGAAAGCTATGCTAATTAATTTGAAATATTTTCCATTTTATTTTTATAAAGTGAAATTCAGCGAAATTGTCTTATACAAATCTTATGGAAAAATAATTGTAGTGAATTTCCTTAGTTTTTAATACTACACCTTCATTTCATCATATCTATCCTTCGGTCCGTCTGTATCTTAGTCTTTTAACTTTATCACCTTCCTTTGCGTTGAAATTTAGTTGGCACAGACTTTAAGTGAATCCAAGAACAAATTTAAAGTGAACTGCAAAAAAATAGGGCCCTTTGTCGTTTAACGGAAAGATAGGATAAATTATTTTTTCGCTTACCTCATCGAATAGGACATCATTCAATAGGTTTTCAAAAATATAATTAAATGTGCCATTTTTTATTTAGTTGCCTTACTCGCGACATATAAGCCTCCAAAATTTAAATTTAATAACCAAGCCGAAAAAAGTGACAAATTTTGTTTAGTTGCGAGAGAGAAATATTTATTTTACGGATTTCAAGGTTTATCTTTATAGTAAGGGAACCCAAGCGGGGATTTTGGGATTTATGCAAGCTCGGCAGAATACTATAAAGGAAGAAAGTTTGTACCCTGTTATGAATTATCAACGGGTTATGAACGTTAAATATAAGGGGTGCGTCTAGGACAGCCGATCAGATTAGTAAAAAAAAATCGATCCTTAAAGTAACTCGAGCTCGTCAGATTAAGACAAGGTAAGTTAATTACATGCAGAAAAGTGTACATTTCAATATTCTGACGGTTTTAGCGTGACATAAGAAAATGAGCGAGTGACAAAATTCCAAAAAGGAAACGTCACCTGGATATATTCGAGCGCGGTTGAATTTTTTTTGTTTTAATGGAAATCATGTAAGGATCACGGAAATAATATAATCTGACGATTTTTGCAAGCCGAAAAAGCTAATTTCATCAATCAAGTGTAGTACGTGCAGGTGCTGAGAATAATGTATTTCCCACACCGCGCCTCTCTTCCCTTCTCACTCTTTCTCTATTTCTCACGCTCTCGCACCGTCCCCACGCTACTTTTTGCCGCCATGATGTTATTCCAGCTGATCACAACAACGTTTGTGCTCTTAGATGTATAACGTTTGTTTATTGTATTTTCCAAAAGTTTAGTGAATTAAATACAGTAAGTTTTATGTGTATTACTACAATGAGTGATAATAGTGATAAAAGAGTGTATTTTGTGGTCAAGAAATACATAAAAAATTAATAAAATTTACACCAGAAACATTAAAAAAATGCATAGTGATTTTGGAGTATCGCCGAACCAAGCCGGTTCGAAGAAAATCACGCAGCACCTACACTGAAATTGAAATTTCAGAGGAAACATCATTAAATGACGGCTATCACGCGCAGTGTTATTATGACGCTTGTAACTCGCCCCCATGCCAATCAGAGGTACGGCAACAATTATTACGAACGCAATACATCGCATGCTTATGGAGGAATGCCCACTTTCGAATCGTCACCGAGATGTCGCCAGCAGATTTCGGGTGAAAAAATGTTTCGTTGGAAATCAACTCCCAGAAGCATATGAAGATATTGTCATAACACCTGACATTTTAGGGAATACTCCAGATTCAGGTATGTTCTCTTTTTAAAATACTAATCATATCATGAAATAAATTAAATATTGTTAAATATCATAACCATTTCTGATTACAGATACGCAAGATGTAGATGAAAATGACCAAGGTGATTCGAACTCCCAATCTGAACACGATTCCACTGATGATGATGAAGATTAAACGTCTTTTTGAAATTTTTTTTTCATTCAACATTCTTCTCATAAATACATGATAAAATTGTACATGTATATATTTTTCTATGACATTATATATTATTTGCTGTTCATTGAAATTATTCGGTTCATTAATAAAAAAAAAATTAGACTGTCAGATTTAAATCTGACGCGCTCGATTAACTTTTTTTTTCTAATTTTTTCCACCCCTTCGTGTGGCCACCCTCATCTAGCAATCTGTCAGATTAATATCCCTCCGTTACCAGAATCAGGTTGCACGTATAAATTGTTAATGTCTGACGCGCTTGAGTATGTCTTTGTGACTGATTTTTTTTACATTTTTGAAAATTTATACTCGCTTCCCCCACCAGTATTGAGGCATACATCATATAAACTTTTTTTCTATTTAGCATCTAATTTTCACAATCCAATAGGTCCCGACAACGCTCGAGTAACTACTCATTTAGCCTCTTGGGCTCCCCTACTATTAGGTTTATATGCCGAATTTCCCTAATATAGTAAAAATTTGTTAATAAACATGCAAGAAAAAAAAGAGAAGGGTTTCAAATAATGCCCTCTAGTGAGAACCGCGAAAATCATTCTTATATAGCTATTATTACGTTTTAATTGCTAAACCTTCCTTTTTTAAACGAAATCAAGATTATCAAATTCGGTTCAGCCAAACCAAACTTATGCTAACTTTTATCAGTAGACTTTCCTCCTCCTCTCCTGCCCTAACTTTACATCTTACAGCAAAAAGTGTTAAACTAAAAAGCTGTAGAATTTTAATAAAATTATCAGTGTAATATTTTTGTGATAGGGATCTTTTTTTACACGACGATACCAATTACGCCGCCTAGCGACAGAGTTAGGAACTTCTCATCCTAAAAACCCCCAAATTACCAAGTTTAATAGAAATTAAGCTATTATTTACAAAAAAGTTGAAAGAAATTATAATTTGGACACCGTATAATTTGGAAACTATCAACTTTTAGACTAAGTTAAATTGGCCTAGATCCTTGCGCTATCGTCCTGTACAGACCTTTTGGAGACACCCTGTATATAAATATATCATATTTAAAATAATATTAATTGCAAACCGAAATATGTCGCACTTCTAATAAAAATATATTTATTTTTCCCACAACATCGATCATTGTTCCATTGATAAAATTTTTGTAAATCGTCATTATTGTCAAAAAGTTTTTTATTTAAAAGAAAAACGATAACATGAACAACATACCTTGTCCTCACAAAAATGTATCAAAAGAATTCAATTTATCCCACAAAGTTTGGATGACACTTAAAAATACGAAAGAAGTATCCAGGTTTTCATTGTGAGCTTTCCCTTTAAAAAAATATGTTTCTAAAAATAAAATTTTTGAAGGAGGAACATTTGAAAAGATAAAGGATAAATTTGTATACATGAACTTTATATTTTTCAGGAAATTATTGGAGAAAAGTATACATTTCCGTAATTTTTTAAATTTTTTAACCTTTATATTTATAAATTGCACGGAATTAAAATTAACTGTGTTAATGCTATAATTTTAAGTCAGGCATCACTTCCAGATTTTTTCTCTACATTTCTAGTACTTCCAGTTCCAGGCCCTTTTTTTATTAATGATTAGTAACAGGCTGAATCTTCGTGAGTAGTTTCGTTTATGACAAGACACCAAAAGTTCTCTCTATGAAAAATCTCGATTGAAATAAAGTATTAAGATGGAATAGACAATTTCCGAGAGTAGGAATAAGAAAGCGTTCCATTTAATTTGTAGGACAATGTTCCCATTTAATTATACGAACATTAACCCAGATAGCACAAGATTTCCATTGGATATCCAGAATAGGTACATATAATGTCCTGTATGTCCATGGACCGTTTATGGATGTCCATTAGATATGATGACCTGTAATCTATATGGACGTCCATATCTGGATGTCCAGTGTAAGTCCATCAGACGTCCATTAATTAAATTTCGGGTTGTCGGTAAAATCGGATACTGTTATATCGGCCTGTAGAATTGTCATTTCTTAACTCGCCGGCCCGCCATGATCACAAACCCATTGTTGTGTTGACGTCGAGCTAAAAAAGACCTTTGGAGTTTTAGTTGAGCTAAAATCAAGTGTGCTTTTTATTTGAAGAAGATGCCACCGTTAAAGGTAAGTATAGTTATTTTTAATTTAATTTTTTTAATTATACCAAAAATTGCCGAACGAAACTACAGACATGCCCGACGAAAAGCTGATAATTTAGTATCAAACTCGCACAAATTTGAAAGTGAACAAAATGTTCAGTATCAAAACACGTATGTTAAAATATAGCATTTGTAGCTATACTTTTTCATACAATTAAATGGAAATTACTACAAATAAGTGCAAATATTTTGATAGGCCAATGAATTTTGTATCTTGTTGGTTAAAATGGAGCACAGATAGAGTTGTAAATTTGTGTAATAATAAAATTGTAAATTTTAGAGAAAATTCTCTCTGACAAAGTAATTATTGAGTAATCTGTCTAATAAGATTGCTGGCATTAATAAATGTTAGCAAAATTTATAATGGAATAAAAGCTATAGCAAATTTGAATAATTATATTAATTTTTTTATGACTATTTTGGATTAAACGCTAGTAAAAGTTTACATTGATGTGTATTTTTGTGCAGTATAATTGTTTAAAAATATATAATAAAGTTTTGACAGTTCGACTCTAGGTTTAGACTTATAATTTAATTTATTTTAATTATTTTTTAGATGAATTTTCCACAGATTGGTCCAAATAAAATTCCTATGTGAAAGCCAATTTGTACCAAATTAGAGAGGATATTCAGGTAATCTTAAATAGGGAAAAAACAACAAGTATCTACAAAGAATTTTCTGCAGGAGTTCATCTATCCTTTTACTTAAGAAAATAATCAGCTGCCTCAAGTCACATAAGATCTTCAGGACAATTTAAACTTCAAAGATGCAGTAAGTTTATTACACTTCTCCTGAAATAAAAGCTGAAACTTATTCGAGTAATGCTTCTTTATGTGTATGAGTCTATTGATAAAAAAAAACTTAAAAAATTATACCTATTAACTTATTAAAAGATATTTTATTGTAACAATGACAGATAGCCTTTCCAAGAATTATACATATGATGGAACAGTAAAGTGCCCTTTAAAGAACTTATGTTCACTATTTGTAGGTAAGTTACCACTTAAATATAAAAATTTGATGAAAAAAATCTCTCTGTTTTATTTGTCATACTCGTAAATAATAAGAACAAATTAGGTGTCAGATTTCACACGTTGAACTCTAGATCCTCTTGTTCTGATAATACCCGGACAAAAAGTGTGTTAAAATTTTTTTTCTGGCCTGTTGGTTTAAGCACTCTAAGCAATAACGATGCATTTGGTTTTATATATATATATATATATATATATATATATATATATATATATATATATATATATATATATATATATACAGAGAGAGAGAGAGAGAGAGATTTTTAAATTCCTACAAAACCATAAAATACTGCATCATTTAACGTTAAACCTTATTAATTTTCAGCTGCGGTAGAAGAATGGGGGGCCGATAAAAAACAGCCGAAGACGAGATTAGACAATGGCAGAAAAGATTAAACGACAGAAATAAATCTAGAAAAAAATAATTATTGTAACAATAAAAAGTCTTTATTTAAATAATTGGTATATTTTCTATTACCCAATTGAAATTGTACCTATTACTATGGAACCAGATAACTTATTCATAGCGATCTTTTTACAGCTTGAACAATTTAAATCAATTGAAGCTATATTTTGTAGCACTTGCAATTCGACTAATTATAAAATTTTATATTCTTATATAGTATTGTATTAAAAACTTGACAATTGTAATCAATAAGTGTAATATGTGGATCCAGTTCCTGTTACCTGGTTCGCTAATGTAATTTATATCTGTTTAATTTTTGGGACTAATAGGGCCATCTATGGTTACTTGTTATCGACGTTTTGATGACATGAGTGGTCTGTGTCTTCAGAAGTGCAGATTAATTAAGTACTGTAAGCTCTCGGACCCTAAGCAAATTCTGAAAATATCTACCATTCACGTTACCGGAACGTCAAGAAGAGGGAACCATAGATTATGACCTATTTATCCAAAAAGCACAATACCATCGGATAATATGTCCACAATCGGGTCAAGAATGTACACTATATGGACATCCAAAATTAGTCCTATTAATATCCAAAAATGATCCATACTTGGAGAATATATGTAATCCAAAAAGACGTCCGTGAGTGGGACAAACGTATAGTCTAGTGGATATCCATAGGATGTTGGTGGACAAATTCTGGACATCCCATGGATACCCAGTATGTCCAGCTTTGGATAAACGATGGATATCCAGTGGACTGAAGTGTGCTATTTGGGAAGCCACTGTCAAAAAACTGATTAGTAATAAATTTTTATGATCTCCTTAGTTGGACATGTTTGGAGTGGGGGACGCCTCGGGCAAACCATTCATTTTGTAAAACAAACATTTTTTCGAGCTTTTTTTTTATCAAATTATCTTAAGGTTTAACAAAAAAACTAATTTTTAATTATAAAATTTGGACAATCAATCGGCGTGTTTAACACCTGTGCACTATATCAAGATTTTTCACAGAGTGAAATGTTGGGCGTCTGGTTAAAACGAAACTATCATTAATAAAAAAGGGCCTAGGTCTGTAGGCTACATGTATTTAATTACAATTAATGCGAAGAAAAATGTCAATGAACTTAACTTTAAAATATTCAAGTATTCCTAATGAGTATTTATCCTAAAATGCATTTATTTTGCAGCAAGAATCTGAAGGAAACGGTGTGCCATCTTTAACACTTCCGAGCATCAGTGAAGATGACGAAAATATTCACGAAGGGGACGATTCACCACCAATAACACCAAATCGATCACCTCTTCATACTATTCCAAATAGTCCTAGACACGCCAAATTTAATTTAAGGTATTAAAATACTGATTAAAATTAATTATAATCATATACATATAAAATAAATACTGAGCATGTTGAACAATCTTTGATCTCAACATTAAAAGACTTTATATTATAAATCCCCATAAGTCTATATCTTATTTCCCCAAGGTATCTTCAATATATCTCTTGCCAATAATGGAAGTGAATTTTATATCATTTTAAATTGTTCTGACGGCAAGGATTTTCTAAACAAAAAATTAGGTTATGGTAATGTTTATTATCTTTAAATCATGGTGATGGCCTTTCAATCAAAGTTTATTATCTGTCGTATATTAGGAAAATATTAAATTTTATAAGCATTTGAGAGTAATATTTTTTTAGAAAAAAATATGTCAATATAACCATGCTGGAGGTCACTCAAAGTAATAAATAAAATGAAAGCAATTAACATCTACGTATTGAGGACTTTACTTTGGTAGCGCCTAGCCCCCATTTTATATCTTTAACCGACTTCTAAAAGGAGGAACGGCGGTACCGATTTGAATGAAATTTTTTACGTTATGTTCAGGAAGTTGCTCTGGTGGTCTCATATTTTTCTGGATGAAATTGGTGCAGTAATATCCAAGATGGCGCTGACAATATGGCGGCCAAAAAAATTAATTTTGTTTGATTTTCTCCAAAATTGGTATGAGTGAATTTTTGGGGTCGTACACAACAAATCTAAAATTATTTTTAAAAAATTCGATATGGCGGATTCAATATGGCGCACAAAGAAATTTAATTTTGTCTGATTTTCTTCAAAATTGGTACGGGAGAGTTTTCAGGGTCGCACATAACGAAAATTTAATATGGCGGATTAAAGATTTTACCTAAAATCAGTATTGGGTAATTTTGTTAGTGTTAATTATGAATTTAAAATATTTTTTGAAAAACTCAATCTGGCAGATTCAATATGGTGTCCTAAAAATTTTACATTTTTCGATTCTCTCCCAAACTGATATAGGGGATTCTTGAGGGTGTAAATTATGAATTTAAAAGTATTTTTTCAGGACTCAATATGGCAAATCCAAGATACTGGACTAAAAATTTTACATTTTTCGATTTTGTTCAAAGGGTTTTTGAGGATGTAAATAGCGAATATAAGTCTAGAAATTTTAAATTTCGGGATTTCATCCAAAATTGGTACTAGGGGGTTTTTAAGGGTTTAGATTTAGATTAGATTAAGACTTAAAATAGTTTTTTTGAAATTCAATACAGCGGATGTAATATGGTGGGCATTTTTTCAGATTTGGTATTAGAGGGTTTTCGGGGTCGTGTACTACGAATATGAAGTTAATTTTTTAAAACTATTAGGTTGATAAGATACAATATGAGGGACAGAAAATTTTACATATTCCAATTTTTCCTAAAATTGATATTGTGGGATCCTTGAGGCGTATACAAACTCAATATGCAGTATAAAATATGTCGAGCTAAGAAATTTACATCTCAAGTTCTTTAAATATTGAAAATTGATATTGTGGAGTTCTTGAAGCGTATACAAACTCAATACGCAGTATAAAATATATCGAGCTAAGAAATTCCCATCTCAGGTTCTTTAAACATCGATATTGACAGGTTTTGGGGCCTATATTACCAATTTAAAATTAATTTGAAATTTAAGATAGTGGATTTACTATGACAGACTAAATATTTGTTTGACACAATTTTACTGGTATTTGAAAAACTCTAAGAACCAAAGAATTTTTAGTGGTTCATTTTAGGGTGATTTACAACTTTGGATAAAATGGGTATCTTTTTGCCACCTTGGAGTCATTGCGAGGTACACTAATCTCGATTAGTACTTTGTTCAAATAATTTATGGATATCATAATGAATTTTAAAACTAAAAATAGGAAAATAAAATTTTTATAAAAAAATTGAACCGACTTCGAAAAGTGCGCTAAAAAAGTGAAAAATAACTATACATTTTTATATGAAATTAAACTTTTTAAAGTCGGCGCCAAACTATTTTTAAATGAAATAAATAGCTACTAATATAGACAAATTATGGTAAGAAAGCAGTTACAAATAAAGTATTTTTAATCTGTTTATGCAAATCACATTTTGTCAGGTATTAGTTTGGCGCCGACCTCAAAAAGTTCAATTTCATATAAAAATTTATAGTTATTTTTCACTTTTTAGCGCACTTTTAGAAGTCGGTTCAATTTTTTTATAAAAATTTAATTTGCATATACTTTTCCAAACAATCGTAAGGCTAGAGCAGTTTCAGATTAAAAAGGAGGGGTCCTAGAGTACTTACTACTGCTTTGAACTTCTCAACAAGGGGTTTTCTATCGTTGAAATACTTATGGTCTTTTTACATACAGTTTTATTAAAATGATACACGAGCAACACTGGCTTACAAAAAGAAATAATCATAAGTTTAACATAACTAGGGAGCAACTTTAAATACTCATCTATTTTATATTAAACAAAGTTAATTTAGCAAAACGCTCACTTTTTGACTTGTTACATAGCTTATAGTCGGCATTTCTCTGACCCACACGCCGCGGTTACGCAAGGCGAGTAAAAAGTTTTGTTTAGTACTTTTTATTACTTTACTAGACTACAAAACATTTAGAATTTCACTTTAAGAATTGGAGTTAAAACCGTATTCAAAACATTTTTCACCGTACCGCGAAACACTATGCTTGCACTCTCTATATACTTTTTGAACTTATAACTAGTTTCTAACTCACTTCGGTGTCCTAGCCAGAGGCTGACCGCGGAGGCAGCTGTCAAGACCGCAAACCTGAAAGAGACGCACTCGCAGACCTAAACTTTAAAGTTATTGTATTGTTAATCTTCCTACAAAATAAGTAAGAGTTAATTTTATATCGAATGTTTAAATGTATCACTTAGGTTACAATTTAAAGTTATTGTATTGTTTCACTTCCTACAAAATAAGTTTTGAAGTTAGCTACAACCCTGACTCACGTTTTTAACTTTCGTTCTTAACTCTTGTTTTTAACTAACTTCTTATAGTGAGATTGCTTGTGTTTATACACAGTTTATAGTGAAGTCTTAATAAAAATCAATTTTTCCAAATTCAACTTATGTTGCAGTCAAAGTCACGGGATCGAGAGCCTACGAGCTGGAATTTGTCGAATTTTGTTTTTAACCAAAAAGCGCGTAAGCGTGATTCTACGTAAGCAAAATAACCTTACAGAACTAAAATATGTCACATATCGTGTGATTTTGATTCGGATTTTATATTTTAGATTTTTAATCGAGTTTTTACAATAGGTGCAGGTAGAAGTGCGCGTTTTTTTTATTCCTTTGAAAAATTTTGCCTAAGTTAAGAAAAAAATTTGATTTTAATATTCGTAATTTAAATTTAATAAAGTTCTTTTTCTGATATCAAATTATTCACTTTTGGATACTTTTTTGAAAATTATTATTTGGTTATTTATTGATTATAAAATTTTTTTGGTTTTAATCAGACTTCTTCTGTTATAAACTTAGGGTTATTCTTGCTTTTGAAATATTTTGTTTTTATAAAAATAATTTATTTTTCTATTTTAAATTTATAGTAGAGTATATGATTATAACCAACTATCAAAAAATGGCCTGTACATTTTTTTAATGTTTTTTCAAGCATAACTTTTGATTGGGTAGAGATATTTTTATGAAATTTTCAGCATGTTATAATTTAAAAACTGAAAACCCTTGTTAATTAGCGAACTTTTTAACCGACGTCATTCTCATATAACTTTTGATAGAAATTAAATATATTCACGAGGTTTTCAGTACATTGGAGTGGGGACTTTACAAGAAATTTCTAGAAAAATATTTTCATATAAGGAGACCGAAAAAAATGGTTAGCGAACTTTTTACTCAAAGAGGTCTCGTAAATAAATAGACTTATTGTGGAATTACGTAAAACGTGCGTAAAATTATCAAGAATATTTCCAATATTTTTCTTCCTTACATCAAAAACTATTCAGAGATTAAAAAAGAACAAAACGCTAATTAAGACGTACTCCATAGTACAGAAAGATAACAAGACAAGATTCATTAGAAACTATCAGATTTGAGATATACCAAACAAGATTTTAGAAAACAATTTAATATGCCAGATAATATACAATTAATATGAAATATAACAGAAAATACCCAGTAATACAACATAAATCTATGATTACCATTTATAAACGACAATAAAGCTTTTGATTCTCTGCAATTTTGGGTAAGAGTCTCTGGGAAACTATAGAATAGACTGAAAATATAGAAACTCATGAAGAACATACATATACAAAGAGATTATAAGCACAGTTGAACTACATATTAACTCAGCAAGTAAAAAAATAAACGGGAAAACATGACAAGGAGATACGATATCACCCAAATTGTTCACACTGGTCACAGAGGATATCTTTAAAAAACTACAGTGGAAGAAACGAGTTATCAATATGTAATGGACAAACTAATACGTGTTAAATACTCAAGCGATATAGTTTTAAATCGCAAATAACTCTACCGAACTGAAGTAAAATTTTTCAGAAAAGAGAGTTGCAGGAGTTACAAGAAACTTCAGAAAACAATAAATATAAAATATACCAAAAATAATATAAAGATTGCAAGAAGTAAACCAACATGATTATAACATTGCAATGATTGGAAAAATAAGAGAAAGTAGTATATATATATATATATATATATATATATATATATATATATATATATATATATATATATATACCTAAGGCATATACACATTATTTAGAGATGGAAAGACCAATGAATATAATAACAAAAACAAAATGGAGAAGGGACATGACATATAGCCAGGTTGAAGCGAAATAGACAGAAATGACAACGGAATAGAATCCATGGACCGAGAACGAAGACCTGAAAGACAGCACATTAATACGATGACATAATACATCCGATAAATTAGATGGCGGTAGTCCAACCAAAATAGAAAGGAATGGAAAGATATGGATGACTGATGCTGTTAAGAGAGAGGAGGAAAGAGAAAGACTTGATAAGATCTAATTTTCATATAATGTAAAGCTCTAATAGTAAAAGCTTATACAGATCCTAAGATCTTACTTCAGCTAGGGATTTATTGTGTATAAGTATGAGAGTCCAGATTATTAAGCATTCAGTATCACATTGAATAAAATTGCAGCTGCTAACTCAATTAGCAATTATTAATTTTTTCTTTTAATATAGAAATGTCTAACTACAAGATCTTTACATTATCTATATAAAACAAAACGTAGAGTCGAGTTTTAAAATAACTAATAGATCACCGACAGTATTAAATTTCTCTTTGCGATATTACGAATAAATATATCAAAAGATGGCACACGACTAGGAAATTTAAAAATTTATTTTTGTTTGTAACAATGGTTTACATTTTTTAGTGTAATCCTTTCACTTTCAGTATGTTATATATTGCTATTAAATTTAATATAATTTTATTTGTATTTTTAGATTACAGGAATTTCATGAGAACTTCCAAAGCCGAAGACCTCGAATGGGTGGCATCGCAACCAATCACTTGGCTATGCTGAGGGAACGAGTCGAACGACAGCGTAGTGTCGTTATTCCAAATTCGAAACAAAATTCCTTCGAAGACACAGAAAGCCAGAAATCAGAAAGTGATATTAATAATCGAGAAAGTGTAGAACGACTGGACAGTCAGATATCAACGCTACATCAAGATGTAGCGGCATTAAGTATAGAGGTAAGTTTTCTTAAACTCATATTCCTTTATATAATATATGTTTTGAGAACTTCTGTGAGCGTGATTTAATAAAATATAGTCTCTTATAATTTTTTAATATTTTATTGAAATATAATTAATTTTTTAATCCGAAACCTAAAATCCCGCCGTTTCAGAAGCATATTGCTAAGGATGTTTTTTTTTTAATCCTTCACAATTTCATCGTAAATCTTAAGATGTTTTTTCCATTGCATTTAATTTTTCTTCAGGTTCGAAATGCCATCCAAGCACTACAAGAAATGGCCACCCCATCTTCCGGTCATGGATCAGTCCATTACTCCGCCCACTCCAACCCGAATATAGCAGACCTACATCATTCCTCCTCAGCGCTGGCACGCAGTAACTCTCATCCTCCAGAAATATTTTGCTGGGACGGTCCGTCTTCTACTTCACCAAGACCAATCTCAGTAACGTTAGTGGACAAAGAAACGCAAACAGATGAAGTAGAGATATTAAAGAGTTATGTACAAAAGAACCCAAAGATAATCTTGGAAATTCTAGGATTGGATGCAGAAAAGATTTTAAATAAGGTTAATTTAAAGAAAAGTCACAGTAACCCCGATTATACTTGTCGAAACGACAGATATAACGAAAAATGTATACTAAATGTAAATAGGAACGATTGTAGTATAGTTGTAGATGAAGAAAGTGAGGATAACGAACATGAAAACACTCCATTTCTATGGAATCAACAAGGTAGTAACGGGAAGAGGGTACAGATATTCGAAAATTTAAATTTGGGAAGGTCACAGGGTATGTTGAAGTACAGAAAAAGTATTGATAGTTAAATAAATAAAATTTTATTTATTAGAAGTGATTGAACAAATGGTAAAAGCTATTTAACAATTAAAGACAGAAGAAAGAAATGAGTGTAAAAAGATACAAATTCTGTCTGTATTTTAAGTCAATTTTTCGTGAGTTCTATTGGACGAAACATAAGAAAAAAAAGGGAAAGATTAAATGTGCATTCTGAACGGAAGTAACTTATATCGTTTGTAGCTGACGAAAGTCTCTTACGATAAATTGAATTGATTTTATACTATAAGAGGTGGCAAAAGGGGCTGGAACCCAAAGACCTCAGACTATATTTCATTTATAGATTTTTACATGTCAAATACATTTAATAGATTGTACCTAGAGCGGTCCATAAGATTTTAAATTCTAAACTAGAAAGATGTCTAGAAAATAATATTTAATACTTTTCAATACAGTTATTGCAACATATTTTACATGATATATAATTAGTATAAAAATACTTAGTTCTATTTTATCATCAGTATTATATCTTTTTCATAAGCTTAATTTTGAAAAACAAAAGTAGTCGAGTCTGAACCGATCAAGTATTGTTTGTTCACAGTCCCGAATTGTAAGCCTATAAATCACAACCTTTTAAATTGCCTTTAGCTGGTGATTTGGGTGATTTAAATGCCGATGTAACTTACAAGTTAACAGCTGTTTTTTTCGTGTTTAAGTGATTTGATTTTGTTGAGCTTTATAAGAAATCATAGTTGAAAAACTTTTCGTCAACACGGAATGCGCTGACCCTAATAACTGGTGAGCCATAGTCAGCAATTCATTCAAAAAAATGAACAAGATAAGATCTGTTATTTTTTGTAGCAGAGAATATTAAAACTATAATACATCAATTTTATTTATGTGTTCCAATAGCTTCGAGACGCCAGCGCAGCGACGCGAATAATAGAAGGTCATAACCATACCCACGCATTTACTTCCACCTCAGGTATCTTGTTGTTTTATTAATTTAACCACCCGTTGTTTTAAAATTTCCTTCGTTAAAGTGAAATTATTTGATAAAGTCATGAGACCACATGGAACGTTTTACGTTTCACCGTGTTTATCTTTGTTTTATTAATTCCTGCATGATGAAACTAGTGGAGAGGATTTTGCGGCAGATGTAAATATATAAACTGATTATTAAACAAACAAAAAACACGCCTGCAGTAATTTTGGCTATTCAAAAACACTTACAGTCGTCTATTACGTGTGTATGTATGTGTGTGGAATTGGGGATCAGTAAACTGCGCCCTAATAGATCTATTGGTGGCTTGCCGACTAGAGCAGGTTCTCCAGTCCTATTTTCCTTAGAAACCCTAGAATGTTGGACCGCTTTAAAGTGGTCCCCTTCTTCTATTTGGTCAGCTCCCAAGAACCGCATTCTAGGGTTTTCTAAAGCGCTGCTCTTCCTCGCAAAATCTGCACTCTTCTCTTTCTGCCAATCCGAGTTTCTTGAAGTGTGCTTTCAGGTGACAATGCCCCGTCAAGTTTCCCACCAAAATTCTAAGTTAATTTTTGCTTAGGCCTATTCATTCCTTGAATCTCTTGTGGTCGTAGTTCCCAAGAAGTATCTTAGCTTGTCTCGTTCCTTGCAGATTCGTCCAGTAATTGGATCTCCTGCTCTCTTCCTTTCTTTTTAGTTCTTCCAGTATTCCACTGCTACTGATTCTACAGAAAGGTTCGGGTACCAGAAATCATGTCTCAGCTCCTTTTTTCGCGAGCTTGTCTACTATTTCTTTCCCTTCTACCCCAATGGGTCCCGGTATCCATAGAAGGGTTCCTGTAGGCGTTTTCAGATCATCTTGAAACTGATTACTTTCAGCGCTTTACTATCCGACATGATAATAATCTCGTGTCCGCAATAGTTTTTCTCTTTGCTGAATTGAATACATTTCCTGATGGCGGGTACTTCCGCCTAGAAGATGCTTGGTGACTTACCCAAGCTTTCATGGTGTCTGGTTCCGTGTCCATACACTCCTATTCCAGTTCCCTCCATTGTTTTGGAGCGATCTGTATTCAATGTAATTCCTGTTAAGTTTTTCAAAGGTATTTCTGTTTCATTAGTTTTTCGTAAAGTTGAGCTTCTTTTTAATTTCATCGTGGAACATGTCTCAGATTTGCTAATTTTTGGATATAAGATTGGGCCTTCGTTTTATAACTTCATCTCTCATCATCCTATATATTGTCATCTTCGCCATACTCTCCACAAGTATATGCAGTAGTAGATGGCCGTTAGGCAGATTGTCACTGCTTCAGTTATACACACACACAGGCCAGTCTTTGAACTTTCCAGAGGTTGAGTCTCGTGTTGGCCAGAGTGGTTATTTTGCTGCAGATCACTTCCCCATATGTCCTATGGTCTTACTATTGCAGTGTACATCCACTGCAAGGTTTTTGGGTTGGTTCCCTAGCTTTTCCCGTGAAATTTCTACAAACATCAAGGCTTTTGTAGCCTTGTTAAATACTTCTTTGTCGTGCTTATTCTAGAGAAGTTTATTATCTAGAGTCAGGCTCAGATATTTAACCTATGATTTCCATTCAGTAATGTTCCCATCGATTTTGATGGCTTTCAGGTTAAGGTTTCTTTTTGTTGTAAAGGCTACTAGGGTGGTTTTGGTGAAGTTGACATTTAGTCCTATCATCTAGCACCATTGTTCAGTGTGTTCAAGTTCTTTCTGGACTATATCACAGAGGGTGTTCTCGAATGTGCCCCTCGCGATTATGATCACGTCATCGGCATAGCCCTGATAAGATTTGCCGAGGTCAGTCAGATTACAGAGAAGTCGATCGAATTAGGCTCCACGTAAGTGGAGAAGTTACTCTCCCAAAAGGCATCCTCTGGTGATACAGAGGACGATAGTGTCCGATTCTATGTCTGTCTCTGCTATTCTAGAGGAAAGAAGTCGCGCCATCCATTTGGGCGTCGTTCCGTCTACTCCCCTGTCATCAAGTGTTCTTTTGACTGCGTCATGTGGAACATTGTCAAAAGGCCCTTCTATATCAAGAAAAGCATTTACTATGGTTTCCTTTCTGTTCAGAGCGTCTTGAATCTCATCTATTAACTGTATCAGTGCAGTTTCCGATGTAAGACTGATAGATCGCAGGGATTTAGGGTGTTTAGTGTTCTACATATTTCTAGTATGTAGCCCTACATTACGTATAATGACAGTATTAATTAAATTTGAAGTTCTATTCCTCTATTAATCTTCTAGATTACAGTCAGCACTCATCTTGGAAGTAGTAAATGTAATACAAGGGGTCCCGGCTACTGATAATTACTCTCAGTGTCAAGCAAAAATAAATTATAATAATTTTGTATCTAGAGTTTTCTTCTAATTTCAACAGTTTCTTTATTTATTTAAGAAATTAATTTTAGTAGACTTTTAGATTTTGTCCGATGTTTTAGAAATTAAAGGAAAAATAGCAACACTGTCAACATATCTTGAACAAACCCTAAAAATTGAAAATTTTTCTGATTTAACTAACTTCGTAATTCCTAGCGTTTTTGAGACACTACTAGTGTCACCTCTTTAAATAAACACACTGTATAAGGCAGCGCAAAATGTTGTAAAACCTAAACTAAGATATTTTATCTCCTAGAAACATCTTGCAAAAGATCGATAAATATCGAGATTAGGCACATATTCCAAAATCCTCTTCACTAAATATTTACAGTAATATTGCCCAACTAACGTGGAATTTGCTGTTCTCCAGAGAACAATAAACTCATCCATTATGTGAGCGGTTCTATTTATTACAATGGTGGAACATATCATGTTATGTCCCTAGACTTTAACACATTATGTTTTGTATAGTATAATTTATAACATTTTAATAACTTGTATTTTGATGACCTGACTCCAATGTAGCAAATTTTTATTAGTAGACGGTGAACAGTGAAAGATTTTAATATATATATATATATATATATATATATATATATATATATATATATATATATATATATATATATTGCTTTCAAAAAGTAGTAGATAAATTCGATAGAAACTAAATGGGTAATTGTTTGGAAAAACAATCGGACCGGTCGAATTTTATTTTTAGTTTGGAGTTTTTTTGAAAGATCTCTTCTACCTATCCAACGATTTGGAAAAATCTCATCCAAATAAGCACAAACAGGGGCAGCCTAATAGGGTGGCGCTCCATGTTGTTGGAATATATCCACCAGAGCTAGTTGGTATTGTATACCAATCTATAATTACTGTGTTATTAGGTTGTCTTATTAATCTTGTGTCCAAAAATAGAACAATATTATTATTTTCTTTTTCTACTGTGAATTGTATATATTGATTTTGCAGTTATTAAAAACTTCAAGAACATCAATACAATGTGATGGTACTGATGTGATAATGTCATCGACATATTTTTTAATAAAGGAAACTAAAAGGATAGTTTAGCTATGAACGCGTCAAGATCATCCATAATATAATGAGAGATAATAGGAGAGACGGTAGAGCCCATCGGTGTGCCTAGAATTTGTTTGAAAAAAATTCCGTTGAATTTAAAGTAGGTAGTATTAAAAACAAATTTGAGAGCGTCAAAAAGCTCTTGAGTTTAATTTTTGTGTATAATTTAATCATTACTCAGTGTTCAGTAATACTCCTTTCAACCAATGTGTAAGGAATGTTACTAAACAAACATACTGCATCTCAGCTGATTAAAACAAAACCACCAGGAACCTGGTTTTCATTGATAAATATTGCAAATTGAAGTCTTTAATATAATATTCATTACTATCATTATAATGAATATGGTAGCAGTCTCAGCATATGACGAGTTAGATGAATTTTAGATGTAGAACTATTTTTGTTATAATAATGTAGCGTTGCGTATTTTGTAAGCGTTCCGTTAGCGTAGATAAGCAACGCGAAACAAACGGATGCTACGTATTTGGAATTGTTACTACAATTAAATTAGATATGGAGGTGCCTGTAGCAGGAGGTAGTTTTACATTCTGGATTAATTATTCTGGAATGATAATTGACGTAAGCGCCAGTCTGAAAAGGTGACATATTTTTAATGAAGGGAAAATAACTTAAAACTCAGACAATGTTTGTGGTCTGTGGACACAATGAATTTAGTATTTCAACAAATAAATCCCGCCAGTAATGATCCTGATCGATCAAATAATTTTTGCTCAATAATTTAACAATCCAGTACTGCGAATACTGCTCTTTCGATAAATGTTTAATAATAATTTCATTAGGGTGCCATTATTTTTCATAAAAATTAAGTTTTTTTTTAATTTATTGATAGAGCTCAAAATTTGTTACTTTTCCACTTCCCGATATCTAAATTGTAATTTTCAAACAATTCATTATTGAGCTCAATAATATCTAAAGCCACAACCGGAATGCCGAGTTTAACTATTTTATTTTTGAAACGATGTTCAATTTTAGGCGACGCCCTGTTAAAGATCAAAATTTGGAAAAGAAATTCTTCTCCTCAAAAATGGCTCGAGTATAGCAAAAAATCTTTGAGTAAAAGTTATCGAAAATGAAGAACGGAATACAAAAAATATATAACACGCTGGATAATCCATTTAAAATAAAAATACCCCGAATGGTCATATGCGGAAAAAATTTGAAAACCGAAAAATTTTCTAAATTTACAATATCGCGGCCTTTTTCGAAAAAAAAAATGATTTTCTCAAAAACTAAATTTTTTTGACGAATTTTTTTCTAGGATTTCTCGTTATACGCTTCTTGAATTACAATTATTTTACAGGGGGACAAATTTTTTTTTTTTCAGTGACCGAGTCCATTTCAACTAATGCAATGCGATTTTTTCAAAACAAAATGCTTTCTCCGTGAAATATATCCATAGAAACCAAAAAATGTAATCGTATTTTGCTGTTCTGCGAAAAAAAAATCATTTTCTACGAACTTATCGAGATTTTAAAGTTAAGATTAATACTTTTGCAGCAAAAACAAATACAGCCCTTGTTTTGTTTAAAATTTGTATGACTAATCGACGTAATTTAATTTTCTCATAATTCAAATCAATTGAGTCAGGAAAAAAATTTGAAAGCCGAAAAGATTTCAAAATTAACAAAATGGCGGCCGTTTCTCGAAACAAAATCAAGAAATTTTTTATGGTTGCCTGTTATATGCTTCATTATATAGTTATAATTTTTGTAATTTTTTTATATATTTACCAAAAAGGTTTCGTACTATTTATCAAAAAAGTAGAATAATATGAACAAGTATTTACAATTAACAACTTCTTTACGCAGTCGATTTATTACAATAACACAAAATTTAATATATGATTATTATATAATTAAGCATATAACAGTAAAGAAAATTTCTTAATTATGTTTTGAGGAACGACCGCCATTTTGTTAATTTTAAAAAATTAAAAGGAAAAATTAAATTACGTCAACTAGTCATAAAAATATAAAATTTTGTATAAAACTGGCTATATTTTTGTTCACTGCAAAAGTACTATGAAGAGGACGATAGTATAGAACTAACAAATGACAAGATAGAAAACACCTTAAAGTCTCTTAAGAATAGAAAAAGCCCTGGACCAGACGAGATCACTAATGAGATGCTTAAATACGGAGGGAAAAAGCTATGAAATGAAATATTAACCCTATTCAAGAATATCATAGAAGAACAAAAAAATACCAAATGAATGGAAAAATAGTGTAACAATACCCATTTTTAAAAAAGGACAGAAAACGCACCCAGAAAACTATCGAGGAATAACACTGCTTGATGGCATTATCAAAGCATTCACAAAAACTATCACCAAAATCATAAGTATACGAGAAGAACAAGGTTTCAGGAAGAACAGATCCACTATGTCCAACAAATAACTGAAAAATCCCTAGAATTCAATAAACCTGCGTACATGTGCTTCGTCGATATGACCAAGGCTTTTGACAGAGTACGCTTAAAGGACGTCTTAGAAATAATGAGAACAAAAGGTCTAAACCATAGGCTAATTAACCTAACATACGATATTAACATCCAGTGCAAAACAAAGATCAGAGTAGGACATATAACAATGGAAGACATATATGTAAACACAGGAATTAGACAGGGCGATTCGCTCAGCCCCTTCATATTTAATCTAATAATGGATAAAATAATAGAAAATCTCCCTAGAGAGAGCAAGACCAGATACAAGCAGAACTCTACAAATGATGAGCACAGTCGAAATGAAAACATTAAGAAGTATACAAAGCAAAACTCTACATGACAGAATACGGAATGAAGATATCAGACAACAATGCGGGATACAGGACATAGGAAGATGGGTTAGACAAAGGCGAAGATTCTGGAACAAACATATAGAAAGAATGGAAGACGGTAGACTCGTTAAAAGCACAAAAATGAATAACCCAGCAGGAAAAAGATCGCAGGGAAGACCACCAAAACGTCGAATACGTGAACACTTTTTTGAGTTCTATAATGATATGTTTCATGGAAAAAGCATTCTTTTGTTAAATCTCATTACATGATTTTAAATGGGATCGGTCATTGAAAAAGAAAATATTTTGTGTCCCTTGCATTTTAATACCTATGAAAACAATTGTAGTTGAAGAAGCATGTAACAAGGAACTATCGAAAAAATGACCGCCATTTTCCTTATTTTGAAAATTTTTCGGTTTTCAAATTTTTTCCTAAAAGTTTATGACTCATATAACCCTAATCAAAAAAGAAAACTAAATTGCGTCGATTAGTAATAAAAATATACAATTTTCAATATGATGGAAATTTTTCTTCACTGCAAAAACCCTAAGCTCAACTTTAAATTCTCGATAATGACTTTTTCGCAAAACGGCAAAATACGTGTACACTTTTTTGGGTTCTAGAATAATACATTTCACGAAAAAAGCATTCTATTTTTTTGTAAATTTTCACTCCATAATAGAAAGAAAGTACTTAAAAAGGCGCGAAAAATTCGTCTCGATTAGATTAATAGCTTACCATATACAATATTACATTATAAAATCAAGTTTTCTTGCAAAAAAATCTTAATACTACGTGTATCTCAGGACGTACACAAGCCGCTCATTTGAGGATACAAAAGTCATTCTTCTTGATTCATGACGTATCCGTTCAAAAATAATCATCGTAATCGGTTGGATAGAAGCTGAGATAATGAACTTTTTACAGTGCGGTGCGATTTTAAACTTTCTACTTCGATTTTGACGTGACCGCAGCCGCCTTCTGAGGTTTACTTTTCGTTTAATAATCGCAAAATTTAATTTTAAAGGATTGATTGGATGGGGACGAATCTGGATCTATCAGGACCATTTCTGTGATGTGAAACTAAATATATTCCAAGGTCCAAAAAACATCGGCTGGGTTTAAAGTTGTTCGTCGCCCTCTAAAAAATATTTTTGACATTTTTTCACATATCTTTCCATTTTGTAAAGGAAATTTGCATAGTTTAAAAATCGGAATAACATAAATCGAAAGAAAATTTTCCGACGAACAAATTATATCTTATAATAGTTTGCTGAAGGATTGATATTGAAAAAAAAAAGGTAAAAGTATTTTTTATGACATTTTTCTGATTAATAACTTCCCATGTTTCGAGTTCACCTTTTCAGACTGACACATAGGTCAGTCATAGGTCCTGGCATATTTCTGGAGTGATTTGATTAGAAAGTAAAAGTACCTACCGCTACATTAAATCGACGGAATTCGTCAGGAGTGTTTCCGCGCGCCTACTTCGTATTAAAGCGTTGCAGCTTCTTCATTTTGGAATCACTTTTACAGACGATCGGCCGGAAATGTTAATAGATCAGGAAATAATTATCTCTATTTTGTAGTCAATCATGCCTTATAATATTATTAGAAAAATATATAAAAAGTTTTCTTGTTATGCATGATGTCATTGTCACACTAAGGTTCTGGCCATGTAGTCAGGCGCGGATCCAAGAGGCGGGGGACGGTGGGGGTCATCACCCCTAACAAAAGTTTCGAATTAAAAAATAGACTCTTCCCTGTCTGCTGCAAGCACCTCCCCCACCCCCCCTTCCCCCCGTCAACAACTCGTTTACCATACTGTGCGATCGCACCCCCCCCCCGTTAAGAATTCAGAAAAATCTTCTGTACTCTTAGCATATCGCCCTCCCCCAAAGAGAGATGCTGGGTCGGCCCCTACATATAGCCAATATTCAATGTTCCATTTTTATACCGGTTATCTATGGGGTGGGCAAGGTGTCTGAAGTTTCACAGTCTCACAGAAAATTATATTAACAAACAATACTCGAAGTTTCAAGAAAATATGTAGAAATTGGATTGACCGATGAGCTTCCTTAAGAAAGAAATATTTTATAACTCCATCTTTTCAGTGTTATAAAACAAACACTTAATAATTGGTGTCAAATACATCAACATACCCTGTACTAATAATATTCCTAATACATTATTTATTAATATCTTCATTAATATACAGTTTTAGAAAAAAAACTGGATGTCCTATATACTAGTCTTCACTAATACTAAGTAATTTTGTACATATCTCGAATACTTCGATAATAAGTAGTAAATATTTAATCTATTTTTTAAAAATTGTAAATAGTTTAGCAAATTTGTGTATAATTCTTAATAAGTGTATCTGGTACTTTTTAATATTTTTGTAAATATTATAATTACATATTCAGTAAGCATATCATGTGATCTATAAGGTAGTGCCTCTATTGTGATCAGAATATCTGTCTTTTATTACTGTATTATTGAAATGATTATAAACTATATATTTGCTACGTTTTTCTTAATGCACAGTATGTATTATATGTACGATAATTTTTAATTAAATTCGAGAAAAAAAAACACAAATACTTTAATTTAATTATATCTTAAACTGCTGAAGTTAACTCCTAAACATTACTGAAAAATCGATGAAGCACCCTGTGTTGTTACTTTATATCTAACGATATCCGACGAAATTCCTTATGACAGCCTGTACAGGGTGTCCGGAAATATCAGGAAATTTAGGGAAAGGGATTCTATAGGATAAAATAAATAAAATAAGTCCTTTTAAAATATCAAAATCTCAATGTTTTCTAGTTACAAGAAGAGGTGGCTCGTAATGTTGTGCCACATTATCACGGCACTACTTAATTTTTTGTAAAAACATTTTTTTTTTACTTTCAACTTTTCCGAATACTTTCTCTTCCCCCTTATTAATAATTTCGACGTCATTAAATAGAGCAACAACTTAAACGTGCAAATTTTCTATAATCTAATGATTTTCTAGTCATATGTCAGCGAGAAAGACGAAATTATGTATTAATATTTTCCTTGTACAAAATTCGTGCCAAGTGCAAATGACTGAAATGCAATTAAATAAATATATTGAACACACTGGTCATCGGAGCAGAAATTTAAGTTATTTAGTATCTATTTAAATAATATTTATTTTTCTGCGTCGGTGTGTGTTTTGGTTTTGTTACTAAAAGTCGTTTTATCTATCACTATGACTACGAACAAAGTCGGTTTTTCAAAGATTCTTTTAATAAGCTCCCTTTAAAGAAACAATTTAGAGTAAAAGAATCAGGAAGAACATTGCCCAATTTAAAAATTAAAACAGAAAGTTAAAGTAGAGAAAAATCTTGCTGTTGCAGCAAAAATTGCCTATTTTTCGTTAAACGATTACCGATACACAAAAGAGGCAGTCGAAATTCTATTCATATCATATTAATCCTTGGGCAATCTTAAGATGAGCAGAACTTTATATTTTTCGAAAAATTTCCAAAACCACCCCTTGTTAAAGGTTGAAAATAATTAAGAAATGCCAATATCTAAACAAAAATTTAAAAACACAGTACTATTGTTAAGATTCGTATTTGACATAAATTACCTGTAAAAATATCAACCTTACAATACTGCTCAAATGAAAATACTACCACCTGCCTCAGCGAGGGAATAGAAAAATTGCAGGAAACTGGCAAAATGAAATTCACATGTATTTTAGGACACTGCGTCAAAGTTCGATGTCAAAAAAAAAAGCTCACATACCGCCTAAATAATTATATACAACACAAAACCACCCACAAAATAGGATAAATGTAGAATTAACTTTGAATTATAATCAAACCAACTTCAAGAGCGGAGTAATACAGATTTTTAAGTAAGAAATATGTAAACGGTAGGAGTTGGTTTGCTATCACCCAATAAAGTTGGCATATACCCCTAAACTGGGGATTAAAACTACCCCTACACGATACCTTACCATGCTATTCTTCTTCTAAGACTGAAAATTTTGGGTATGATTAATATAAGACAACATAACAAAGCATTTTTGAAGTCTTTAAAAACTACACCTCGAGGGATACCGTGAAATTGGGTGAATAGCAATATTTTTTAACATAAATGCATTTCTACTTGGATTAATATTACGCATTTTATAAAAACAAAATATGCAAAGAATAGATCTCGGTGTCCCCTTTACGCATTAATATATGTATTTTTTTTTTATTTCTTTAAAAATAATTGTCAAAATAATTCACCGTACCACCGGTGTGAAAAAAAAAACACCTGTTTGATTTCACATCTAATGGCTTTCACACTATCTAAGAGGTGGATAACAACAACATATTTTTAAAAATGATTTTACGCTACAAATTATTTATAATTCTTTATTTAAAAGAAAACATTTTCTGATATACATCAAACAACAGATAGAAAGTTACAACTTATTGGCGTCCACTTTACATATAAAAATACCTCTTCGACCCTTTTCAGGGGCACTAACTTTGCTAATAATTTGGTCGAATCTAAACTCGGTCATATCTGGAACAACTGGATAAACAAGAAATGTTGTATTTATCGGTTTTTTCATCGTAGGCTTCACTCGAAGAAAATTTGCCGTTTAATTTCCATCTATGGATTGATTAATGCCAATGTATTTCTGACTAAAAAATTCAACCGATAGCCAATCGCTAATATTTATAGATTCCATTGTAACTGGAAACACGTCCTCACTTTTACCATTCTTGGTAACAAACCGCTCAAAAATACCAGGATGTTCATTAACACTTGTGCTTGGAAAACCAACTGGATAAAAATCGGGCAGACTTTCTACGTTTTCTTCCAGACATGCTTCTGTATCATCTTCTCTTGATACGTTGTGAATGAATATCACTGGAATCACTAGATTTGGTTTCGTTAAAATCCATTCTTGCTACACCACGACCTGGTAAAACTTCTTGCGCTGCTGCTTTGGTTTAGGATGATTTTTATATCGTAATGATTTTAAAATATCAGTTACAGAATCTGTTATTGCACCCGCATCATTTTCCAAAACTTGTGAACTTGATGGTAGTCTTGATAATATTGCATCAGGTTTTATTGGTACAATTCCACATTTTCGAAAGCCCGGCCAAATATTTTTGGCCACATTAGGTTAATTGCTTCCAATAATAATTTAAGGAGATGTGGAAATGTGGTCTTTGGAATGCTCGATTCTCTTCGCCCTGTTAGTTAATATCTTACGCCAAGCCTCTATAAATGGGCGAAAAAATGCCACATCTAAGGGATGAGATATGCGGCTGGAATTCGCTGGTAGAAACACGAACGATATGTTATGCTCTTCACATTTTTGTACAGCTTCTAAAGAGATGTGAAAAGAAAGATTGTCCCCTATTAACACTTCTTTGTCGGAGAAGTTTCGAAAATACAGAATGGCAATTGTCTCAATCCAATCCTGAAAGCAGTTGCTGTCAAACCATCCAGAAGGGGTTGAACTGAGACGAGCACCTGGTGGCGCTCAACCTTCCAAGATTCACACATATATTTGGCCCTATACACGACGTAAGGTGGTAAAATCGTTCCATCTGCTTTAAGCATTAATTTTATGGCTGCAAACATGAGGGAGGGAACCAACTTACTATGGCTATATTATTTTGAGTAATTATGAATTGATCAAAGTGAAAAAAGTGTAACTGATAACTTCATGTTCTTTTGAACCTGTATTTACTTGTCATTGGGCTGAAGTGATCATGATTACTTCAGGTGATAGAAGTGAAAGTGATAATGACTCAAAAGAATAGACCTCACCCTTTCCCGGTATTTCATACCTAGCTTTGAAATTACCCTTTTTTTGCCGGCTCATCAGTTCGATTTGTTTCGTCGTAGTTAACAATATTAGACGGACTGACACCATCTATTGACTTTTGAGATAAGCTCCGATATCTTCAGGTTTATTCCTACCTTTGACCTTTTGATATTTTGGCAGAACCTCAGCGGAAGTTTCTCTTTGTGACACTTAACGAAATTCAATGCAAACTCCGACCCCGGCAAATTATCTTTAAAACGTTCAACTCGTCGACCGATTTTGTCTAAATAATTTTTCACTATAACTCTCAGATCATATAAATCCAATGATTGTCCCCATTCGCAGTACAGAACTGGTCTGTGTACAATTTGAAACTCGACTTCTCTGGACAACACAGTTTGCCCACCTTTGGGACGCCACTTTTCACCCGTTTTTTTTTTTTTATGTCTACACAATACCATATAATCAATTTTGTAGTTTTCTATGCCACTCTAAGTGAAACACCACTTTTAACTTCCTTAATCGCTCTTTCATATACTTCATCGGAAACCTGACGGCAAGATTTAGCCCTCGGATTGACGCTTAGACTCACGCGGCATCTTAGTAATTCTGCCTGGGCGAAAAACAAAAATAAATTCGTCGGCTGTCGAGTCGGAAACCGTCGTTGCGATTCACCCCACTTTCCCCCAATTTGTGACCAATCAGCTTTCAAAATTCATAGATTCCTAACATTTAAGTTGTCATGTTGCCAAATGTAAAAATTATAAATAGGATGGTACTAGGAACCTGTCTTGTCGCGCTTTACTTTAAATGTAAATGTTAAATCGGTTTGTCAGATAAAGTTATTTCAGGAACAAAAACATATTAAAAATTACCCTTACTTAAATATTATAACCTCAAACCTCCTTTTTCTCAGAAATTTGTTTTTCGTACTTTAAGTATTAGGTAAAGGTTCAGGGCACCAATTTAAAAAATTTTAAGCTTCTGAAAAATAAACGGACTAGTATGAGAAATAAAAACATTTTTTTCCTGGAAATCGTTGCGATTGGTACAGAAGTTGCGTATCACCTCATTTCATGGACTGTTTGGATGCGAACATTATTGTAAGGTTGACTGTCTTTGACTGGATCATTTTTACAAGTAATTAATGTCAAATACGACTCTTAACAATAGTACTGTTGTTCTCAATTTTTTTAGATATTGGCCATTTTTAGTTATTTTCAACCCTTAAGTAGGGGTGGTACATTACCTAAAGGGCAAAGTTTATTTCTTTTACAACTTTTTTGCCGATTTGCGTCCAAATGATAAAATTTGTCGATGTGAAGTTAAAATATATAATTTGCTAAAATCACGTTGAAAATAGTGTATTCACTTTGATAATACCCACCAAAATAAAAAAGTTATGAAATAAATAATCTCTAGTTTTTAGGTAAAGTGTCCGTTGATAGCAATTTAAGTAAATATGTTCACCTGTGGATGAGAATGTTCATTAAACTTACCCTCCATATATATTAATCAAAAACAAAATAAGAACGTCTACCCACCACCGAGAGTGCAATAAAACTTTGCAGTTCCCAGAGCTTGTTTTCAAACACTCTGTATAACGTAGAGCCAGAAAATCTAAAAAATATTTTTTAATGAATATGCCGTTAAAGAATATTTACCATTCCTCAATATCTGTTAAAATAAGCTCTAAAGATTGGCGTCAAAATATGCAGGAAAACTACAATTTCAACGTCCATCAGCCAGCTTTAATAATATCTTCAAAATTTCTTTTCCGCTATTTTTTTAAATTTTAGTCACTTCCAGCAATTAATTATACATTAATTAAATTAAAATATTTCTTAAAAACAAAGTTGGTAATAACATGTAGATACGTTATTTTTACAAATAGTTTGCTCCAAGAATTGAATGCCAAATACTGTTGATTTTTTAAAACTCATAATATTCTGCGTTGTCAAGTTTATAACTTATTCACAAGGTATAAAAATTAAAAAGTCCTTTACAAATTCTAAGCTAGTAACAGTACCCAGTTGAATAAAAATTGTCTTGTGTATTTATAGTGACGATTTTTGATTCCGTACATTATCTTTACTTGAATTGAGGACCTTATAAAGTTACTTTATGAAATTTATTTTTATAGCTGCAATGAAGGACTTGAATATATACATAGTCACAGCAGAGGAAAGTGGTCCTCCTTCGTTCCCTTTTCCTGTTCTATTTTTTTTACGTTTTAATCAAATGACTAAGAACTCTTACCATCTAAGTATAACAGATATATCAGAGTTAAATTTAAAAAGTTTGGAACTGTCGTTTTAAAAGATTAATGAGTAACAGTGATTTTTCTAAAAGAAATGGTACGAATCTACCCCACTTGTGAGGTACTTTCGTACAACAGGAGGGGGGTGGGGGCAGTTTCGTACACCACGGGGTGGTTTCATACAAGATAAAAAGTCAAATATACTTGCTAGTTTTTATTTAATGACAAAAATATTCATATTATTCTCAAAAGCCACGTAATATATTTACTTATTCGACTACTTCTCAACGAAAAAAAAAATATATATCAACACCTAATTCACTTATCGGTAATTCTAATTTAAGTTATCAGTCTAAATGAGATCTTTATTATTGTTGTTTTTGGCAATTAATAATTTTCAATTTAGATAATCCAATATTCTCCGAAAGTTATTTCAGATTAAAATAAACAAAATTAACCACGAAAGCAAACAGTTTAGACATTCAGCTGTGAAATTTGATGGTGGTTTGGGATCAGTGGATCATTGCTACATCACTGATGTACAAAACATGTACATCTTCATTATTTGGGAAAACAAACGACCATAATGATCCTGGTTTCTTCCTAGTATAAGAAACTTTGAACTTGGTACTAGAATAATGACTCAGGACTCTCCCCACGTAATACCCAACAGAATTTTTCTTTTCAAATTTGACTAAAATGTTCTCTTACATCAATAGTTGTATGACATTGAGACTCGTCCTCATTACTTCATCATAATCAAGCAGACATGTTGAACTCTCCCGTAAAGTCATTTGTGAGCCCTCAGATTCAAAATCATCACTTTATATTTTCTTTACCTTCTTTTTTTCAGTTTAGAATTAAAATACCCTAACCCTGGTTATCACAAACTAAGATTCATTTTCGTATTTGCATAAACATGCTAAGCCAAACATTTTATGCCCATAATGCATCTATTTAACAATTAGTTAGAAATGACTTGAAGGTTTGTAAATTTAGAGTGAAAATACCGGGGGGGGGGGGGGGGGGGGGCTCCGTTGGAACCAGCTTTGAATTTCTTCGCTCGGTTTTCCAACGTTGACGTTTCTATAAGACAACCGTCTTTGTCATCAATAGCTGAATTCATAGATTTTTCATCCACCTCTCGGATCCTGGTTCCTTTTTTTTGTATTTTCACCCTATGATTCTGCAAAAAAATAATTTATCACATAAAGAAGCGTTCGTACGCGTACGAATGTAGCTCTCGTATTACTGTCCGAATGTGTTCCAAACTATACACATAACTAAAATTCAGCTTTTTATCTACGGCAATTTAGTGCGAGAAATATTAGTTACAAAAACCATATAATCGACATATTTACTTGAATTTAATATATGTATCTTGTCAAAGACGTAACAGCCCATAGAACAATACATCTTACACTTCAACAAAATAATTGATTGGTTATTCTGTAATAGCTACTGTATGAAAGTGCCCCATGTACGAAGGATGACCACTATACCCTATGTATGCTCTTGAAAACTAAAATTATGATTGTAGCCCTTTTCTGACTGCAGCCAGCTTTCAAACCCTCTATGAGGATCCTCAAGAAAAACAACTTCAAATTCGACGGCTGATAAAAATTAAAAATACAACCAAAATAAAACAGACAGAAACCAAAAACAACAGAAAAATTTCGCGAACAAACTTAAATCCTACTACTAATAGCTGTATGGGACTAGAAGAAATTATTTTAAAAACGTGGTGTATTATTTTTTTTTGTATTTAAATAATTGCTTTCTGCTTTTTAATCTTTAGTTTAAAATCGACTGCAAAATTTGTGCCGAACAGACAAAAAACTATTGCAAAATTTTTTCCGAACAGAGAAATAAACAAACAGACAGACATGAAAGCAAATTGATATTGCATTAGCATCCATTTCTAATCTATGTTTAAAGTTTCAAGTCTCTAGCTCATCGGGAAGTTAGTTTAAAATAAATTGCAAATTTTATACCGAACAGACAAATAAACACACAGACAGGAAAGCAAGTTAATATTGCATTGTCATCCAGTACTAAGCTATGCTTAAAGTTTCAAGTCTCTAGCTCATCGGGAAGTTAGTTTAAAATCTACTGAAAAATTTGTATTGAACAGACGAACATATTTTTAGTTTTCGGGTCCCAACCTTTTGTGACTATGTATTTAAGTTAAGTAGAATTCGGATCCGTTTACCAACGTGTTCTATTCCCTCTGGTTTTGAGATGTCCACGCCCAAATTTAACCCAAAAGGCCATTTTGTCATATTTAGATTACATTTCAAACCCTGGGGTTATAGCCAATATTGGTAAGCGGGCTCGGATTCAACGCTCCAAATTAAGTAAAGAAATACTTTTGTACACACTCTCGTGGATCTGGCGAATATCCATTGTATCTAAGTTTCGACTAGTAAAATCATTTTTAACTTAATAAAGGATATAGATACATATACTAATTGAAACGTTTTAATAATTCTAAAAAATAAAGACGATGCAGATTTATGTCTGTCTACAACTTTCAGAATTACTTATGTTTCTAAAAAATTGTATTATCAGGAAAAATTCGTATTTTTTTAAGATTTATTATGAACTTTGTTTTAAAAACATTCCAACCAATGTTAGGAAAATATTCCTAAAATCCAACTAAAATAGGTGTAAGTTACGTCTTTTAATCGATTTGTTATGATTCCTAGTCAAAAATTTTAATGTTAATATATGTATGTTTCTTTTTAAAATAAACTTATTCGGAAACAAAAACTTGTTTATTTTTTTACCTTCAATAATTATAATTTTATCACTATGCGACCAGTATGCGTCCGAGTATCATACCCTGGTAACACACTCTGCTCGGCAGACAATGCTGAAGAAATGACATACTATCTTTAGAGCATATTCACAGCAGAAATCCGTAAGACGCTGCAATCTATGAAATATTCTTGACGATCTACAGCAGAATTAAGTACGATTCTTCCAATTTAATTTTTCAAACCGTAGAACAGATTCATAAGTAAAACGTATGCAAAACATCAGTAAGATGCTGGATATCAGAGCGAGAATATTTTAAATCGTATGATGAACTTACTCAAAGCTGCTGTCCCAACATTATCCATCAGCATTTTATGTAAGTAAATATATAAAAGTCGGAAACAGAAGAGATATGGTTCGGATTAAGCTTACAGATGCAGATTTGTTTCAGAATTGAGAAATGTTTGCTACCAGGGTATGTACATAAAGTTCTACGTACTAAATTCCCGATCGTGTGTCGATCGATTTACTGATCGCCATTCTAAGTCAACTTCAACTTACTTGGAGTTCCTTTTTTATCTATTGAAAAAAAACAAAGATAGTCATAAATCAACCACCAAAGAATGCAAAATAGCATCACGAGCTCTCTAAAAGGCACTGACTGGTACCAAATCTCCTCAAGAGACACTGTCTTTTGAAATGCCATCTCAAAAAATGGTTGAAGCTGATAACGAGATATTTACCATTCCTGCGATAACACAACGAGGCATTTCGTTTCTGACACCTTTTTTGGTAAAATAAAAATCTTTAAATGTCCCTGATGAAATAAAAAAAAAAACCTATCTCCGAGGAAAATAACTGATTCTGGATTGGAAATTTTCCTACATATAAGGAAGAAGTAAGTCTTAACATCAATCGCACAAAGTTTCAACTTGTGTTGATGGGTTTTAATTTGGAGTTAAAAAAAAAAGTGAATTTAATCAACAACTTCTAAAATACAAAGACAAAGCGCTGATTTGCGACATCATCAACCAGCAGCCGTTAAATTAACACATTATTATCTACTTTTTGTTAGATCAATGCATTTATTACTTTTAAATTTACTAATGACTTTAGATGACGGCTATTTAAATATTATAACATCGCATTTAAGTAAACTGTGTTAACAAGGCTATCAACATACACCTATTTAACAACATAAGTATGAAAAACAATAACATAACGATTTGAAAATACACTACTTTATCCAAATGTTTTATTGTGTTTTATTTAGATAAATATGTTAAATATTGTATATACAATAATACCTAATATTACCTTAATAAAAGGGTTGGTGTATCCTCAAATTGCAAAATTTTGAAAATGTTTAGGTACTCGAAGATTTACGAGTATCTACATTCTAATAAAACTTTTCTGCGTTTCATCATCGAATTGTCTCAACACTTTTTAATGCAGTTACTTTATTTTTTAGTTAATTTCCTTTTATACCCTTAGCCTTGGTTATTTTTAACCAAAGTATTGGTAATACTGGTAAGTATATATATATATATATATATATATCTATATATATATATATATATATATATATATATATATATATATATATGTATATATATATATATATATATATATATATATATATATATATATATATATATATATATGTATATATATATATATATATATATATATATATATATATATATATATATATATATATATATATATATATATATATTAAAAATTCGTGTTTAAAGAATTTATTCTTTATTCTTTAGTTTTACTCATAATATCTACAATATCGTCTGACAGTGTTTCGGTCACAGGTTTTGGCAAAAAAGTCTCGAATTATCACCATCATCGTGTAAAGCCACTAGAAGAGTTTTACCAAATCGTGTAGTCATTGAAACCATTTTTACAATTTTATATACTTTCCCCACAATCATTTCAGTGACTTTTTTTCTCTCTATTATCTCGAAATCTTTACTGAACATTTCATTAATTTTATCTAGAGTTTCTTTTGCAATAATCATTATTAAAAAAATTGTATAAAAATCGAAAAATTACCGTGAATACAAAAGCACTTTCAGAACACCACACGAATACAATATTTGATGTTTATAGCGAATTTTCAAGGTCGAATTATAACGATGGAGGGTGGCTTAACGGCAGAAACACCAGAAACAGTGGGGGGTCTTCTAGGTCGAATGACTTCACACGTTTAAAATGGTATAAGGAGAACTTCTAGGTCAAAATGTAATGAAACAAATAACTACATTTTATATACTTTATTGATTGACATTTTTCTGTTGTTCTTTTATACGTGTAATATAATCGTTTAAACCTAAATTTCTCAATTTGTTTCATATCTGTTCGTTTTTATCTACCATTTTTGGTATAAAATATATAAAACAATAACTATTTCAACTATAAACTATAGAAGAAATTGCGGTGCACCCCCACTCAAGTTAGTTATGAGATTAAAATAATTTTCAACAATAAGTTCTTTCTATTATTGTATTTGTATTTAAGTTTCTTAAAAGCAATGCGGCTGCAATATCCTCCCACATAAGTGAACAAAGGTATTTCAGGTTCTAGAATATCCATATCATGTTGTTTAATACAAGTATTTTTCAGTATTTCGTCAATTTCATTAGAACAGTCTGTCCTGTTTGTCACATTCATGTGATAAGGGATATTTTGCCAATTTTTCAAATGTTAAAGAACGTAGGAAAGTCTGAGCCCCAAATGGTATGGGAGAGGTAGGTTGAGATCTTTAAAGCAACGGGCTTTAAATTTGGCAATGTGTGAAGGTCAGTCAAGCTTATCGTCAAATATGAGGCCGAGAAACCTAAGCCGACTGTTCATAGGGAGATGTTTATGATTTAATGAGATAGCGTTGAATTTTAGACAGTTTCTGTTGTTGCAAAAGTGAGTGACCGTCGATTTGCAGTGACTGAACAAAGGCCCTGTCTTGGTTGCCCACGTTTGCAATGCAAAAAAATGTAACGAATCGGGGCATGCCCCCACAATATTTAAGGAGGGATACGGGGGGGGGGGGGGGGGGTGGAAATATTATAGGTATGGAGCTTTGTTAGGTTACTTGTTTTTGAAGATTGTTTTCCTCAATACGAAGAGTTCCGTCAATTAGTTTTTTGTATCAGAGAGAGAACCGAAATATGATTGTAGAGCTTTGTGCAATATGGAAGGGGACGCTTGTTTAAAAGTACTATCTAAGTTATTGACAATAAAGAATTTATCGACGTTTTCTATTTTATCATCCAGAGGCGACTTAATTCTGGGCCTTTTAGAGGCCCAGCTAGGGGGGGGGGGGGGGAGTTAATTTAAATTTAGGCTAGACATATAGATTCCACGAATATCCAAGGAAATAATTTGTCGGCCACAATAGAGCCTGAATGTTATGGCAAGCCTGTAATACGGCCAGGTATCGTCTGGTACCTGACGGTTACCGTTAGAGATTCACTAAGCAGACCCATTCATTTCCTCGGTAAGGTTTCCAACACATTGCTGGAGGAACATAAATTGACAGCACAGCACAGAGATAAGACATGACTGGGGCCCCGGGATTGTCACACCCGTACTAGGGAGAAAACCTTCCTAGCCCCCTGGGGGCCCAAATTTGACCTTGACTTTGAAGATTATTTGGAAGTTAACCTAATTTGCTTCAAAGGAAATCCCCTCTTTTGATATTGGTAATAGAAAGAGCGGGAAATTTTACTTTCAAATATGTACTCAGGTTATAGGTTAAAGTTAAACGAGATATGGGTGGGTACCTCTGAGAATATAAGCTGTCCAGAAAATTTTGTATCGACAAAAGTTATTTATTTTAACAAGGCGCATTAATATCTCTGGAAAGTCTTATACTTCTGAATATTTAACGGAACTTTGTTGTGATCCAATTCCTCCATGCGAATGCCAAACCAATGTAAAATCTTTCACGATCTACAACGCGGCTGGTATGAGAAAAAGTAAAAGAACTTGGTCTAGAATTATAACCTATGGTTGCTCGACACATGTTTAGAATTTACTGTGCAAAGACTTAGAAATAAGACATTAAAGAACACATTATTCAAATAACCAAACATTTCCGTTATCTCTAGCCCGAGCAAAATTCAGCCAAGCAGGGGCAAAGCCCTAATTGTTCCAAGCAATGTGCATTGGAATAGCGTTACTGACAGTATCGAAATCTATGTCTCTAAGTACTAAAATAACAATCAATTCTAATTTTGGGGATTTAATTAAGAAATTATTAACAAAAAATAAAGAACATTTTTAAAAACGAAAAATTTTGTTCTAAAAACAAATTAAGTTTCTCTTGGTGGTGACAATAATAAAAACATAACTTGAAATGTTTGTTATTAAACGAAAAACTAAAGTTATGACTACTTTTCTGTTTTGCAATACTTGTAGACAGTAGTTCTGATTGGTCCATATTAGTATTAGGCAAATTGATTTGTTCCGAATTGACTTTTGGGTTCCCTAAGATGTCTAGCCAAATTTTCGATTAAGCTACCTATACGTCTTAAAACATAATTCGCACTAGACCCGATTTTTTCAATGGACGTAAAATTATATACAATGTTACATACTTTTTTTACGAGAATTCATATTGGAGTATTTAAATATGGCATTTAATGAGCGGGAGCCGCAATATTACTAGTTGTTTAAAATGCAGCCTAAATGCGCATCCGCCATCTTATTTTAAGTTGCATTTAAGTTTAAAATATTTTTCTTCGAGAAAAATTGGTGTGGTATGCAAATGGATCTTATATAAAAAAAACATGATCGAAACGCAATAATCAGTAGTGCAATATTTCCTAAAAATATGAAATGGAAATATCGTTCGAACTTTGGAATTTTTGACGGGAAACGGACAATTGAACCGTTTGTTTTAAGCGGATCATTAAAATTAGTGATCCGAACGGTACGAGTCACCAAAAAGTCCGTTTTGCCCCTCTCTAGTTCTCAGGCGTTTGTGAATTTTCTTTCTCAAGTGTTTAAAATATTATGATAAAAATTCAATTTAAATCATGATTTTTATTGAATCATGACTTAAATCATTTAATAAAAATTAACTCAAATTTACCTCCAAATAACCCATAGATATAGATAGATTTAATAGATCCGTAAAGTTTAATCTCAAAAACGGTAAATTTAGGACAATAAAACGTAAACATAATAGAGCAACGGGCAACATGCGCACTACAAAATTATCAGCTAACCGTCGACAGGGCCGAACTTCGTAAAACTATTCAGTTAGTTCAGGTTCAGTTAGTCATAAATGGTGTATGAATGAATCAATCCGATTATTAGTAAAGATGTCGGCGACATCACATAGGCATAAATGATATCTGAAACAGGAGTGAATAATCCGATCACTATTGGTACCTATGAAAGTGAGTTTAGTCATTTCTTATACTGTGAAAATTAAATTTATATTCAGTGAAGAAAATGGGTGTTATCATATTTTTTTTAAAACTATTGTTTTTGTTCGTGTGCATTAACTTTCTTGTAAAGTGTAAGTGATTGATTAACTTTTTAAGATCAGGCAATTTATTGTCTAATTATATATATATATATATATATATATATATATATATATATATATATATATATATATATATATATATATATATATATATATATATATATATATGTTACTTTGATGGCTGCTGCAATACACACTCGGCAAAAGCAGTTACTGACCTTTTACTTACCAGTATTACCAATACTTTGGTTAAAAATAACCAAGGCTAAGGGTATAAAAGGATATAATGGATTTTTAATGTCAACCTATATATTAACAATCGCACGTGGTATATTTGTATTGTTATTAAAAAACTTGTTCCTGAAAAAAGCAACTAAGTTTTTAATTTCACTGTCATGTTTGTGTTCAGCGCCCCAAAATTAACATAAAAAATGCACTTTTCATAGAAGATCCAACAAATAAACTAAAATTTGTTGCGTCGCGCAATCATAAGAACTTCATAAAATGAGTACGGGGGCATAACTCATTTTTAATTTACTTCCAAAACCAGTGTTAATAGTAAACAATGCTTTCTAATGCAATGTTCTCAATATTCGGAAGTAAAACACAATAAATCGTGGAATGGCTGCAGAAAAAACATAGTCGAGTGGGAACTTCCGTTAAATATAAACTGGATGAAGTTATTAAAGAATGTGGACATTGTGTTTTATGCCTATTACTGTATCATCCAGAACTGAACCGGATAGAAAAAAAATTGAGCAACTGTAAAAAATTGTTGGCAAGTTGGAATAAAACTTTTAAATCGGTGGATCTCGAAACTTTAACACGGCAAAAGTTTTTTGAATCAAAATCATTTCAGTTATAGAGCCAATATTAGATTTAACAAAAATTTAAACCTTGTATTGAGATATATTAACATATACCAAATTCACTTTGAGGATAAATCTTTAATATTAATAATTATATTTACTTGAACTGCCAAATAAATTTATTTTGAACCGATTAGTTAGTTTATATCCGTGTAGGTAAACGATTGCGAAAATTGCCTTTACCATTTTCTTGACATATTGATGAATGTACTTTTTTCATACAAGAGACTAAACCTTTCAAGGATTTTATGCGATTGTTTTGTTTAAAAGAACTTACTACCATGGCTTTATCTTTTGGTATACGTTTGGAAAGTGCTAAAAATATATCGTAGTATATGTATTGGAAATTTAATGTAATATGATAACACAGCCAACATGTAATTAAGATTCTACGTAAAATGAGTATTGGAAAAGTTTATACTATGTATTTTTTATAAAATTTACAGAAGAAATGGAATGGACAAACAGATTACAAATATAAACAACGTTGTAAAGCAACACTATTTATTTACACTATGGAAAAAGAGGAAAATAAAACAAATAGAAATGTATACATTTTTATTAAAAATATTATTGACCTGAAAATAAAATTAATCTGGAAAATTATTGTCTTATTAATTCTCCCTTCATGTCCTCAGTTTGTTTATTTACAAAACTAATAAACCTTATTTTCGCATACACAAATATGATATTTTTTATCAATTTTGATTTAGGATTCTCAGGTAAAACATGAGCAAATAAATGATTATTAAGAGACAAAAATCTGTCGTCATCGTCAATAATTTTTGAACTCATATGGTTAACAAAAATTAAAATACATATTTTAATAACGCCTGTGAACAGCTGTATTAGGCTTCCTCTATTTTTTTAATTTTCTTCCCACATAGCGGGCTATATAAGCAACTACATTTTCTAAAATGGAAGAAATATCAGGTGTAAAGGTAATAAAATCATTTTTAATTTTTTATCGTCGATACGTGATGCACAATATACTGGTAACATCAAAGGCAGCAAAATTTTCTGTACTGCCTTTTATATCTTGATTTAAAACAAGTTTTTTATAATTACTAAATAATTGAAAGGCTGTAGGATTGTTGTAGCAGCTGTTCCTAGACCTGAAACAAAAATAATATTATTGAAGGCAGCACAATTAAAGGTTATATAGCGAGTTTACTCGAAGAGAAACAAAGTAGAATATCATGCATTAGACTAGCAACTATGTTTTTAGGATCGAACAAGTCTATTCATTTGGAAAGAAAATTAATTAGAATATAAATATTAACTTCCCAGTTAACTAATAATCTCAAATATACGTTAATTTACATTAATTTACCGATTGCAAAATTAAAATTTCTAATTTTCCACTTGTTTTCCTTGTGTCATTGCCACAATTAAAAACTTAATTCTATAATTTTTAAGTTAGTCATTTTCAAAATTAAGTACTAACACATAGTTTCTAATATACATTCAGAAGACCCACAAGTTGAGTAGGTAAGCGTTTAAAAGGATATCTTCAACAAGTTTGAATAGATAATTTGATATAAATTCCTTAAAAAATTTTAACTTTCACTTTACAATTCAAATTAACAAAAATCATTTCTAAATTTGTAATTTTAAAATTATCAATTTACATCACATTTTTGAGAAACAGGCCTCGGTCTAAATTTAAACCTTACTAAACCATCGATATATATATATAAGGTTTTAAACGCTATTTTCTTTTTTAACTTAAAATCTTAGTTTTACAAAAATATCAATGTCGGCAAGTGCAGAAAAAACAGCATCCCAACAGATACTCAACATACATTTCACATAAGAAAAACAATATTAGATGGTCCTGACTCATTTTATATATCAATATATTTTTTAATGGAGCGTTATCCTTTTCTACATAATGTGTATTGAACTGTGTACTCCATGTACAGGTCAAGTAAACTGTAATATTAAAAGTATTATTACCTTTTTTATCAGCAACATCTTGAGGGAAATCAATATCTTCTTTTGGTATAGATACTTCCGGATATGTATAGTCCACGCTGGAGGACCTTCAATAAAAAAAATTAACTCTTGTTAAAAGTATGATATCAACTTTTTAGTTTAGTTTTTTTTTTGTACAGGCAGAGCAAATAAGATTATTGGAAATCGATGAAATTATTTAGTAACCGTACAAATAATAGTGAAAAAATACATTAATGTTCTAAATTTAAGAATATAAATTATTACATCCTCATTTTTAAAATTTAAGTATATAAATTCTTACCCTTTGGTAACAAAATCATCTCTCAAGATACCAGGAATATTTACAGATCTCAAAATATACATTTCAAAAAATGTACCTTAAGAAAAAAGTTCAATAATATAGCAAGTACTGCAACGTAACTTTTTTAACAATGAACATATTTTCAAATATGTTATAGAAAATAAATCCTCGAAAAAAGTTAGGAAAAATAAATGAGTGGTTAAAAGAAAATATATTTAATACTGCAGATACATTTTTCATGCTACCAAATCTACAATTTATTGTAACTTTCGCTTAAGCCTGTGCAGTTTTTGTTAGGCTTTTCTGAAATAAAAGTCTAAACACTAACCAGGAAATGCTTTTTAATTATTTATTTGGATAATATTAAATCATGAATATCTTATAGTTTCTTGAAATGGAGAAATGCTGACTTACGAGTTTCTATCTTACAGAAACACGTTCTTCAAATAGTACTAACTTGACACAGAGAGAACTTATATATAGATGCTTATAATAAGTTGTTTTTACAGTTAAAACAAGAAAATCAAAACTTACAGTTCAGCTAGAGCTATTCTTTGTAATAATACAGATTTTTCTTCTTCTATGTTAGGTATCTTGATGATATCCTTCCTCCTCCTTAGTGTGACAAACAAATCACTTCATAAAATGGGCACTACATATGCGATTATAATGAGAATATTTATTTACCTCGAAATCTAACCTGATAGTTTCCATCCAGGCTTGATATCTATTCTGTTAATCTATAAAAAATAAGAAAATAATTGGTCCTACAATATTTTGATCGATACGAGATATACTTCTAATTTTAAAATTATTACTGACTTTTTACAATTAATTTTTACACAAAATGTATAATTAGATTTTTTCAATATAAAGAATAAGAAGACTATAATTTTATTTTGTTTTTAGTTTATTAAAATTCACGTGGAGATGTGCCAACTAAATAAATGAAAGATACCACAGTGCTTAAAAAATATTTGAGAATGAAGCTATTAAATAGCTTATAAAAAAACAAGTCACTATCCCTACTGTAAAAATAAGTGACCTACTTTCACACTGTGATATATTTCTAAATGAAACAAAATACTAACTTGAAATGAAACATGCATTAAATGCATTATTATTGACCAAGCCAAAACAAAACGTAAAAGTTAATATTTTAACTACTATATACTTACTCAAAATATAAAATTCCTGGTATTTTACCATTGTTTTGGCAAAACGTAAGCATACGCTTTGTGAAGGTCATTATACCAAATAAAATACAAGTAAAAAGTCACTTAAAACGCTATAAATCCGTGTAAATCGCACACTGTATAACTTACGAGACAAAAATAAATAAACAAGTCGATATTCCGATATTATTTGTTAACTAATGACGCTTCGAAACGAACCGATCGATAATAGAAAGTCGCTTAGGCGCATACCCTTAGCTACCAAAGGTCCAAAGAGATGACCATAGGTTAAATAATGTAGGGAAATATGACTGGCACCCAATGTGCAGAAACGCACTTTTTCGCCCCTGGTTTGCCATTTTTTGGCTTTAACAGCCGTCAATAGTAGGGGTTCATAGTAGAGATCAGTGAGAAGGTTATTGTCAAGGTTAAACTTGAGCTCACCATTAGATTCCTCCTTGAAAATGACTTAAGACTGAGATATTTTGAAAATTCTTACCCAAGGAAATATACAGTCATCCAGTAACTTTGTGACACCCTGTATATTAATAAAAAAATCCAGGTAAATTGTTGAAATAATGCGTTTTTTAATTTATATAAAATTCAAGATCAAGACAAATGTTTTATGTGTCATGTGAAGGAAAATATATTTTTCAAAATAAAACACTAGATGTAAGAATCAGTTCCTTATTATTTCAAAATGAAAATATAAGTATTTACAAATGAACTACTTAACATAACAAAAAAATCACGATTTTACACATTTATTCCTTAATTGATTTTACAAGTAGTTAATATACATAGCTTTACAGTAGTTAATTAAGTTTAAGAACATTTTAATGAAATCCCTTTAATTTCTAAATATTTGTCATTTTCAATTAAATTAAATTTGCAAGTATTAAAACTGGCCCGCAATTACTGAAAGTGATTTATTTACTTACTTACGAGTCTTTATAACTATGCAAGTATTTGATGAAAGAATGACTGATACGAATTTATATATGGAATACCTTATACATGTAAATACAAGAACAATACATGAAAATTGCACGAAAGGTTTTAAAAAACATATGATATGATAAAATTTCATTCAATTACTTTCAATTAAACTATCCCTAGTTCCATTTCAAAAAATTGTTATTTATTAATTCAAAAACTAAATCACTTACTGTGATAAAATTAAAACCACAGTAAAATAGTTAAAATTAAACTAGTCTACACTCAGAACTTGGTTTTAAGTAACTAAAAACATTTTAAAAATAAAAAAAGTTAAATATTTACGCTATAGATGTTTGTACAAATAACACAAGGTTTTTTGATATTAAAATCATATCCAGAGAAAAGATAATACATTCTCTTTTTTTTTAGCCAAAAGGGAATACCTACTGTTGAAATTCTGATTCCCTGGGGACTGTTTAATCGTCTCGGCATGAATATTTGGATTGCGACGTAATAACATTCAAAGAATGAGTGCACTTAATTTGATTAAATAGGTTTCGAATAATAAATCAAAAAAATTTAGAAAATATCATTTAATTGATATTAAATTGGCCTTAATTGCCTAATTACTAATTACATTAGAAAACAACAGCTAATGCATTAAATTCCGATTCCATATCGCGAACTTACAATAGCTTGCTCACAAATAAGAAAACACACCAATTGGCTTATTCTAGAAAAATTGTACAGAAAAAAACTTAAAATACACACTATATTGAAAGACTTCTCTATTTTTTTTCAATATGTTTAAAAGCATTTAAAATAATTTAGTACCGCCATCTATGTCACAATAACTTTTATACTCCTAAATTTAAAATAAGAGGAGATCCAGTCCAACATTTAAACAAGAACTAATTGCACAAAGAAAGACATATTTACTTTTAAAAATGTTGCTTGGTTTCCTACGATTACTTGTGATTTATTTCCCTTTCATTTGGATATCTTTATTTTTAAAATTTAAAAAGAAAACAAACTCATATGCACAGTAAATCACCTTCTTTTAAAAAGAAGCCTATGATCACAAGCTTAATTTAGCCGCTGTTTTGGTATAAATAGATTCTCGTGTTTTGGAACTTTCATCCAATTTTTTGGCTTACAAATTGACGACAAATAAATGATTTTAGGCATATAAAAATACCGAACTTGTAAACAAACTTTTTTACAGTGCTAATTAAGAATTTGGATTCACGTTATAAATTATTATTTTTGAAGTGTATGAGGTGGTCTGAGGCGGAATATATTGAAAATTACGTTATTTTGTAACTATGTGGATTACTTTGTGAAATAATCTGTCACTATATGCCATTTTTTAATTATGGAATAGTCTTCCGGTAAGCAACGTACTTTTGTGAGAATATCTTACTACAAAAATAATGACTAATTTAATTTCGGTACAGCGACATTTCTGAATTGATTTTTAAATTCCTCAACATAGAAGAACTGCCTTGGCTCACGCAGTAGTGGAGTGGGCACGTAAATTTGAACAAACAGGTTCAGCTAACAATGTCAAAACATGTGAGAACAATGATCGCGTCAGAGCATCTGTAGAACATAGTCCGAAAACGAGCTCTGGCACTAGGAATCTTTAAGATTTCGTTACTTCCAATTATGCACAAGAATCTTAATCTTCATCAATACAAAATTCAGATTGACAAGGCACTAAGATCAGCGAACTTCTAACATCGTCTACATTTTCACGAACGAGATCGACATACAATTTATGAATGTCTGAAAATGAGCGCACTTTAATTTATGCGACTTTACCAATAAAGTAAATTGCGGTTATTGGAGCTCAGAAAATCAACATGAACTCCACGAAAAACCATTACACATCCTAAAGGTGACATGGTGTGGGATGTCTTCAATGGGAATCGACATACAACAATTAATGAATGTCTGAAGATGCGCGCATTTTCATTTATGCGACTACACCAATAAACTAAATTGCGGTTATTGGAGCTCAGAAAATTCACATGAACTCCACGAAAAATCATTACACAGCCTAAAGGTGACATGGTGTGGGATGTCTTCAATGGGAACTATCGGTCTCTGCTTTTATGAATATGGGGATGGAAATGGCAATGCCATTACAGTCAATTGTGTGCACTATATCGTTTACTTTTCGTGAAGCTACCTCAAGGGAAGGATTTCCCTTGATAAACCAAGAAATACCCTGGAACCGACAGAAATTATTGAACAAATGGCTAATATTTCTCTGGATATGTTGCGTTACGTTATGAAGAATTTCCACGACAGGGTTCCAGAGTACATAAGAAAAGGAAAAGGTAATTTCACCGGCATTATTTTTAAGGAATAAAAATGACATATTACTAGCTCACCGATGTTGTATTTTATTTTATTTAAATAAAATTACGTATTAAAAACTTCCATCTCATAGGACACCTTGTATTTTTCCTCACGTTTTAATGTCGCTCGATAACACGAAAATATCTTTTAACATTAAAAACATGTTACCAAACTTATTAATTCGATTTTATCCACTAAAATGTTGACTGTACGAGGTGATTTTAATAAGATACGTATTAATGAGTGTAGTTATCGTGTAGGTACAGAAATTATTTAACGGCTAATTGTCCGTCAATTTACAACTTACACAATTAAAAGTGGGTAAGTGACGGAGACCATTTGGCGACTGGACATACAATTTAACGTGAATTCCAAACCACGGTCACGCGGTCTTCCCAAGCGGTAACCCAACCAAATACTAACTACGCCCAGCGTCGGTTTACTTTGGTGATCAGACCTGAAACGACCTGGACACTGAAGAGAACCCACGCTTACAACTAAAACAATTACAAGAATCGAATAGTCGCAGATGCAACGTGCCCTCGTATTTGTCAACTGGCTCCTTTTACAGGACAGTATTAGAATTTTTTAACTAATTAAGTCAGTTACTGTGATATAGGGTAATTTATTTGTTGTTTTTTTTTTAAGGCTAAGCTTCTTAGGATGTTGCAAAAAAATATCAGAATTCCAGAGGAAAATGATACATCAAATTTATAGTCATGTGACTGATTGAATTTAAAAATCCAAGGAAAAAATATTTCCCCAGTGGAAAGAAAACAGAGTTTTCTTCTACTATTTCCCCGCATCTAAAGACACCCTCGATGTAGTGTAAAAGCTAACAATTAGATGATTTCCAAAAAGAAAAAAACATTATACTAATTGTTTGTATAGAAATTACGTAGCCACTAGCGCTAACAAGATGTAGAGAAACTCGAACTTAGGCGACAAAAAAAAATTTGGGAATTCTATTTCCACTTGATTCTACGTTGTCTGTTGAGAGCAAGCAATTTTTACATTTTAGCAACTGTAGTATCTAAAATTAAAAATTTTACAACATCGATCGGAGAAATCAATCAATCAATGTTGCATATCGTTAAATACCCGCATGAAAACTATGATACACTTTTCGAAATAATTTTAATATAGGAATTACCCTTGCAAAAAAGAAAAAAAGGAAACCACCGGTTTTAATGAAGCCCACAATTTCTGAAGTGTAAACATTTTTGCAGACGACCCTACTAACAGGATTTTGATAAAGCCGAATTTAGAATATTATGAAATTATAGTTTAAAAATAGTTCCCAAAAACTCTCTATATACAGGCTAAGAAGAATAATGTAGGCAGATACAAAAATATTTACACCAAAAGCTTCATTTTGAGTAATATAATCCCTGTTTTCTTTCAATAAACCGTTATAATTTGATAATAATCACAAAAAATTTAAAAATTACAATTCTCACTATGAAAAGAAGATTGCACTTAGAGTTCGTCCCTGAGTAAAGTATACCTGTTCTTCGATGGAGCTAATTTTTTAAAGGTACTCTCTGGGGGCTTAGTTGGTTGTTTTTCGGTTTCTGAAGCAGAGTCAGGTCCATAGTGGAACTCTCTGTGAAGTTTTCCTAAAAGAAATTTGAATTTCTAATTTTTTAAATGTTAAATAGATTTTATGCAAGGGAGTGGTTAGCGTTCCGACGTGTGCGCAACAACCACTCTAGTAATGTAAATAAATTTTTAAAATTAACACTGTTAGGAAAACTTAACATAAACTAACTAAAAATAATCATACAGATTGCCTGATGAGCCCTTTACGTCATACCATCAAAACAGGTATGGGCTGTTTTCAAAACTTTATTGCTCTGGCAAAACACAGCAGCGTAACCCTTGAGTGGGTGCCAGGGTACAAGAGTATCTCGGGCAATGAAAAAACGTACCAATTTTCAAGACAAGGGTCTGCCACTTTATTTATTGGACCAGAGCCAGCATTTGGAATTACAAAGGCTGCTATTCGTAGGTGGTTGTCCTAGTGGAAAAATCAACAACACCAGACCCACTGGACTCACCTTGCGGGTTACAGGCACAGCAAGTTATTGCTGAGCAGACCATCCGGCAAACTAAGCCGTGAAATTCTGCGTCTAAGCAGACAACAAATCAGACCGATAACAGGACTTATAACTGGCCACGGCAGCTTGAGAAAACATTTACATACAATGGGCATCTTCAATGAAGAACCACTTCACACGTGTGTAGACTATGTGAAGAGGACGAGGCGCCCTCACACATCATCTTTGAGTTCGAAGCTTTGGCTTACTGGAGACACCTTCAGGGATTAATCTATCCAGAAGGTTTATACCCAGAGGACAAATTAATGAGCAGGCAGTTAAACCTGATCCAGGCATCCAACCTGTTCACCTAAAACGGATATGACAGACAACACAATAAGTCTGAAGGCTGCAGTGTAAGGGCTTTTCAACCCTGGCCTGCTATGTCATATAGGCTATATTATTTTGAGTAATTATCAATTGATCAAAGTGAACAAAGTGAAACTGATAACTTCATGTTCTTTTGAAGATACATTTACTTGTCATTGGGCTGAAGTGATCATGATTACTTCAAGTGATAGAAGTGAAAGTGATAATGACTCAAAAGAATAGCCCTTTTATCAATCAATCAATCAATCATATACTCCTACCAAATACTTCGGCTCCAGTTCTTTCAACCTATCCAGATCCATCTGTAATCCACCAGAATCTCTTTCTTGGAAGATTTTGCGCCTTCTTCCTATCCTCCCTACTAGACAAAAGAATCTCAAGTCAGTGGTTTTCCAGCCACATAAGTTCCAGTTTTGGTAAGTCTCAGGCAACTGAGAGGATAAACAGTCATTATTTAAATTTTGTCAAATTGAAGGGTCCTTCCCGTCAATGTAATTGTTTTTCTCTTTTTTGTGAAGAGAATCACCTCGGCTTTGTCTGGGTTTATTCTGAGCCCTTCTCTATGGCCCCATCTCTCCGCAATCCGAAGTGGTACCTCCAGGTCCCGGATATCGTCACCAAGGCACAGAATGACTAGGGTAGTCGGCATAAGCCTGTGTATACAAAGCCTCGTTCAATTAATTCAACAGACTGTCCACTACAAAGATCCACAACAAAGGTGATAGAACTCCTCTCTGTGGACAGTTCCTGCTTGACAGTGTTTTAACAGTTATACTGTTAAGCTCAGCATATATTAGTCTCTGAGTTAACATTGCTCTGATACATGTAACTATTGTTTGTTCAGAGCCTCTTCATTGTAGAACATTGCATATTGAATCGTGAGATCTGTTGTCAAACGCCCCTCGATATCAATGAAGGTGGCTAAAGACGACACCGCGTATTCGACCGTTACAACGAATCGGTATAGCGCCATGTCTATGGATTTTCCTGTCTGATAGGCAAATTGTAAAGGATGTAAGGGACACTGCACCATTACTCCCTCCTTGATGCGTCAATCCACCATCCTTTCCAGTGTCTTTAATAAGAAACTGGCCAGGCTGATAGTGCGGAAATACTTAGAGTTTGTGAAGCCTGTCCTTTCCAACTTGCAATCTCCACATCAGCTTGATCACGGTATCTTGATATAAACTCCATGACTACTTTCCTAGGGTTCCACAGATTTATTTATTTATTTATTTACAAACTCTACAGACATATGTCCAGTTACAGAGTAGGAAGGTTTACAAAATCACTTAATACAAGTACATAACAACTACAAATTACAGGAAAAATAAAGCAAAATTACAATATTTCTTTGAGCAAATTTTTAAAACTATTGAGACTTATACTGAATATATCACACTGTTGCCTTATTTCATTATACAATTTACACATATTTATAATAGGAGAATTTAAATAATAGTTAGTACGTGCTCCATCCACATACAAAACCACAGGATATCTTGTTGGGTAAGCCGGTACATGAAAATTTATCAAAGCTAGCAAATCAGGGTCGTCAATATTACCATTAATAGTTTTATGCAAGAATAATAAACATGCCATAGTTCGGCGACTCTCTAATGTCTTTAAGTTGTATGTTTTCATAATATCGAATTTTGGAATGTGTAGCTGATAAGTGCCAGTTTGCTTGTAATACATGTATCTCAATAGTTTATTTTGAACTTTTTCTATGGCATGTTTATGATTAGAGCAATAGGGGTTCCATATAATAGAACAATATTCTAGGGTGGTTCTAACATAGGAAACATAAAGCGTTGAAGATTACCTTTTAACTCAAGAAAACAAAATAAAAAATATACTTGTACATAAAAAATTTTAAAATCTTACCGGAATACAGATCTTGGAGGAACTGCTTAAGGTTCCCGGGCTTTTCCATATCTTCATATTTAGGGAAAAGATACATGTGTCTAAAACTATCAACGGCAATTAACGGCAAGTCTTGTTCGCTTTTTCCTAAGTGATGTAATGGATGAGCAAACTTTTTGCCATCAGCTGTCAAAAAGTTGACAGATTCTACAAATAAATTTAAAATTATATTAGTTTTTAAAAAAAATAATGCACTCAAAAACATCAACTGTGAAATATATTTTTTCTTAGTTAATTTTTAATTTACATAAACTTAAAAAAGTATTTATATTTCTTCTGATATTTCAAGAACAAAGATTTTAGATAAATTTCCAATCGTATATGGATACTCTCTCTTACCGTTTTCCATATACATAGATTTAAACTTGAAGATTCCTATATACATAAATAAAACATTAACTTACGTTTCTCTGACAAAAGTTCATTTTTAACAACATCATTGAATTTTTTAATGCTTTCCTTATCATCAGCAGCATGAAATAAAATTAAAAATGGAAGACCTTCTTCTGTTAGTTCTTCTGCATTTTCAAAGGTAATTTCTCTTATAAGAGGAACACATTTATCCTAAAAAAAAGCAAAAAAGTATACATATAAAGAAAGTTGGGTACACCACCTTATAGATCTGAATAAGTTACATTGCGACAGATATGAAACAAGTGGTGTTCTGGAAAGGACATATGTTTCTTTTCTTTCATGAGCAGTTGCGAAGTTATACATCAGAAGAAACGTTTTATATACTGGCCTGTTTGAAATATTCTTTCTTACCTGTGACCAAATATGCAACTCATCAAAGTTATTCAAACTGCCGGGATACGTTTCGTCTAAATCCGTCGATCTATCTTTGTCTGGTCTGAAGACAATAATAGGTGTACCGGGTGGATGCATCTTACTAGATGCTTCCTCAAACCCAACGTGGAATTGGCAATCTTCTTTTAGATTCGTTGCCACCCGCCTAAAAATCTGATATTCTGGTTGGTCTCTTCTGTCAAAATAACCTAGTAAAATAACTTGATTTTAAAGAAAGTTCAACGAACAAATCAACTTATAAAACGATACATTTTTATACAAAATATAAATAAAAGAATATAAAAGCAATTTGGATGCTGCTGAATCATATTCTTTAAATATACTTCAAAAATAATTTACTTTACCAGAGATTATTTACAGAATTGTCATGAAAATTAATGCCAAAATTTTACCAAATATTTCTGCGCCAGTATGAATATCAAACGGCATGTACAGAATTATGATAAAGAAACGGGTCAGTCAGCCTCTTAGATGTAACACTGCTTATTTGATGCATAATCACTAAGACCCATCGACTTTCCTTTTTTGAAACATATTGTATATTATTAGATTTCTAAAATAAATTTTAGACGTATGCCCCACAGCTATCTCCAACTGCTTTCGAAATTTTTACAATTTTGGCTTTTAAAATCATGCGCGGATTTACCTGTGTTTATCGTAATCTAAAGCGCTTATAATTTTAAATCTCCACTGGATCGAATGGTTAATGTATGGGCATGCATTGTAGAAAATATGATAATCGGGCAATTTTCCTTTGATGAAAGCCTCACTGAGGACAGATATATTTTCTTCAAAATGATCTAGTTTCAGCCATTATAACTCCATTTCCATATAGTAATGGTGCTCCTCCAGTTTATACTACTCATGTAAAGAGGTATTTAAATACAACTTTTCCGAGGCGATGGATAAACGAGGAGCAATAAAGTGGTCATCTAGATAGCCTGGTCTAACCGGCTAGAATTTTTTTATGAGGTCACATCAAAAATTTACTTTACAAATCTAAATCTGACTTGGTAGATATGCTTAAGGAGTCCATTCGACAATTACTACGAGAAATTTACCCACAAGTTGTACAAGATACCAAATAGATTTTTGAACTGATTGATCTACTGCAGGTTAGTTGCTGGAAGACATTTCTAACATCTTGTAAAATAGTTTCTTTATCATAGTTTATGATTTGCTTAGTCTGTTTTAAAAAACATAAGTGTAAATATTTTACGATAAGTACAAGGCCATATTTTATAAAAAATGTTTAGAACTTATCGTAGAATCTAAAAATTAAATGATAAACAATGTGTTTCATTAAACAAATTTGAGTTAGACGTAGCATTTTTCTAACTCCCCCTCTGTAATATTTTCCATTCTAAAAAATGCATTTCAAAAGAATAAAATTGACAGGCCCAGGTGATTTTTCATCAAACTGTCTTCCTTACAAAAGGCTGATCAAATTCTGTATCACAATCCTTCATATAATTTGAATAAATTTATCTTTCCGCTTTTTGCGTATTAATTGCAGTTAAAAAATAATTTATATGGTCAAGATTAGATACTTTTTGCTGAAAAGCAATATTTCATAATCCATAAATACAAAAGAGGTCCTAATTGATCGAATCATTGTCCAGCTTAAACTGCTAAACCTGGAAACATAAAATTTGAAAGCACAATGCTTTTATAACGAAAATTGCCTATAGAGAAAAGTTTTTTTCTAAATTCCACTCCTAAAGGGGTGAAAAGGATGTTTTGTATTTGTAAAAGAATGTTCATATCTCAGGAGCCACAAGCTTCACTGGGCTGAAATTTTGTATGAAGGGTGTTCATTAAAAATCAGTATGTGTTTTTAATATTTCAATCCCAAATCAAGATTTATATTAATTAAGGACACGTCAACCCATAAGGATTTTTAGTGGCGTAAATCAAGATATACAAGGTGTCCGAAAAAATTTGGGAAATCTCTTGGATATGAAAAAAACACGTGAAAGGAATACTACAAGTTCACATAAACTTTTTTTCATATAGGCCTCCTCTTCGGAGATATGGTCTCTCAAAGACCTGCAATGGAATCAAGTTTTTTACACATAATTATTGAACAACCAGGTATATTTCCAATTTTTTTAATATGATATATATCAGGTAAGACCCTTCAAAATACTATCCAAGAAAGTGTTGTGAATTACTCACAGCTGCAGGGATGAACTAGCTGTGACACTCATGACCCCATTTTTTTTGCGCCTTGTATGATAAGAACTATGGACAACGTTTTTTACATACCTTTAACTATTGACTAAAAATTAAGTACTCTTCATTCATGTCGCTAATCCTAACCGTTTTGGAAAAACATCATTTTATTTAAATCATGTGTTTGGCGTATTTCGATAAAAGATCCATCTTTGTTCCTATCAAATCAACCTTCAATCTTATGATAAAAAAATCGATCCAAAATTAGAGTTTTCCTCTTTAGTTGAAAACGTCTAATTCTGTGAACTGCAGTTCGACCTATTTTCACAAAAAATGTACGTTTTATTTTATCGACATCAAAAACAAAGGTCTTGTTATTGCAAACGTTGCTAGGTACAAAAGAAATAAACATCCTAGATTTTAGAACTTGTCAACTTTTACATCGCTGACACGTTGATTCTTTACTTGGATATTAATTTACTGATTTTTGGATTTCGTGGTGAAATTAATTGTGAAATAATTCGAAATGTGAAATAAACGTTTATTAACTATGCAGATATGCATCTGATATATGATCTTGCATCTTGCAATGCTTTGGAAGCCAAGAGGTTATATCACGACAGATATCCTAATCGTACTGTTTCAGATCAGAAAACATTTCAACGAGCTGACCAACGTCTAAGAATGGTAGGCGATTCCATTTAATAAGATATTATTAAATTTCTGCATAATTTTAGGAAATTTTGGGAAAAGACATACCGATACTGGTCCGGGAAGAACAGTACGTACGCCGCAATTAGAGTTTAATACGTCGAAAACAATAATACTTAAAGTTCTTCAAGAACAGTTATTATATCCATATCATTTGAAAAAAGTGCATGAACTGATTCCTGAAGATTTTCACCGTAGAATTCAGTTTGCAAACTGGCTATTGGTTCAGCAAGGAAATAATGTAAACTTCATTAGCACTATTCTCTTCACTGATGAAGCAGGGTTTACCAAAAATGGTATCATAAATTTACACAACTCACATGTATGGGCTGATGAAAATCCTCATGCAATTATTGTTTCGTATAATCAACATCAGTTCCAATCAATTAATGTCTGGGCAGAAATCATTGGCAATTTTTTGATTGGACCCTTCGTATTGCCGGCACGACGGAATGCAGAACATTATTTGAAGTCCCTCTAGAACCCTTTTCACGATTTAAATAGAGCACTTACCACTTGAAACCAGCCGAAACATGTACTACATGGACGATGGAGCACCACATCATTTCAGCGTTGCTGTGCGGGATCACCTGAATAACGTATATCCAAACCGTTGGGTAGGTAGAAGGGGACCTATTGCCTGGCCTCCTCGATCTCCCGACCTAACGCCTTTGGATTTTTACCTGTGTGAACAAACAATATTTTCCTCTAATTTCGGCGTACGTACCGTTCTTCCCCGACCAGGATCAATAATTCTTTTCCCAAAATTTTCTAAACTTGTGAGGAAGTTTATTAATATTACCTTATTTAAATGGAATCGCCTACCATTCTCCCTTAGACGTTGGTCAACCCGTTGAAATGTTTTCTGATCTGGAAGAGTATGATTAGGATATCTGTCGTGACATAACCTCCTGGCTACCAAAGCATTGCAAGATGTAAAACCATACATCAGATGCATATTTGCATACTCAATAAACATGTATTCCATATTTCGAATTATTTTACAATTAATTTCACCACGAAATCCAAAAATCAGTAAATTAATATCCAAGTAAAGAATCAATGTGTCAGCGATGTGAAAGTTGACAAGTTCTAAAATGCAGGATATTAATTTCTTTCGTACCTAGAAACTTTTGCCACAATACTTTATTTTTGGTGCCGATAAAATAAAACCCACATTTTTTGCGATCCTAGGTCGAACTGCAAATCACAGAATTAGACATTTTTAACTAAAGAGGTAAACTCTAATTTTGGATAGAATTTTTTTATCATAAGGTTAAACATTTGATAGGAATAAAGATGAATCTTTTATCGAAATTGGCCGAATACATGATGTAAATAAAATGACGTTTTTTCGAAAACGGTTAGGATTAGCGATATGAATGAAGAGTACTTAATTTTTAGTCAATAGTTAACGGTATGTAAAAAACGTTGTCCACGGTTCTTATTATACAAGGCGTAAAAAAATGGGGTCATGAGTTTCACCGCTCGTCCGTCCCTGCAGCTGTGTATAATTCACAAAACTTTCTTGGATAGTAATTTGAAGGGTCTTACCTGGTATCCATCATATTAAAAAAAAAATTGAAATATACCTGGTGGTATGTAGAAAACTTGATTTCATTGCAGTTCTTTGGAAGCCCATATCTCCGAAGAGGTCTATACAAAAAAGTTTAAATGAACTTGTAGTATTCCTTTCACCTGTTTTTGTCATATCTGGGAGATTCCGCATTTTCGCAGACACCCTATATACATAGAGAATGTTTATAAAGAACTTGTACAAGACAAAGTCCTGACTAATTGATTTATCATGACCGAACTTGAACATATGATATAAAAAGCTGAATTTTAAAATGAAGTCTTTATTACATAAATGTCCACTAAAGCAGAAATTTAGAAACTTCCATCTCTAAAATGGTACAGACACATTTTGCTGTATTTAAACTAGAAGTTCAGTAATCTACCGCAACGATTTTTTATGATAATCAAAAGATTGGTGTACAAAAGTAAGTTAAAGAGGCGACGAGAAAGAGTTGTATAATGTATTTCTTATACAATAAGAGGGCTATTCTTTTGAGTCATTATCACTTTCACTTTTATCACTTGAAGTAATCATGATCACTTCAGCCCAATGAAAAGTAAATGCATATTCAAAAGAACATGAAGTTATCAGTTTCACTTTGATCAATTGATAATTACTCAAAAGAATATAGCCAAGGATGTAAAGTCTCGAATAAATTCATCACTTAAAAAAAAACGCTGGGTTTTTTGAAAAATCGTTTGGATACGTCGTCCTTTTCTTTTGAAAGAATTTTTTCCAACATATTAAATCATACAGGGTCACTCGAAAGAAACTTTGATTTTTTGAATGGTGACCCAATTTTTTGTACACTTCTAGACTCTCTGTGAAATTCTGAACATTTTTTTATAATATATGTACCACATATAAATGTAACTGTTTCCGATTTATCAAAAGTTAAAACTCGAAACGAAATAGTACCAACAGTTAATTTATTATTATGAATTCAATCTGAACATTTCTGACTATCCGTATAGTAATTAACCATATTTCTTGAATAATCCAATTCTTTAAGTCTTCTATGTCAATTGACTTAGTTTGGAAACCTCGAAGGCCACCCAATAAGTTTCCTTCTTTCAATCCGGCTGTCTGCAAAAACATCATTAAGGCCATCGTGAAATTGACGGAAGATTAGAATATTTTTCTTGAAATAACTGTCACACCTCCTCTTGGGTTCTTACCCTATCCTATCATAATAACAATTTCTATCCTCTGTGTCTCAGTAAGTTTATTTTCAATGAAAATTAACTCAAAGTGGTAATTTGACAACAGGTGACAAAGAAACAGATCATTGAATCAGTTATGCTGGTAAATAATTATTGTATTTCATTTTTAATTTTAACTGTCGATAAATCGGAAATGGTTACATTTGGGTATAGAACACGTAATAGAAAAAATGTTCAGAATTTTACAAGGAGTCAAAAAATGTACAAAAAACTGGGGCTACAGTCTCTACGTCATCATTATATGTATAATCCCTTCTCGTTAGTAATGACACACACAGAACATGTATTATGGTAAGAAAAATATTAATTATTTTTGTCTTTCAGAATTCTTAACGAGAGAACTTGTTCCTATTCAAACATACCTCGAACTGAAGAAGAAAAAGCTAGAGATCATCATAGCCTCATGCTACTGCGCAAGAGACGGCATATACCACCGCTAGAAGTGGAAAGACTGGTAGAGTACTGCTAGGAAAAGAAACTGCCACCACTATTGGGGTGTAATGCCAACGCTCACAGCACAATCTGGGGCAGCAAGAATGCCAATCAAAAAGGCAAGGCTTAACAAACCTCGCAAACTAGGAGGGTATTGAATGAAACTTCTCTTTCAGATCATGGAATAATCACATCCAGTTTAGAAACCGATCCTCCTGAATCAGTCCTCAGAAGGAATCCCAGGAAAAAGATTGGGAAAAATACAGCACCAATCTGAAAACAAATTTAGCATGCATTCAGACCAGAGGACCATCTGGAGCTAAAAGGTGACTTGAAAGAAGTAAATGTAGCAATACTCGGAACCTATGAATCGAGCTGCCCCTGACAAACAAGCAAAAGTTGTAGGGATGCACCTTGGTGGAATGACCATCTGTCAGAGCAAAAATCCGAAACGCGCAGACTTTTTAATAGGGCAAAGCGTGGCGGAGGATTCTGGCAGAGCTGCACCGAGAAATTTACAACCTACAAGGAAATTAGGAAAGCTAAAAGAAACAGCTTCAAGAAATTATGTGAAGACATTCAATCTACACCTGCTGCAGCTAGACTACACAATGGCGAAGGGTAGGGTCGACACAGTAATGGCACTCAGAAAGTCAGAAGGTAGCTTCACGAAGAGCGAAGACGAAGGAGCATTACTCTTACTCAAAACTCACTTTCCGGGGAGCAAGCCCAGCATGGCGAATGATGTAGCAGAACATCGCAAAAGGACCACCAAAGAAGCTACAGCAATGGCCAGACACATATGCAGTAGCCGTCGTTTAAAATGGGCATTGAACACCTTCCAACCATTTAAAACCCCAGGGTTGATGGATAATCCTGGCCCTGCTCCAACGAGGACAGGAAGATATATTACCACACATAGAACGCATCAGTCAAAGTAGCCTCAAACTGGGCTATACACCAGAAATATGGAGAAGGGCCAGAGTCATCTTCATTCTGAAAGCGAGGAAAAAGAACACTACACATCCAAAATCCCTGCCGCCCATCAATCTCACATCGTTTATTTTAAAAACAATGGAAAAAGCAGTAGATAATTATATCAGAACAGAAATTCTTGAACAGGCGCCACTGCACCCTCATCAACATGCTTATCAAGCGGGTAGCTCTACGAAAACCGCACTGATACAATTAACAGATAAGATTCAAGAAGCACTGAACAGTAAGGAAATTGTAATATGCGTCTTTCTTGATATAAAAGGGGCATTTGACAACACTCCACATGACGCACTCAAAAGAGCACTTGACGACAGGGGAGTGGGTGAAACGACATCCAAATGGATAGCATTTCTCTCCACTAGAATAGCAGAGACATGACACTATCGCCCTCTGTACCACCAGAGGATGTCTTCAGGGGGGAGTAGCCTCGCCACTTATGTGGAGTTTAATTGTAGATCGACTCCTCTGTGATCTGACTGACCTCGGTATATTCTGTCAGGGCTATGCCAATGACGTGTTCGTGATCGCAAGCGGCAAATTCGAGAATACCCTCTGTAGCATAGTTCAAAGGGGGCTTGAATACACTAGGGAATGGCGCCAGATGATAGGACTAAACATCAACCCCACCAAAACCACCCTAGTAGCCTTCACAAGAAAAAGAAACCTCAATCTGAAAACCATCAAAATGGATGGGAATGTTATTGAGTGGAAGTCAGAGGTTAAATATCTGGGACTAACCTTAGATAATAAACTCTTCTGGAACAAGCATGAAAAAGAAGTAATTAACGAGGCTACAAAAGCCTTAATGGTCTGTAGAAACTTCGGGGGAAAAAGATGGAGTACAAACCCAAGAACCCTGCAGTGGATGTATACTGCAATAGTAAGACCAATCATCACATATGGGGCAGTGATCTGAAGCAGAAGAACCAGTCTAGCTAATACGAGAGCTAGCCACTCGAAACTTCAAAGACTGACCTGTGCGCGTATAACCTCTACATATACTTGTAGAGAGTATAGTGAAGAGGAACATTTATAGGATGTTGAGAGATGAGGTCATAAAACAAAGACCTAATCTCTTATCCAGAAATCAACAAATTTGGGACATGCCCCAAGATACAATGAAGAAGAAATTGAACTTTGTGAAAAACTTCAGCACAAAGTTGAGTCGCAAAAGCGAATAGGACAGAAACACCATTAAAAAACTCAACAAGAAATCCATTAAACAGTTGGCTCCAAAACAATGGAGGGAACTGGAATAGGAGTGTATGGACCCGGCACCAGACACTATGAAAGCTTGGGTAGGTCACCAATCATTTTCCAGGCAGAAATATATGCAACATACATAGAAAAAACTATCACAGCCAAGAGATTATCATTATGTCGGATAGTCAATCAGCCATCAGTGCGCTGAGCTCTCAAGTTATCAGCTCCAAGATGGTCTGAGAATGAATTAAATGATTTGAGTAAGAATAATAAAGTCACTCTCATGTGGGTCCCGATACACACCGGGATAGAGGGGAATGAAATGGTAGATAGGCTCGCGAAGAAAGAGGCTGAAACACCATTTCTGGGGTCAAAACCTTCCTGTGGAATCAGTAGCAGAGTAATGCTGGAAGAACTAAGGACAGAAGAAGAAAAGCAGGAGATTCAATTATTGGGCAGAGCTGCAAGGATTGAGACAAGCGAAGATACTTCTTGGGATCTACAACCAGAAGAGATTCAAAAAATGCATAAACTTAAGTAAAAACCAACTCAGAGTTTAACAGGAGTCCTGATGGGGCATTGCCACTCAAAGGGACACCCAAGAAACTCGGACTGGTAGAAGGAGAAGAGTGCAGATTCTGTGAGAAGAACCAAACCTCTAGTCATATCCTTTCAGAGTGCAGCGCTCTAGAAAATCCTAGGATGCGGTTCTCGGGAACACACCAAATCGAAGAAGGGGAGCCACATTGAAGCCATCCAACATCCTAAGGTTCTAGAAGGAATAGAACTGGAGGACCTACTCTAGCCGATAAGGTAACTCTTAAGACTTGGCAGCAGTAGGGAGCACAATAGATCTACCAGATCGCAGTGTACAGATCCCAATTCTACGCACATACATACATAATACCTTTTCACCCTCTTAACTTCTCTTTGGGATTATTAAAATTAGTAAATTCCCAATCAGTGATTTTTTTTTATGGTAATGGCAAAAAGCTTTTTTATCTGCCATGTTAGACACAATTTGGTAAATTCTTCCAATAAAGTTTTAGTGGAAATGTGTGTCCTTATAAAGCGATACAAAAACTTTCTTTTCATATTCAAAGTGTTGAAGATAAACATACTTATTCAACTTTAAAAATACCTAAATGTAAAAATAATAATAACCATAATTATCAAAAAGTTAAAATATTTGTAATAATTCAAAATATGGGTTTTTTAAATTTGCCTTTTAAATTAAATCATTCATTATCATGCAGGTGTACGTCAATAGGCTTTTATCATAAATCAATTTATGGTCAAAAAAAATATTTTCAACTTACCAGCAACAACAAATTATAGAAACAAAATATGTTAAATATTTTAAAAGGGAAAATATTCTATAATTTGTTACTATTCAGTAAATGACATATTTTTAAATTATAACTATAAATTTTGCGTTCTTAACCCATAAAAATTAAATTACACCTTATGTCTAGCAGAGAAACATTTATTTTAAAGGCTACAATTTAAATTTTAATAATATTTTGATTATGGATTTACAATTTTAAACTTTTGAACTTCTGGGTCAATCAAGTGATGTAGTAGATTGAAAATTTGTTTATATTCGATTGTGGGAAAACTATAATTAGGAAGAATCTGAAAATTTGACAGTGTACTAACCTGAATGGGGGCCAGTCGGCTAAAATATTTTCAAGGTGGCAGCAGTTAGAGTTATACCGGAAGTCAACTTGCTTATTTTAAAAGGAACACCCTATATATTATTGCATTTTTGATTTCTACATAAAATTCTAGACATATTTCATGTATAATGTTCTATACGTAAGTCTCACCGTTTTGGACATATTTAAATTTTTATGTCAAAAATAACGTTTGCGAACCAAAACTTAACTAAAAATTTTTCCTATAAGAACATCTTTATTATTTAATTTGGGTTAGTTTTCTTGTAGACAAAGATCGACTTTAGTAGTCTCTTTATGATATTTTGAAAATTATGAGTATAGAGTGGTCAAAAAAAGAAGAATAAAGTCAAAAGTCAATTTTTTCAAATAGAAAGAACCCATTTTTATAATTTTATCATATTAAGCATTACAAATAAGGGTAACTTTATATAAAGTTGTCCATTCCAAAAATTTGTAGTTTTCAAAATATTGGCAATTCAACATTTTTCTATTGTAAAAATGCTATCCGGCTTTTAAGTTTTGTTATTAGTTGGCCATGATGGCAAGGCGTGGCGAACCCTACAGAATTGTCACTATTTCTTGCCATTTGACATTCATTAATAATAATCATACCGGGGCGATTAAATTACACGCACGAAGATTTTTTAAACTTATTTATTATTTATGGAAAATGTGAGAGTTATTTCAAGAACGTGCGATACATTTACGATCCGATATCCGCAGAAACAGAAACAACACCACCAACTGTTAAAAGGATTATAAAAAACTTCAAGAACTTTGGATCTATAAAAGCTAAAAGAAATAGAAATAAACCAATTGTTAATAAAATAAAGTTATAAAAATTATTTGAGTAAATGTTCAAATTGATGCCCTTGAACTTCCAAACATTTTTCGCACCTAAGCAGGAACTCTTCATGCGTGGTTTTTCTTATTGACAGGATTAAGTTCTTCAAATGCTATTCTAACGCGCTGCATGCAATCTTCCATAGTGATTAATTCAGTGTTGTATACTTTATTTTTGATTGTCCCTCAAATTAAAATATTAAGTACTGTTAGGTCGAGGGAGCGAGGTGGTCAAAGATGTGGCCCGTTCTTGGCCATCCATTGATCATAAAAGAAGTTTTACAGATGATTGTTAACTAAATGACTGTTATGTGGAGGCGTCCCATCATGGTGATAAAATAGATTTCTGTGATTAGCCAGCGGCAAGTTATCTACATAGGTCACTTCCAAATTTCTCAAGATGTCGAAGTAGCGCTCAAATGGCTAACTTACCATTCAGATTATCTTGGAAGAATTCTAGGGCGACGATGCCGTTATTCTTTATAGCACGATACACGTTAAACTGGCAAGACTCTTGAAAATTTAATTCTCTAAATGGATGTACCTTTGAGTCGCTCCAATAGTGGGAATTGCATCAATTAAACAATCTATTTTTTGTGAATTTGGCTTCGTCCGACTAAATAATAATATCCAAAAAACCAGAATTTTTTTGTGACCGAAGTAAAATAAATTGACAGAACTTCATGGAAAATCGACATCTTTTAAATGTGGTATTATGGAATATACATAGGGATGAAAATTGTGTTTCCATAAAATCCTTAAAACTGATGTTTGAGATAATCTCTAATGCTACTTGCCTTCTAGATATTGTCGGATATGCGGCGAAATATCCTAAAATTATCGTCTCAATATTTTCATTATTAACAACCAGTTTATTTTTATTTCTTTTTGCTTTTATGGATCTAAAGTTCTTGAAGTTTTCTATAATCCTTTTAACAGTTGGTGGTGCTGGTTTCCGTTTCTGCGAATATAGGATCGCGACTGTATCACATGTTCTTGAAATAACTCTTATCACATTCTCCATAAATAATAAATAAGTTTAAATAATCTTCATGCGTGTAATTTAATCACCCCGGTATGATTATTATTAATGAATGTCAAATGGCAAGAAATAGTGACAATTCTGTAGGGTAGGATGGTTTTATTTTCGTCATGCCTCGCCGTCATGGCCAACTAATAACAAAACTTAAAAGCCGTATAGCATTTTTACAATAGAAAAATGTTGAATTGCCTATATTTTGAAAATACAAATTTTTAGAATAGACAACCTTATATAAATTTATCCTTATTTGTAATGCTTAATATGATAAAATATTAAAAATAAGTGCTTTTTATTTGAAAAATTGACTTTTGACGATTTTTTAAATATAATTTTTATTCTTCTTTTTTGACCACTCTACTCATAATTTTCAAAATATCATAAAAAGACTACTAAAGTCGATCTTCGTTCACAAGAAAACTAACCCAAATTAAATAATAGAGACTTCCTTATAGGAAAAATTTATAGTTAAGTTTTGGTCGGCAAACATCATTTTTGACATAAAAATTAAAATATGTCTAAAACGGTGAGACTTAAGTATGGAACATTATACATGAAATATGTCTGGAATTTTACGTAGAAATCAAAAATGTCATAATATATAGGGTGTTCCATTTAAAATAAACAAGTTGACATCTACTCCCGGAAGTATAACCGGAAATATTTTACCCAGCTGTCCCCATGCACGTTAGTACATTGTCAAATTTTTAGATTCTTCCTAATTATAGTTTTCCCACAATCGATCGATAAAGTTTCCAGACAATCACCCTGCAGTCAGAAATAAAAAAGGATCATTGTACTTTCATGTCTACCATTTAATCTGCCACATAAAATACCAATAACATTTATTTGTAAATATACATAACAGCCAATTTCTAACTATGATAAAAAAAATACTGTATTAAAAAAAAATTCAATCAAATATTAATACATATCTTGATATTAAGTACTTGCAAAATTATAAAACAGGATAAGAGCAATTATCCAAGATATGGCGTATACAATCGATTGAGATATCAAATGTCTTTTTTGTAAACACTCAAGTATTCTTACCAATAATGATTCTCTTATCAGATTCAAGTTTACCCAACTCTGACAACTGTTTAAATTCTTTTACAGGATCTTCTAGTTGTTTTTTAATAAAACTTGTGAAAGCTTCTACAGATCTTTGACCTCGAAATTCTCTCTTTGCTGGTTGCCCATTTCTGATCACTTTTAAAGTTGGATATTTTGTAATATGAAATCTAAAAAAAACCATGGTTCTCAAACATAAAAGTTTCTAATCTGGTGACTTACTATTTAAACCTGTCAAATATAAACAAGGGCGCTGAGAGGGAAGTGCACTTGCATCCCCTGGCTAAGATTTTTCAAGTTACTTACTTCAATATTTTTCAAATTTCCTTCTCTGCTTCAAATTAAATTTCCGAAGCCATTTTTTTCAGCATTTAGACCACACTCTAATCTTATAAAAAGCAGTCTACCTGCATGCAGGAAGAATAATTACATAAATCAGCCGTCATACTTGAAAACGAGAAAATCTGGAGCCAGAGTATGAAGTTTTGAGAACTTAAGTTAATAAAAAACAAAACGGTCAAAGGTTACACTCGGTCTCCCGCGAGTGTGGTTTTGAGAGCTTCAATTTTTAAAAAAGAGATTAATATTGAAACCGCTGCTCCTATGTATGTGGTTTTAAGAGTTTGGGTTTTTGCACACCCCTGGCATTATTTATGCCAGCGCTTTTGAATATAAACATTTTAAATTAAATACAAAAAAAATTGAAGATTACTTTTACAATATCTATAATATTTGTTTACTGTATACAGATTGATTTTGGAAATACAATTTTATTTAAATGTCACATTTTCAAAATAACCTAAAATATCCTTAAGTCTAGGTGTTATCAGAAATAAGTCGCAAGCAGTAACAGATATACGTATTTCAAGAGGTCAGGAATAATTTCCTACTCACTACAGTCCAAGTATGTCTACACAAACTGTATTATTATATACAATTTACCTTGTTGCAACTGAATTTTCTTTGTCACAATCAACTTTTCCCATAACTACTTTTCCAGATTCAGGGAATACTTTAGCTACTTCTGTTGCTGCCTCATCAAAAATAGGCATTAACATATTACTAAATCTACACCAGTCTGCATAAAAATTTATAAACACTAACTCATTGGAAGCTAGAAAATACAAGTTTAATTTTCATATTATTGATATAAAAAAGTTTAAATATAAATATCAATAATCAGTCATAGAACTACATAATGATGTTTTCAGGTCTACATATTTGAATTAAAAATAATTGTGGTTTTCCTGACTTTGTTGAGAAAGGTCACATATATCAAATTATATAAAAAAAAATCAGCTGATAAAATTTTTATCAAGATTTTTCTATTAAAACATTATGAGTTAAACTTCCATCAAAATACATAAATTATTATTTTAAATCTTAAAATAAATAATTGATTAATTGTAGATTACCTAGAAATGTAAAATTAAGTTTAATTAAAATATACATAGAATTAAAATGCGTCCAATAGTCATGACAATTTTAATAATTATCTTAAATGTCAACTAGTTAAATATATGTGGAAGTACATTTATATGTAAAATGGAGTAAGAAGCGTTAACGTTTTGATGAATTAAGGTAGAAGTTAAAACTGACTGTCCGAACTAGATTCATAACTCATTATAATTAATTTATTAAATATCACCTATTTAATAAAAAAATGTAACACAAACCTATGGTATTATCAAAATTCTGCTGAGTTAACTGCAGAGCTTCGCTGTCTGTTGGATTGTAAAATATACATGTTACCTGCAAAATGTTACATATTCATAAATATTTAAGGTTATGAAGAATATATACACAATAAAAATGGTTATAATAAGTATGAAACTATAAACATAGGAAGTAAATACTTTGTATAATCAATCGGCAATAAAATCGGTAGTTTAATTTTCCGATTTTCAGTAAAAAACACTGTCGTGGCAAAACTTCCGGGGCACAGTAAACTACTTACCGTTAAAGCTACAAAAAAATGTATTTTAGGACTATTCAAATCAAACATAGTATTTTTAAAGATTAAATTAACTTAAAGACTATTTAGTAAGTTATGAAGAACCCGTGATGTAAATTTACGTGGGTGAAATCTGATTTTCTGAAAAATCTTCAATCAACAAACGTCAAGAATTTTCAAGGTAAACGTCAACGAAGCAGAATGCTTGAGCGCTATCTATCGTTAACGCGAATAATCTTTGTCTCTACTACAAGTTACTGCCATCTGTTTTTTTTGCATCTAAACTACAGAACTGCCGAGGACAGGGGAGGATTGATTTTAATTAACGAATTATTAAATGTAGACCGAAAAATTGACAAATGCTGTTTTTACCTATAGTAAATAAAATTAACTCGCTGATCGGAATGAAACACATGTACACACTTTTTATTACAAAATTACAAATATTTCCAATCAAATGAGACATTACTCTTTAAAAAATTTTCCTATAACTAGTAAATAACACAATTGTATATATTATAGAGTCCATTTATTTTTTGAAATTTGTATTTTCGGCCATAACGTATGGAGGGATAAAATCCCTGGCCACATTTAAAAGACAAACAAAAATTAATGCTAAAGTAATTAAAATTTTTGATACGCTGTTATGATTGCCATTATTTTTGTTACAGGCATTTTTTATGCAACAAAAAGTACAGGAATATTCGTTTTTGCTCCTGTCACAGTTCATTCCTAGACCTTTTGATGCCATTTCGTCGTCGAATCCACAAGGTGCTAAACCACATTCTCGTTTGATAGAAAATCCATCATGCCCTGAAAAAAAAAACGTATTAAAAATCGATTGCAGTGGTTTAGATTCATTTCTGCAAGATATTTTGTCACAACTAACATATCGAATGACTAAATTATTTTATAAAACTCAGTATATTACTTGTTGTATTATTTTATTATACGTTAAAAAATTAAGTTATAGAAACCAATTATTCTTTAGAATATGCTTATGTTCGTGCAACGTATTTGCACCTCTAGTTTGCATCGCAACGACATTTTAAAACCTGATAAAGTAAGTTCGATGTAGAAATGTTGCCTTTGATTAATTTAACCATTACCGCGTTAAAATAAAGAATTTAGTGGTTGCAAAGTGACCAAACTCAATCTGAATTTGAAACTAAAGGCATGAAGATGGTTTATTATGAAAAACTGAAAATTGCTCTCATCAAAATGAATAATCTGAATGGTAGAGCTATCAAGAAAGTAAGTAAATAAATAATTTAAAAGGTTGTTTCAAATCCTGAAGTATTTTATGTGTTGCTATTAAGGGGGCGTCTTACTTTAGACTCTTGAAAATAGGTCATTTTTGCATTTTTCTTAACTATTCCTATTATAGATATCAATGTAATTCTTTTTGGGCTATATTAATACTATATTGAAATATGTGAATTTTTTTTGTTGAATTTATATATGTCTTATAAAAAAATTGTATTTTAACATGGAATGTGAAAAACTGCTAAGTAGCTAGCGTTAAGAATTTAGATGTGCTAGTTTATCTCAAACAAAAACAAAATAGTATCATAATTAGCATACTTGTGGCCATTGCCGATAGTAAAATAATAAATTTTCGTGCAGATGTAACCAAATGGGGAATGTTTGAACAAAAAATTGCAAAACGGAAGTCTTTTTTGTATATTCCATGCCAGGGAAAATAATAAATATGAATCTTTTGCCTTAGTGTTACTACGGGACATAGCCATACATGTTTAAAATATGTGGTTAAAATTTGGAAAGAATCGATCGAACGATTTTACAAAATTCCTTAACACCTCATGCTGAAACATTGTTTAGAAAATAGCGCGTTTAAATTTTTTTATGAAAAATCAGCGATGCTTTTTGCCTCGTCGTAAAGTTCATATTCTCGTACTGTGAAACCTCTTCGTAAAATTCTGGGCTCCCTGGAAGTTTTAGAGCTGCATCAGTTCAGAAGTGATCAATGCCGCGCACGCTTTCCAGAGGCGGAGCACGCACGCACTCAGTTGAGCATTCGGACACCTATTCAATAATATTTTCAAAAATATAAAAGGACTGCTTGGATCTTTATGAAATTTTCTGAGAACATTCTTGAATGTTCGAACTTTTGAAAAATGTATTGAAAAAAATCGATTTTTTGAAGTTGAGTTAAGAAAATTTTGTAAATCAATTAAATTCATTATAAACTTGATTTTAATTCCTGCTATTAACGGACATTTTCTCTAAATTTTTCGTATTTAATTAGTTCTCTTTGACTCTATCTCAAGAATTGGTGTATTTTTAAAATTTGACTTATTAATAATATTTTAAGTATTGATATGTATTTAAATTATTGATTATACTCCAGGTACTGTTGTTTAACTACCATTATGTATCCAGAAAACTCAAAGTTTGTTCATTGAAAATTTAAAAACCAGCACGAACGTGACATATAAAACTGTTAAGTTCATGCAAACCAGCCAGTGACAATCAGAACATTCAAAAATAGTCAGGATACAGTTTTCCAATTTTTTGACAATCTGATTGGTAGTAGATGTTTTCTAATTGTTCTGCGAACAAAGCTAATAACTTGATAGTTCAAATACCTTTAAATTCAAAGCTATCCTACAAGTAAATACTGTTACGATCGACTAAAAGAGACTTATTAATACGCCTTCGTATACACATATTCCAATATGGTGAGTCATCTTTATTATAATGTGCCGGAAGGAATATAATATCGATGAGTCATATTTCTAGATAGATCTCAACTTTTATGTTCTAGATTTGTATAGGATATTCCATAGGTATATAAATAGGAATAGGATAAGAGTAGAATAGATAGTTGAATAGTGGTATTTGAGTAGTTAAAATATTAAAAAATTGTAATAAGATAGTTGTTTTTTAGCTGTATTAAGAATAGGGATGCATTCGATATCGATACCGATATATCGGGGCGATACCGTTGGTTTTCCAATATATCGGAATCGGCTATATTAGTTTGCCGATACACCGATACATTTTGAATTCCACGCTATAACCATCCATCGTGTAAACGTGCCATCCCCGCGCTTAGTTCGTTCATGTAGACGCTGCACAATTTATCTATGCTCCGGGAATCCCCGCATTTTATGATTTCAATGCACTAGTTGCTTGTTGTCCATTGTTGCTTTCGCCGTGTAATAAAATAAATAATTAATTTCTTTGTGGCAGTGACTTGTAATTATGACATTTTTTATTAAATTCGTCTATAATAACTACGTAATCATAGCCATGGTAAAAAACAAGAGTTAATCAATAAGTATGTCAACCTCAAAACTAAAAGGCTCTATATGGAAACACTTTAAAGTTGAAGTATCCGCATCTGAAAATTTTAAAGCAATATGTATGTATTGTAAGGAAAACGTGCCTTGTGGTACCAATTCAAAAAATTATAACACATCGAATTTGTGGATCCAGATGAAAATATACCATCATAGTGAATTGAACCCCGCTTCAGTGCCGAAGACAGCAAGGAGTGATGATAGTGGCCCACTACCTAAGAGACAAGCACCTTTAACAGAAATAATCGATAAAAAATTATTTTATAGAGATGACGATACTAGGGCAAAACAAATAACTCGTACCATTGCTGAGCAAATATGCTTCGATATGGAGCCATTCGATTTAGTCAACAAGGTAAGCTATCAACGATTGTTAAAGAAATGGTATCACGTGTCCACATTACGGAAAAAGTTATACCAGAAATATATGAGCGAATAAGAACTAAAGTACTAAAACTAAAAGAGTTGTTGAATATTGTGATAACAACCGACATATCGACAAGTGATTTTTCTTCGCAATCTAATGATTTTATTAGCATAACAGCTCATGGGATAGATGCTAACTTCGAGTACAAGTTTTATTGCCTCGAGGTAATGCCATTCGAGGGTCTTCAGCACTCAGAATTCCACATAGCATGTAATCTAAAGAAGACTTTTCAGTACTGAAATATACAGGACAGAGTTTGAGCCATAGTTACCGACAACGCGGCAAATATAGGTGTCGCTATTAGAGAAACTCAACAAATATACAATTTAATGCCCATTCAATGTTTGGCTCATTCACTACAATTGATAATTAAAGTTAGCCTTTTTAAACAGGATCAGGTTAATGTCATGATAACTAAAGCACGGTCTATCATTGGTTATTTTAATCATTCTGCGAGCAGCAGCAAAATTTTATAGAAAATGCAAGACGCTCAACGTTCCGAATCATTAACTTATACAAGACGTATCTATGTGATGGAACTCGACACTGCAAGCGTAGCTGGAGCAACCTAATGATGGATAAGCTGGAGAATATTTTATGTTGTTTTGAAGAGGTTACAAAAACAATCAAAAAAGCCACAGTCTGCGAAGAGTGCTTCAAAACATCAAAGACACAGACAGTCAATCTTTTGCAAGGGGGTATGTATCGAAACTTATTGTGGCTAATATGATATTGGCTCTTAATGAAAAATTTGATTATTTGGAAAATGAAGAATCATGGTATTTAGCTATCGTAATAGATCCGCGTTTTCGAGGTCTCACATAACGAATTCAAAATATTTTAAAAAAATTCATTATGGCTGATCCAATATGGCGGACAAAAAGAATCAATTTTGTCCGATTTTCTTCAAAATTGGTACGGGGAGTTTTCGGGGCCGCACATGACGAATCTAATATTATTTTTAAAAAATTCAATATGGCGTATCCAATATGGCGGATAAAAAATTAAAATTGATATGGGGAGTTTTTGGGATAGCACATTAAAAAATTAAATATGGCGGATCCAAGATGGCGGATTAAATATTCTACATTTCTCGATTTTGTCTAAAGTCGGTATTGGGGGATTTTTGTTGGTGTTAATTACGAAATTAAAATAATTTTTGAAAAACTCAATCTGGCGGAATCAATATGGTGTCCTAAAAATTTTACATTTTTCGACTTTTTCCAAAACTGATATAGAAGGTTTTTGAGGATGTAAATTAAGAATTTAGTAGTATTTTTCAGGATTCAATATGGCGAATGCAATATAGCTGACTAAAGAATTTACATTTTTCGATTTTGTTCAAATGTGGAACTGAATCGTTTATGAGGATGTAAATAGCGAATATAAAATTATTTTAAGAAAATCTAATACGTCAGACCGTTGAGAAATTTTAAATATCTGGATTTCATCTAAAATTGGTACTAGGGGGCTTTGAAGGGTTTAGATTTAGATTAGATTAAGACGTTAAAATTATTTTTTTGAAATTCAATATGGCGGACCCAATATGGTAGGAAGAAAATTTTATCTTAATCGCATTTTTTCAAATTTGGTATTAGGAGGTTGGGGATGGTGTATTACAAATTTGAAGTTAATTTTTTACAACTATTAGGTTAATAAGATACAATATTAGGGACTAAAAATTTTACGTTTTCCGGTTTCATGTAAAATTGATATTGAGGGATTCTTGGGGCATATACAAACTCAATATACAATCTAAAATTAATTTGAAATTTAAGATAGTGGATTTACTATGACAGACTAAATATTTGTTTGACACCATTTCATTGGTATTTGGAGAACTCTAAGAATCAAAGTATTTTAAGTGGTTCATTTTAGGGTGATTTACAATTCTGGATAAAATGGGTACTTTTTGCCACCTTGGAGTCATTGCGAGGTACACTAATCTCGATTAGCACTTAGTTCAAATAATTTATGAATATCATAATGAATTCAAAACTAAAAATCGAAAAATAAAATTTTTATAAAAAAAAAATTGAACCGACTTCTAAAAGTGCGCTAAAAAGTGAAAAATAACTATAAATTTTTATATGAAATTGAAATTTTTGAAGTCGGTGCCAAATTATTTCTAAATGAAATAAATAACTACTAATATATACAAATTATGTTAAGAAAGCAATTACAAATAAAGTATTTTTAATCTGTTTATACGAATCACATTTTGTCAAGTTTTAGTTTGGCGCCGACTTCAAAAATTTGAATTTCATATAAAAATTTATAGTTATTTTTCACTTTTTAGCGCACTTTGAGAAGTCGGTTCAATTTTTTTATAAAAATTTTATTTTTTAATTCAAATCAAGCATACCATTTTTCGTGTAGTGGATGGCACATCTGTCATAAATAGCAGCACACGGTTTAAGATCTTCAGGTCCACATTCCTCTTCGGTGCTTTTTTTACATTGATAACAGGTTAAGTTGCTTGCAGAAAAGCCTACAAAATTTTATGCTTTAAAAATGCGAGCGGTAAACTATTCGGACAATGTGATGCTTTTTGGTTGGATTTTAATATTTTTTTGAAATTTTTGCAAGCAGTGCTGTTTTGAATTTATACTATATAGTTCTTTTGCAACCGATCCATAGCTACAATAAAATAATAATAAAATAAAATTTCAAAGAAGGGTAGGGGTAACCATTTTGAATTTATTATAAACTGCAGTAATTAGATCTATAAATGTCAGCCTAACTACATTTTTAATACCAGTTGCCAGTAACCTTGACTGAAAGCTTAATTTAGTGAACTAATCTTGACAAATTTATTAATATAATTTAACAAGACGGAGAGATACTTTTTTAATCAAAAGCAACCGAAATATTTCTAATTAAACTAAAGTTTCTATAACTAAACTAAACATAAACAATGAATATGAAAAACGTAAATCGCTATACAATATACAATTGAAGCCTCTATCTCTTGATTTTTCATGCAAAAAATATTATTTGAAAACAAAGCTTTTTAACAAAAACTTACAGCAAGATATTGAAGAAAATATAATAGCACCAATAATTAGTAACTTTGTCATTTTATTTTATACAAAAATTGCATTAATACTGTTAATAAATTGATTTACGTGCTCGTTATACACCCTTTCTCTTAAAATTGAGTTTTCTGCCTGGTCTGCTATGATCGAGCATTCGCAGGAAAGCTTTGCAGAATATCGGGAAACAGGAAAATGCATGCAGAGCATACGCTGGAAATAATACAGAGAGTTTTCGCCCTAAACTTTTATCATAAAAATATGAAACGAAATTTAAACTTAATTAAAAATTTAATTTTCTATGTAAATCTATATTATTATTTACAGCTAAATATTTTTAAAATATTGTCTAACATTTTCTCTTTTAATTTAAAAAAGTTTCTTATTAGAAATGGAATAACTCACCGAGCAGCTTTGGCGGCAAAAACTTTCCGCATGCGCAGAAAATGGCGATATTTGTGGAAACAAAATTAGAAGGAATACGAGTTTTCCGTACACTGAGATTGTATGTAAAGTCTTATTGCCAAATTGACATAAAATGTATATTTTAAACCGTATTTAGCTGCTTTGAAAGTTAGATCTTTTGTAAGGCCAACAACAAAACCTTTAAATAGAGGGAATTGGGGTAAAATCCTATACAAAAAGTTTTGGAATCCACCAAAAAAATAACAAAATCGACCTTTTTGCGGGAATAAAAGTAAAAAAGGAAATGATTTTTTTACTCTTACATTTTAAAGTTCAAAACTTGGTTGATTTATTATGGGCCGACGGAGTTGGCCTGGTACGAGGTAATTTTGAAATTTATTGTTAGTAGACTTCTAATTACGTAGAAACTTTCAGAATGATAATGGTAATTATGTAGTATCTTATGTCTCATTTTCTTTTTTGGGGAAAATTTTTAATTTAACAATTAAGATGTGAAAAACAGTTTTTCAGTAAAAAAGTTTTAAATAAAAGTTGTGCGCATTAAAAATACCTACGAAATGACCTTAGCCCCATCCGAATCAGATAATTTCTTCGTTAGTTATTGCAAAAAACCTGCTAAAATGGTTGTTCTTTCAATTCTTCATAAACAATAGAAAATTATATTGCATTAACTTTATACTGTAAAGGAGCCAAAAAATGTTGTGTAATATTAGAAGATTTATATGAATTCATCGAAATCAATGATAAATCAAAAGCAGAACCAGCAAAGTTATAATATTAGTGGCAGCGAAAAGCGAAGCTTATAACAATATAGACAGCCTATTTCACTCCTTAATCCACTACGCTCCCATTAAGTCAGCGCGCCCACTGGTTTGGCTCGGTTCAGACCGCTCGACTCCGCGCAATCGGCCCGTTTTGGTTTACACGTAAATAAATGAGAGCCCGCTCACTGGTTCCGACCGGCCAGAACGCTTCCGCGCTTTCAGCATCGGCGTCTTCGACTATTCTCAAGAGAGCAAAAATTTCCGAAAGGTCTGAAAGCCTTCGACCTTTTTAAAAATAGAAAGAGGTAGTATAATCTGTGGTATAGACGTAGTGTTTGTATTGTTACTATGTCGGACGAAGAATTGATAGAAGACGTGAGAGCATATATTTTAAAAATAGAAAGAGATAGTATAATCTGTGGTATAGACGTAGTGTTTGTATTGTTACTATGTCGGACGAAGAATTGATAGAAGACGTGAGAGCATACAGAATATATAATAATAATAAGATTCTCTATACATAGTTGTTGCCTAATAAACTTGAAGTAAATTTTCTAGGCGTTCACGTCACAGTCAAAAAACATTAGTCATGTCACAAAAATCTGTGATGTAAACGTCAAATTTAATTAATTCGACTATATAATACACTTACTTTAAAGTAACTGCTAAACGTTCCTCTGGTGGAATCGATTTTCGAAGGTTAGTGTTTTGTTTCCTGAGCGGCAACATATTTAATATTTCATAAAATTTTATACTAGACATTCTAAAATATTTGAAAAACTTTTCATTGTCGGTCATCAACTCTGGAAATAAATGATAAAATTCCCCGTGAACTTGTCTTTTAAGGTAAATATCATGAACCCAATATCTTCTTCTCCGCTTTTCCTCCACTTCCGCTTCAACACGGGCTAGACTAGCTACAACAATACCCTCCTCATAGTCGGAAGAACTACTCATTTTATTCACTTTTCATCAAAAATAACAGCTCTAGAAACTCTAATGGTTAAAGCAGTTTTAATCACTGTTTAGTCCGAATTGTGTGGAGCCAGTGAGCGGGGGCCATCGGCGTTCTGACTGAAGCCGACGGAACGGACGGAGCCAAGCCGATTCAGTGGGCGCGCTGCTTAATGGGAACGCTCGATATCGCATTTGGTGCTTCGATTGCAAATATTACCACTACCACATACAACATTCAGATAAAATGTCCGGATAATTACTGAAAAGTCAGGGATATTGTCAGGAAATTTTATTATTTGATCTGGTAACCATAGCTAAGTGCATGCCTGTGGATTAGCGTCTCGATATCAGAGATTGTCGTTGAGTAGAAATTGTATTATATAACGGCTTTTATTTCATAACCTTTAATTTATATAACGAACAACTGTATTATTGCAATTGTTATAAAATTAATAAAAAAATGAATACATTTTTTTTTTGATTACTGTAATGTAGTAATGATCTTCGGTAACAAGCATTTTTAATAAATTAAAACAATTTAACATGGTTCATAAATATCCATTATCTCAAAACTCGCAAAATAAAAAAATATAAATAAAACAACAAACTTCTGAAAAAAAAAACAGGTTATGTTCACACAAAATATTAAAAAGAAACCGCCATATTTAAAGCAGTCCGTTGAAAAGTTAAATATTATGTTGCGTAATGACCTTGGAAAAAGCGGATTTAGGTGGGAAATCTTCGGTATTTGTAGTTTTTTAAATCCAACAAATCACAATGCTTGAAATTTGACATATGTCTTATTACGCTACGCTTACGCCCAGATTTTTCTTATCGTGTGGACCTACTTTCAGATATAATGTATTGTCTACCATATCCGTTCTAGGCGAACAGGTTGGTTGCCTTGATCAGGTTCAACAGCCTGCTCACCAGTTTGTCCTCTGGGTATAACCCTTCGGGACAGACTAAACCCTGAAGGTGTTTCTAGTAGGCCATAGCTTCGTACTCGAAGAAGATAGACCGTCTCTTCCTCTTCATCACATATAGTCTAAATACTGGTTCTTCGTTGAAGATGCCCATTGTATATAGATGTTTTCTCAAGCCGCAGTGGTCAGTTATAAGTCCTGTCACCAGCCTGATTTGTTTTCTGCTTAGACGTAAAATTCCACGGCTTAGTTTGCCGGATGGTGTTCTCGCAATTGTTTGCTATGAATGTTACAGTATAATATGGTGCGTTCTATCAAGAATAAGGAACGCAGAAGTCGTGTTGTGACTGAAAGAAGTTCTAGTTAATTGGTTTTTTTGTTAACTTAGGCACGGCATAATATTGCTTTATTCACCGCCCACCGATTTTTCCTCGCGAATCTATAAAAAAATGCGTTAAAAATTTCTGATTCGTCGAGTCTAAATATGGATCCATAATAAGTTTGTTGGGCTTATTATTACTAATTAATTTCTCTGTAAGGTAACGTGTTGGAGTTTTCTATCAAATTACTTTGGGAGAATTTGTTCAAAACTAATTAAGTCCTCTTTCCGAACTAGTGTTTTCTGGAATTATAATTGCAGAGATTTCAATGTAATCGTCTAAAAAGCTTTTATTTACTGACTCCTAGGTTTTATTGATTATATCAAATAGAGAGAGTGTTGGTCAGGTCCCTCCAAAACCAGCCGACCACACTGGACTCTCTAGGCGCCTTACCTAATTGTTGTCACTGGCGTTAATTGGTTGAGATGTAAATCCTAAATTTTGGACGGGTATTTAAAAACAAAATACATAAAATGATGAGTAACATTTTATTACGGATCTAGGGAGTGGACTTAACTCCTAATGTTCGGCAACGGGCTTATAGAGAGAATTTTACACCTAAATTTTTTGGAATAACATAACTGTACTGAAAGATGTGATGAGGAAAATTTTCTAGCGTCATACTCATATGCATACGTTTATGGCCGATTAAGGACGCCATTCTTTGTCGATAGCAGCGTAGTTAACTATTACGTACTTCAAAATTTCTGAGAGTGTTCAAGATTAGGAGAGAGGGTATAAATTTCACCTGGATGTGGATTTGTTATGCTGAGCGAGTTAAAAATTAGCTAGTTAGTATTAGTAGTTGGTTAGCCACTCATTTAGTTATGAGAGACACTTTCGGTACGGTGCCCTAATCTGGCCCTGGCCTGAGAAATAACTCGGAAATGGGGATACGTTTCAATAGGTTGCAACATTTTTAATTTAGTAAACCCTTTCTAGCAATTTGTGAACAAGAATAGAAAGGAAAAATAAATAAACCCGCATTGTAAAAGTTATAAAATATATATTACATTTTTAAAAATGAACTATGTTATGTAACTTAAAAAGATGCAACCTACTTTTATATTTTAAAAGACCAATTAAAATTCTGGTTATTATAATAACTCTCTATTTACCTAAAACATATTGTTGGAATAATCATGGTCATTAGAGCAGACTAGCTCTATTGAGACAAGCGTTCAAACATGTACTAAGATACTTTCGCAAGTACGGTTCTGTTTGTCTTCCTGTTTGGCAACCAACTATACGTCATTTTCCATAACTGTCATAATCAAAAATGACAACAAAATAAATCCGTTTTTATTGACAAGTATTTCTTTGGGGCGTTGGTGCACTTTTAATTTATTTAATTTAATTATAATTATTTAAAATAATGTGGCAGATATCAATGTTATATCTTGCTATCCTGGTTTACGTAATAAACCAATGTAAGTTTTTGATTTATTTAATTTTTAATATTTCTAACCTTACTTCTTTGTTTTTAAGGCGCAGCCCTGGAATGTTATGTTTGTGAAAACCAGGAAGACAACAAAGGCAAATGTGTGAGAACAATACAAACATGCAATTATGGAGAGGATGTTTGTTTATCAGAAATTAGTTGGGGAAGTACTCCTTACTGGCAACAAGGTAAAATTCTTATAGTTTTCACATTGTTTTTGTTTACGTTAAAATCAGAACACAAAACGATATTTATCATGGAATGACTACTAATATGTTTCCAAGATTTTTAGTATATATTTCTGAAGTATTCATGATTATTAAAATAAACTAATTTCAGGAGCTTTAAAGCAATACTACATAACAAAAAGATGTGCGACAAAGGACAAATGTGCAAAATATAGGAGCAATAATATGGCTACTTGTACACATATATGGTATGAAGATTGGAAATGTTCAGAATGTTGTAAAGGAGATAGGTGTAACTATTATATTATAGTAAGTATTTTTATTATAGGTAATAAAGCAAAAGAGATAAATTATTGTTAAGTATTAATAAAATTTGAATTTAGTATTAAAACAGTAGGAAAGTTATACAGTATCACAAATTTAAAATGAAAGCCTTAAGATTTTTGAGTTAGAGCCTAATTGTAGAATTTTATAAGGTTTGGGTACCTTAAATTTTTAATTTTGTCATCTTAGTCATATATCTTTTTATAAGTATTGTTAATTAATTAAATTTTAAATATGGTCTCATAGAAATATATTTTTATGTTGTCACCACTTTTTGTGTTCAGTAATTTGGGTAATGATCCATTAAAGATAATTTAATATTAATGATGACCAAAAATAAGCCACTCCTTTAAGTCTGAAAAGAATTTTACTGAAATACAGGGTGTCCAAGTATGAATTTATCCAAGCAATATCTCAAAAATCCTAGTTCATAGTTTTATAAGTATCAATTTAGTATTTGGAAAATTGCTTTTATATTTCATTATGTAAATCATCTCAAAAATCTAAAAGTGATTCTAAGTATATCTTTTTCAACTGAACAAACTGTAGGCAACTATTAAATGCCACTCTAAATTCTTCACACTTTTTGAAGTCTCTTGAACCTGATGTACACAGACAATGGCTATTGAAAGTAATGCTTTTAGTTGACCAGTACTTATTTTCTTCATATTTTTATCTTTTATATAACAAATTTAAGAATGTTTGTTTTTTTCCTTTAAAATCTACTTTCCCAACTTAAAAATTTGGTCTTTAAAAATTTCTAGACGTGTCTGTTTTGTAATTTTCAAAAATAAAGGATGTGTGTACGAATGTAGGGATGGGGATGTGTGCACTGGGATTTGAAAGATATATCAAGCCCCCTATTTTGTTTGTCTATTATTTTATTTCCTTCTACTCAAGTGTGTCCCGGCACCCATAAGATAATGGTTCTTGTCTAGTTTGTTTAGTTCCTTCAAACATTCCCAGAGCATCTTGGAACTGAGTACATATACAAATAAAGAATGGTGTAACTCGATTTTTTTTTTAGAAAATCAAGCACCAACTGCTTGAATTTTAAGGCATGTAATAGGTCTTAAAATAAAAAATAAGTAAATTCTAGGAACTAGAGTGTGGTTGTCTTTCTAAATCTAACATTCGATCAGTCAGTAATCGTCAGATTTTTCATGTTTTTAATTTTAATTTTTTGACATCCAAGATACAGTCAAATGTATATGTTAAAGGCAAGAGCTGAACCACAGGTAAACATAAGATTTGACTAAGGTGCTAGGTCAAAGGTTGACTTTAACTGGAGTGTTTTAAGTTGACCCTAGAAATGACTGACAGTTCAAGCCAAGGATAAAATCAGGAACTCTTTAATTTGATCTTTGATTGGTCAAACAGCTCTAACTGCAACAAGTTCATTAAAGCTAGATAAGCAGTGCGCTGCTTGAATCACCATGCACATTTGGTTTTTAGCTTGCAAAGCTTCGGATACATAAACTTCTGAGGAGATAAGAGAATAAATTTCATTTTACTGTGATATGGTACATGATCATGATAGCCTTGGTAGCTTAGACCAAGCTAAAGAAATAGAGATAGCATTAGGCGGTCGAGGTTGACGCATTGTGCGTCGTCACGCTGAAGAAAGAATGCAGTCAGGTACATGTTTGTTGGTAGAGATTTGTAAATTATATTAAAGTTAATATTTTTATTACAAAGTTTATGAAAAATAATAAAAAAGGGGCCCTTTATAGAAACATTTTGGCATGGTGTAGTATTTATAACTATATAATTATTGAAAATACCAAGTACTTCTTGTTTTTAAAATAAAGAGTCATATAATTATGTTAATATTATTCCTTAAGGTCTAACAAAGAACACACGCCTGTGGTGTAATAGTAATTATTGTTGAATTAATTCCTTGTCAGTCACAAAAAGCTTAGTGACTTTACAAATTATTTTTTTTAGAAATTGTCTACACGTTATCTTAGTCATTCTCCACCTCTGCTCTGCAGTACATCTAAAAATTGAGATAAAAACATTAAAAATCTGTCCCTGAAAATAATACTGACTTAGTGGCGAAATGGCATTAATATGAATATTTGATATATATAAATATATATGAACCTAATCCCAAGAAAATAAAAGTAAATATCAATGGTTCAAGAAAATCAATACACACACACTAACACACACACACACACACACACATATATATATATATATATATATATATATTATGTCGGATATTTTCATGGGTGTGATGTGTAATTGTAAGCTTTTGGGCATCTTGTGTATGTGCCGAGTCCCTCTCAGGACTGTAAGGCAGCAGAGAGAAGTTCCCTTGTGGACGCCATACAGTGAGTTTTGAAAATGGTGAATGAGATTTCACCGAAACGCCAGCTGCCTTACAGTCCTGAGAGGGACTCGGCTCATACACGGGATGCCCGAAAGTTTTCGATTACATATATATATATATATATATATATATATATATATATATATATATATATATATATATATATATATATATATATTTATGCAAAAGAAAACTGTTAATCATTCCACTTCTGTAATTGTAAATGTATATTTTTTTAATATACTTTTAGAAGTAAAAAAAGCCTTAACATTTGTTTTTAATTTTCAGTCGGAAGCCACGAGTATTGAGAAATCTACACTTTTATTGGTATTAGCGCCACTATTAAGTATTAAAGTATTTTTAAGCAGATAAAAATTATGATCTCGGTAAGTGCCTTAAATGATATATTAGAAAAGTACCTTTATTGTTCTAATTTAGGTATTTATTGATTTTATTTAGTTTTTAAAAAGAGATACTTAACTGACTGTGTGTAAAACCATTCCGTCCACAAAACGATACTGTTCTTTAATTTCTGAATATTTTATACGTTTTTACAATTTTTATGTATTTATTTTTTTAAGATTGTATTATTTTTTAGTTATTAAGTATTTTTAAACAAGTGTACCATGCTGATTGCAATTAGTTATAAGAATAAATAGAATATGTTAAAGATCTGAGTAAAATTACTGTCAATTTACGCCCATTGTGCATTGTTAAAAAGAAGCTACAGGGAGGCCATCGTAAACGAAACAGCGGTATTTTTTGACATTTGACCTAATTTTTCTAGAAATGTTTGGATTGCTTAAAATTAATTTTTGAAGAGGCGACTTTTTATGGATATTTCCGTTTTTGCCAGTTTCACCCCTAAAATCCTATACAGATTTTAACAATTTTTCCTCACTATTTAATTACTTAATAAAAATTTAAAAACCAACAAGAAAAAATATAATTTGGCTATTATTTAATAATATTTAAGATCAAGAGTATAATTACATGAAGATCCTTTGTTAGGTTTTGAAAAGAATTAAAAACAATATTAAAACAAGTTAAAATAGAATCACTGAACATACATTTTCTAATAGACCAAGAATTTTTGCAATCTTTTGAAATTTAATTAGGTACTTTATTTTGCCTTAATTTATAATTATCTCTGTCTTTAACAAATTAGGAGCTTCAAACCCATTTCTACAAATGGTTTATATTCAAAGTTCAATAATTTTTTCCAAGCAAGTCAGAGGGGGTTGGAAGAAGAACACTGTGAATCTTTTTATTTACTTCAGAACCAATTTTATTACCATCAGATATGCCACAAAGAAACGACACTGTGAATCAACACTATTTAGTATATTCCAGATAGACCTACTAAATTGTTATTAATAATGTCATTTTCGGTCTTACTAAGATGTATCTATATTGATTTAAGCAATTTATAACGAACAGTAGCAAAAAGAAATACTTGTATGAGTCAAATGGTTTATACTCAAAATTATTTCAAATTTGCCAGATGGTCCCCTCAATAATAGCCTTATTCACTAGAATAACCACCCACAAATAGCAGCCTTGATAATTCCAAATACTGGTTTTGGTCCATTAAATGTGGTAACTGACCCTTGTCTTGCAAATTGGTCCGCTTATTCAGTGCCCTGGATGCCCTCGTGTCCTGGTACCCACCCAAGAGTAACATTGTTTTGCCAGAGGCTAAGGTTTTGAAGACAACCCTAGACCCGTTTTGATGTTTTCTGATAACATGCGAGAATTTTCAGCGCTGCATGACTGTCGGAGAAAATGAGAAGGGTGTAACCTCTTCATCAGATTCCCTCAAAGGCAGGCATTAATAGCATGTATTTCTGCGTGAAATACCGTGATATGCTGCCCTAGTGTTTCACTTATGTTGTCTGGGTGTACCTCCGTGTATTCCGGCAGTTTTGGATCCGTCTGTATACTAAATGATGTTTCCTGCTTGACTTATTGATGGTCAGAACTTACCTTCCAGTTAGTCTGAATGGTGTAGGGCCTGTCGAACTTATAGGTTCTTGGCATGGTATCACTGCTCATTTCCAACAATGAATTCGTCATTATGCCTTTGATACATAGGCATGTCAGTCTCTGGATTTTGGAGAGCTGCAGAGTGATTTTTGTCCACCATACAACCGAATCACAGGTTATCATGGGTCTTACCACCACCTTATACAGCCAGTGTACAGTGTATGGTTTTAATCCCCACGTTTTGCTCATTGTTCTTTTTGCTGCTGGTCATAATTTCACTTTTGAAAATTTAAGTTACTCAGGTTTGTGAAGAGAATGCTTATGGATTTTAATAGTGTAAACTACTTTGAAGTGATATATTGCTCTCTGGTCCGATCAGTCTTAGACTATGCGTCCCAGGTTTGGTCACCACATTATTTCACATACAAAGAAAAAGTGGAACGGGTACAAATAAGGTTTTCGAGTTTGATGGCTTTTAAACACGGGACGCAGCAGGAACAACCTGTGTAAAATATTGGCGATGCTTTGAAATTGCTACTTTTGTGTGTGAGGCGCATATATCTTGACCTCATTCTGCTTTATAAGATTGTTAACTCTTGTATTGATACTCCCCGATCTGCTCAATAATATTGGATTATCGGTCCCTCAAAGAGCTTTTAGAGCTCGTGGTTTGTTTGATGTGATATATCACCGAACGAAGTATGGCATTAACGGTCCTATTTTTCGAATGTTTAGAGAAATGTTCCTACCGAGGTTGATATTTTCCATTTGCCAATTAATATCTTGAAATTAAAAATACGGCAATTTTTGAGGCATTAAATTACTGTAGTCAAATGTCAATACTTGTTTTTTGAAACACTTTTTACGCGTTCTTTAATTTGTAAATTCTTTAATTTTAATTTTGTTTTTTGAAATGAATTGTATTTATTAATTTAATCCGTTAATATAAAAAATTTTTTTTTGCAAGTGTAAGCTTCGCATCCAAGAAGCGAAGGAGTTATGGTCGAATGCTCCTTCAGTAACAACCTTCTCTTTATAAAACTAAACCATTTTGGTTTAGGGGATAATGCTTTACAATTCTTTAAAGATTACATTAATTCTTATGTAAATTCATGAAGGAAGTAGTGTTCTCGTCAATACGCAGATGACGCAACTCTCTAGTTTAACTATTCAGAAATTGACGGCATGTAATGGTGATTTATGTTTTCTCTAGGTAAGGCGCGCACTGACGTGCCGAGGTAAAGGAGTGTTATAGGAATGGTAAAAAGGTGGTGTGGCGGTGGAATAACCGCGAAGTGTCATCAAAAATCATTTATTAAGCATCGAACACTGTACTGTACAGATTCATTTTAAACACGGCTTTTAAGTTTTAAGAGTCTCTAATTTGGTCTAACATCTCTTATTATAACACAGTTTATTCGCCAGCTCTTTTTCAAAGAAAGTTGCAGACTTCAAATAATTCATTCTTTGAATCGTATCACGAGATTTCCATAACACCATCCTTGGAATCTATTTTAGCATGACCTATCACTTCTATTTAATAAAACGATAAAAATAAAATTTGAAATAAGCTTGTGAATGTGATGGCTTTAGCGAAATGTTTCAAAGTTTTCGTAATTTGGGTATCTATGGATAACCGTATGTCTAACGTAATAAGTAAGGGGATTCACACACTAGCCTTAGTACTTTATTTCGTAAACTTCTTAGTCAAGCACGACTCGGAGTAATCCGTGAGGGGCACCGTAAAAAATCATGCTTCGAAGGGAGGATTTAAAAAGGAGCAGTTTCAGTCTAAACTGTAATTTACTTTCTGTTTAACAGAGGGAATAACGCGGTGAAAGTGCACCTGTAACCTTACCTAGTAGATCGCTAGTGTTTTGTCGCCAGCTGAGGCTTCTGTCGAAGATTAATGCTAAGTATTTAATTTGCGACCTTCTAGCTATTTCCGTACTTAAAGTGCAGACATGACTGTCGAGTATTAGAAAATGTGATTTAGTGAAACACCATTTGGAATTTCACCGGATTTATTGTGATTTTCTAGTCGGTCATCTATTTTTCCATTTTGTCGAGATACCTTCGAAAACAGAGTATAAGTAGTCAGATATTTTTGGCGAACCTGACTATGGCAGTATTGTCAGCGAAGCGCCTCCCGGTATATCGTACGTAAAGATGTTGAAGAGATTTGAGAGAGAGTAGGAGAGAGATGAGAGCCCTGGAGCACTCCTGCTCTAATAAGATTTATATTGATGATATGCTCGTCTGTCGATACTGCGAAGTTCCTGTTGCTTAAAAAATTCAAGTCCATTTGTTTAAGGACATCCGGTGTTATAAGTTTGATAATCAGACCTTGTTGATGTTAAGGAAAATCACTGCCATGCTGAATCGTTTATTAAAACATTTGGCGATGTCAGCGACCAATCAGGTGGTGTGATGAGTGCATCTAACGTTTGCCTTAAAGCCGAATTGTTCCTTGGGTAATAGGTTCAACAAGTAGATCTAGAATAATCGTTTACATCACTTTACCCAAATTGGCAAGTAGACTAATAGGGCGGTAACCTCTTGGCTCATAGCGCTTTGCCTTTCTTTTTAATAAAAGTTATTTTGACTGCTTTCCAGTTTGTGACAAAGTGGAGGAATTGGAGTACTGCATTATCAGTAGAAGAGATCTCCATTACGGTCTTATCCGAGGCTTCCTTCATGGCGATGTTGGGTAGACCAAACAAGAAATTTAAGAGGTTTATTAAAAATTTGAGCTATCTAGAGACCACCTAACAATAGATCTGGAACAAAGAGTTTTTAAATCCGATATACTGAACACGCCAAAAGTCACCAATATGTCCTTCCAGTCCTTACTTGTGGAATCGAAACATGGATGCTAACCAAAAATATTGCATACCCACTATAAGCGACACAAAGGACTATGGAAAAAAGAATACTTAACATTAAACTAAGAGATGTAATATCGAATATAGAAATAAGAAAAATAACGAAACCAACAGATGGTATAGAAAGGGATTTGCACGTTAAAGTGGAATTGGGTGGGGCAATATTGGAAGAATGACCGATAATAGATGGACGCGAAGTATCATAGAATGGAGGCCACGAGATAATCGAAGAAGCAGAGGAAGATCACCAATATGATGGTTCAAATATGTGAAGGGACTAACATGACTGGATGACACAAGCACACAAAAATGGAGAGTGGAAGCCGAGGGAGGCTTACACTTGACGATGTTTAGAATAAGCTGCGAGTATAGTAGGCTGACATCACAGCATTCGAAGCCTGGATTTGGTCTTGATGTGTTGTCAACCTTCATATAAAATTTATTACATATATTTTCTGCATGTCCAAAACCCCTTCCAACTGCCTAGCTTTTTTTTTTTAATTTCCTTACGTTTGACCTTTTTTTTATTTTTATTTCGGTATCTCTCTATTAACATTATCTAGACATGGATTTTATTGTTAATGGCGTTGCTTAGGTTGCCTATTTTTTTATAGTAATATCCTAATAGAATAAAATTAGGTCAAGTTAAAGGCGAGAGCATATTTGTAACTCTGCATTGCCATTTGATGAGACTAAACCTTACTCTTTATTTAAAATATAATAATAATAGTATATTAACGGATCAAATAAATACAATCCATTTCAAAAATAAAAAATACAAACACTGTTTAGAACAGTCAGAATTAAAAAAACTTACAAATCCAAACATGCATTAAAAAAGTACAAGTATTGACAATTTCCATTTCAAAAATAAAAAATACAATCACTATTTAAAACAGTCAGAAATAAAAAAAAAAAACTACAAATCTAAACATACATCAAAGTGCTTCAAAAGACAAGTATCGACAATTGATAATATTAACTAGTTTTTCAAGAATTGTAAAATTTTTAATTTAAAAACATTAATTGGCAAATGAAAAATATCAATCTCGGTAGGAACTGAATTCATTTCCCTACACATTCGAGAAATAGGACTGTGCCATAATTCGTTCGGTGATATATCACATCAAACAAATTGTGCGCTCTAAAGGCTCTTTGAGGAAATGATAATCCAATATTATTGAGTAGTTCAAGAGAATCAATACAAGAGTTAACAATCTTATAAAGTAGAACGAGGTCAAGATATATGCGTCTCACACACAGTGGTAGCAACCTCAAGGCATCGGCAGTATCATCATATACAGACCGCTCCTGCTGCATTCCCTGTTTAAAGGCAATGAAACTTAAAAACTTTCTTTGTACTCTTTCTACTTTTTCTTTGTATGTATAATAATGAGGTGACTAAACTTGAGACGCATATTCTAAGATTGATCGAACTACGGAGCGGTATATCACTTTAAAATAGTCTACACTATTAAAATTTGTAAGCATTCTCTTCACAAACCCGAGCAACTTCAAACCCCTGTTCACAATATTATTAATATGTGTGTCGAAGCAAAGGGCCCAATCAAATGTAACACCCAGATCCTTCACACATTCAACGCGATAAATCAGGTTATTATTAAGAAAGTAATCAAAAGTTATCCAATCCCTTTTACGATAAAAACTTATAATGTAGCATTAATTAACTTTGAGGAGCTACAATTTAACTTACACCATTCAGAGAATCAAGCTAGATCCTGTTGAATGCCCTCGCAATCGTTGCTACTCCTGACAACCCGAAATATCTTTAAATCATCTGCATAAAGAAGACATCTACTGAAAGTTATGATGTCCTCAATATTGTTAATAAAGCAGTTAAAAAGGAGCGGAGCGAGGTGAGCACCCTGAGGAACACCAGATGTAACAACTATATCATATGATTTAGTTATTAATTTTTACTCGCTGTACTCTACCAGACAGGTAACTATTTATCCATTGTAGAAATGATCCATGGATGCCCAAGCCTTCCAGCTTGTAAATAAGAAGTTGATGGTTAACCTTGTCGAAAGCCTTGAATAAGTCAGTGTAAATAGCATCCACTTGACACCTCCCCTCCAAAACCTCCACCAAGTACTGCTCATAGACAAGCAGATTAGTAGTAGTCGATCGACCTACCATAAAGCCATGCTGTAAAGTTGCTAACACATGCCTAAAAAGAGGACACATCTTTTGGTAAACAACATCCTCAAAAATCTTACTAAATAGTGAAAAAATCCCAGGGTTCCTTCTTAATCAGCGAATTCAAATATATTTTTTTCTAAAACGATTGTAAATATTCAAATATAATATGGTTCCATATATAATAAATATTTACAATAATGTTTTACTAGAGTCCTCTCGCTTTAAAATATGGAGCGGCAGAGTGGCGACAGTTGAAGCGACACGATTCGAAATATTCCAAAAAGTGCCCTTCTCAAAAATAAATTGTGTTTACCCAAGCTTTTAAAACATGAGGTAAAATGTCAAAAAAACGTTTTTGTATGTAAATACATAGACATAAAAGTAAAATATATAGACTGCTGATCCCATCAGAGCTAGTTGGCTCACGCTTAGAAAGGGATATAGCGTTTTTGATGAGTAGTCTCTCTTTTTCTACTGGTGGTCAAGTGATAGGGTTATTCAATGATGTTTGGAATATAGTGCTTTGCTCCGCCATTAGAAAGAGAGGTACTACTCATCGAAAACGCTCCGTCCCTTTTTAAGCATAAGCATTTCCTCATCTGCAGTATATATGTAAATATATAGAAGCTTCTAGACTGTTCAAGAAAAATATAAAGAAAAAGGAACAAAAAAGCACCTGGTAATTTTTAGATAAAATTATATTATAGTCCTTTGTTTTCTTATAGGAATTAATATAGAAAACAAAATGAATTTGTGCCTGGCATTGTATTTTTTTTCTTAATTTCTGATTTTAAAAGTATTTTATTAATTTTATTTATATTAAATTATAGGTTTATCAAATGAAAGTTTGAAATTGTGCACAGAGTATTTTTACCAAATATATTTATATCGACTTTTTATAAATAAAACTTTTATTAAGAATATAAAGCTTTTTTCTTTAATACTTCACTGGTTTAACCCAGTTAAAAATATTTATAAAAATAAATACACATTACAAAATAAAAGATCCATCATTAAAATAACTTTCAACTTAAAACTAAAATAAAATGGAAACAGTAACAAATTAAAGAAACATATACATGGTGATTATGTGCCCACAAAATGCCATGGAAATATATCAAAAAAGTTTAACTACAAATAAAAAATTTACAAAACTTTTTTACTCGGATGTAAATTAAAAATTTTCCCATAATGTTTTTAAATTAAATTATTTGTAAACAAATTCAAGTAGAAAACAATATTCTTGAAATGAAGGCCACTAAAAATTAAGTCTTCAAATAAAAGTAAAAAATGCACCATTTTGTGGACAACAATCGAATCACCAAAAACATATATATACAGACAAAAAAATAAAGCTATCTATTTCATATGTGCTTTCCTGCAAGGTCATCACAAAGAGCTGACAATTGTTGACATTCTTCAGTTTTTTGCTTTAGCTTAAATTCAAGGGAGGAAGCCTTAATTTCCAGTCTTTTAACTATGGTTTGTAGTTTGTTCAACTCATGCTTATATGTATCTTGTTCTTGCTGTACTTGCTCCTGGGCTCTAAAAATAAATGTGGCTTTGGTTTATTAACGACTAAAATACGAATCTGTTTCGAAAATACTATAAAATTGACGGTAAGAAGGATATGCGGGAATGGCAAAAAGTATGGAAGACGTGTATAGGAATTAAGAAATGCAAATATTTAAACTTTTCCCATTTGGAGATTTTTAAATTATGAATTAATCACAATATGGTTAAAGAGATATAAAGCCAGAAACAGCCGCAAAAGAGACAATGTTCTTGCTGAGCGATTAGAAAGGGCTTTGTATAGGAAATTAAACTCTTTACTAAACATGGCATATAGGCCAGCGGAATTAGCATCTGAAAAAATTTATTGTTAGTAGACTTTTGACCACGTATAAACCTTCACAATGATAATAGTAATTATGTAGTATCTTATATCTCATTTTCTTTTTTGGGGAAAACTTTTTATTTAACAATTAAGATGTGAAAAAACAGTTTTTTCGAGTTCTAGGAAAAGCTATTATTTTTTAGTAAAAAAGTTTGAAATAAAAGTTGTGTGCTTTGAAAATACCTACAAAATGAGCTAAACCTCATCCAAATCGGATAATTTGTTCGTTAGCTATTGCAAAATTCTGCAGAAGTCGACTAGCTGCAACCACAACTCAACGTTAGCTGCATCAATGAAGAACATTAAGGCTTGAGTCTCACTATGGTGCCGCTCTCGGTTCGATAAAATATTTTTAATGAAAAAGAGTTTACGATATCGAAATCTCCGCGAAATAGAAAATGTGAGTAGGTTCATTGTTTCTACTCGTAAGAATATTTTACCGGATCAAGAATAGATCGAGAGCATAGTAAGAATCCACCGAGGAAATTACTAATATGGTCAAGGGACTTCATAATTAGAAAGCCCCGGCACTTGATCATGTCTAGAACTATTGCATTAAGACGTTTTGGAGTATGCACCAACGACTGACTTCTAATAAATGATGTTTCATTTAATCCACAGAAAATGCCATTGCTTCTTATATGAGGAGTCAGGTATCTCTTGCCAAAGATTAGATAGGCAATACACAAGATCCACCCAAATACTGGCCAATCACCTGTCTTCCCAAGGTAATCACATGGTGCAACTCATTATCGATTTGGTCATCTGCAATCAAGCCTATATATACCAACCAAAGGATTCTTTTTGTCGCTTACGTGGTCTATCAAAAAGCCTTTGACTCAGTGCCACATGACTGGCTGGCAGCTATACTGAGAATAGTCAATGTACATATTGTGTTCTTTTTAGAACACCTCAGGTCAACTTGGAGAACTAAGATCCAAATTGAAATACCTTCCAGCAACAATATTAGACGGACACAATCCCAATATGAATGGGAATATTTCAGGGAGATTTATTAAGCATGGTTCTACCTAACTATGAACCCACAATCATGCTATTTAAATTCCACCAGATGGAACTTCAGTATCAAGAATAATCGTAAAGAGATGATAAGACTAAATCAACTTTTGTATATGGAATATCTTAAATTGATGGCTGTCACAAGAAATCAGTTGGAATAAATGCTCAAATTGTGAAGTTCTCCGAGGATATAGGAATGCCGCATTTTAAACACAATCAGAGCAAACATACAACCGGGGGCATTTGAGAACGGTCAAACTATTGCGACAATGGAAGCATTATAGACCTATAAATATTTGGGCATGAAGGAGTCACAAAGAATTGACCAACGTACTATGAAGATGGAATTAACGAACGATTTCTTCAGACGGATGGGGCAGGTATTTCGAACTAACTTAAAAAGTAAAAATCTATGTAAGGTATTTAACAACTATGCGTGTTCTGCACTAAGTTACTCTTTTGGAATTGTGAAATGAGCAGACGATGCTACAAAGGCACCGCCTAGGAAGAAGTTGGATTTTCAATTATTCCAGAATATTTAAACAATAGATTTGTTTCAAGGATGTTTATGGTTGGTTGGGGAGGGATTTGTTTGATGTTTGACATAAATATTTTTATTTAATTTTGCTATCAGTTTTTTGCTTGTCGTGACTCCTTGCAGTGTTTTTAAGCGTTAAAAACTGTTACAATTGTTTACAATTAATTCCAACAAAAAGAGGATTTAGAGACGGTAAATATTGGTAGATATTATTTACATATTGAAAATAATAATTTTAGCAATCACAAATTGATATCTTTATTCCAGAATTGATGTACTGATTAGCACGTTATCTATTTAAAATAATGCAGTTAAAAAAGGATAGCATAGAATCGGTGTGTACAAGAAATGGAATTCTTTGAGTTGGATCAACTATAAAATTACACTCATATTTTCACAGGTTGGCAGTGTTCTGTGCTAAACCGGAGAATATGCGAGGCAGATGATCCAACACCACTGCAGTTGAGGGATCATGAACTTACTTCTCATCCCCAACATGACCAAGAAAAGTTTCAAGCCTGGCTACAGAAGCTTCTTCATGAATGACACCTAAATCAACCGGGAAAATATCGACAAATTAGCATTGAACTATAGGTTAACATCGAGGAAAATGTTTCCTGAAACCCAACGCTTTCTACTAGCTACCCAAGCTATCCAAGATCAGGTCATCCCAACGAGAAGCTATATGAAATACATAATCAGAGATCCCTCGATCCAGAACCACCAATGCTGATATAAATGTCATACATCAGACATTCCACCACATAACAGGAGGATGCCAAGCATTTGGCGCATAGGAATTCAAGGAGAGACACGATTCAGCCGCCAAAATTATCCATCAAGAGTTGGCAGAGAAACTCAAATTGTTGCAGGTAGAGAAAGTGCCATACTATGAATATAACCCAGAGTCTATACTGGAGAACGAGTTTAAGTTGTACTGTGATCGAACTGTGCTTATGAATCATACAGTTGCACATAACAGGGCAGACCTCATATTAGTAGATAAAACATTCAAGAGAACAACACTAATAGAAGTCACCATCCCAAACAACAATCTAAGGTACAAGCATAATGAAGAGATCGTCAAATACGCAAACAGTGATGAAATGAGTAGCGTTCGGACGATCTCCATAATTCTATCGACAGCCGGCGTCATACCGAAGAGTCTTCTGCTTAATGCCAAGGGATAGCGAGCACCTATATAAGGCTATGCAAAAGGCAGTACTACTTGGGACCGCTCGAACTGTTCGCAAGTTTCTGCCATATGTAAAGGACCATAACATCACCTAGGGCCCGGTAACATGGAAAGGACCTCCACAGAGCTCCATCCTTATGATACCCGAGTATATCTGAAATGAATGAATGTTCCCTGGAGGGAGTGTGAAGGTCACTTGGCCAAATTTATGGATGTTTATTGTCCAATTTACAAGTGTCAAATATGTTACAATAATTGAAGAAAGGGTTAGGTTTGTAGAGATGATATATAAAAGGACTCCCCTGACAGAACCTTGGGAAACTCCTAGACATGTCTACTTTCATTTTTAACATCCTTAACCTGGATAAACTGGAATTGGTCTGACAAATATTATTTATTCAAGAGAAGAAAATGGAAACCTCTCTTACTCCATAATGAAAAAGTTTTTCCAGCAGGATTGAATGGTGAACACAATCAAAAGCCTGAGAAAAGTTTATACAGATACCAACTGCTCCAAAGCATCAATGACCAATTAAATAATGTAACAAAGAGCAGTTTCTGTGCTTATCATCTTGGGAGAACCCATGTTGACAGAGAGATAATTTATTATCTACAAAGAAACTTGTTAACTGCGATGTAATTGCTAATTCAAAGAATTCTGAAATGCTGACTATAGCTCGACAGTTGTTTTATTTTGGATTGTGGTGGAATAGTATTTAAAAAAAAAATAAAAAAAAATTTGACAAACTTACTTTTTTAGTCGTTCAGCAAATTGTTCCTTCATAACTGAACATTTTGCTTCTAGTTTCGTTAACTGGTCTTCAGCACTCTGTATATTTCCTTGTAAAACTTCTTCATTTTTTTTGTATGCAACAATAACAGACTTCGTTTTTTCATATTTCCTAAAAACATAGTTTTACTCAAAATCACTTCACAATAGCGATAACTTAAAAACTTTAGATCAAAAGTGTAATAATCCAAACTTATAAAAAGAGAAATTTATAAAACAAATATCCATACGAATATTTCCAAAATTAATTTTTCAATATACCACTTTTAAGCACAATATACTAGTTATTTATCATATACACATGATATAATAATCAGTTTACTTACTGGAAAAGATCAGCAAAAGCCATTTCTGAACTAGTAAAACGTTGAGAATTCATTTTAGCTTCTTCTTTTAATCTTTCTAGTTCTGTAGTTTGATATGCTATTTGCTGTTCATATTCTTTAATCAATTTCCTTAAAAAAAAAATAACTTTCAAAATATACAGCGTTTTTAAGACAGAAAACAGTAACTACTAGTTCTCAGTAGCATCTTACATTTAAGCAAATTTGGTTATCTTGAATCATTCTTAGTTAATTTAAAGAATTTGGCATTTCAATCACCAAAGTCCCTGTTAAAATCATACAAAGAGTTCTCTCATGTGATCCACAATTTTAGTGAATTTTGTGCATTTTCTATCCATAAAATGATACCAAAAAGAATTTTTCAAAAACTTTTTTGGCCAATCGTTCCTTTTTTATCAAATTTTGAAATTTAGAAAAAGCAATGATTTAATCTGTTACTTGGTATACTGAAATGAGGAAGATTTATCAGGCTCATTTTAAAACCTTTTTTTTTTTTTGTTTTTCTTTTGATATACAAGACATATGGAACGACGGAAAAAATAGTTAATCATTTGATTTTGAAATTTTTTTTTTTTTCACCACGTATGGTATATCAAGAGACATCATTTTCTAATATGATATGTTTTTGTAATTTATGCCATTTTAGTAGATTTTCTTTCGGTGGTGATATTCTAATCTTCTAGGTTGATTAAAACAATCATATTTAAGAGCTATGACCAAAGAATACCAAGAACAAAATTGTAGTAAATACGATTTCAGCATTAGAAAACATGGACAATGTTGATAAGAAAAGCTGAAAATTGCCCAACTGAAAGTATTTTACAAAATGAGGTTCACTATGGTTATTGTTCTGTCATTTTTGAAAATTGTTTTATTTCACCTTGATTTGTTTTTATATTGATGCAATACTTAAACAATTATCTATTTGAGAAAGATGATAAAATACTGCTGAATTTGTAAAAGTATATATAATTAAAAAAAAAAGATGTATTAAAACTTTTTAGCACTAAACCATTTCAAAAACTTACATCAATCTAATATTGGTATTCTTTTCAACTTCAATATCCAAAGCCTTGGTCAAAATAAACTTATCTTTTCGCATGTTTTCTTTCTTGATCGTGTCTATTTCAATTTGTAATCTATCAACTTCATTTTTCAATTCATCATTTTTTGTTTTGTATTCATTTAATTGCTTCTCAGCTACGTCATTATCACTCTTTTCAAGGCTAACTTCATCACTTAAGTCATGTAATAAAATTGGTTTATCAATAACCTGCGTTTTGTTTCGCATAGACCTGATACTTGGTCGACATTCTGGTTTATTTTGTGTTTTGACAACCTTTTCAATAGTTTTCACTTTATCAGTCTTACTTCGATTTTGTTTATAGTTGTCATTTACTGTATCCTCTATATTATTTTGGTCTTTAATATGATTCAGACTTTCTTTATCATTATTTATATCAGTGAGAGGTTTCTCAAATGTATTTTTCGTGTCTACATGTTCAAAGTCTTCACATATTGAACTAGCCATACAAATATTACCAGAAACTTTAACTTTCACTTGTTCTGTAACTTGTTTTACAGGTATATATGTCTGTTCCATTAAAATCTCGTTATTAACTGGTTCTTTTTCGGCAGTTGTTATTGACATAGGAATCTGATCCTCCTTTTTTTCTACAGTCATAGTAACATCAGATTCTAATCTAGTTTCTTCATTTAACTTTGAAGCATTAGGTATTTCTATTGGTGTTTCAATATTTGCTTTGCATTTTCGTTCTAGGTCCTCAAACTCTTCTGTTTCTTGTCTTTTTAATACTTTACTTTCTTTTTCTTCTTCTATCGTTTTTTCCACGCCGATATTGTTTACCTCCTTAACATTACATTTATTAAGATCTTGCATATCCTCTTTACATTTTTGCTCAAGGATTTCAAATTCTTGAGTATCTTGCCTTTGATATATTTTATTGCGATCCTGTTCTACAGCTTGATCCACCTCTACTTCGCTAACTTTTCCTATAATAATTTCAGGACTATCAACACACGTGCTTTCATTTTGAGCTTTTTCATTGTACTGCCTCTCGATATCTTCAAATTCTTCTGTTTCCTTTCTTTCCGAAGTTTTAATACCACTCTTTCCAATATCAGCTGTTTGATCGCATTTTGTACCTTCATTGTTTTCAGTCACCTCTTGAACATTTTCGATAGTAAGATTCAAATCTTCAGATGTATTAGATTTTGAAGAATTAATATCATCTGCAATAGCCGACTCTTCAACATCAATAGTCTGATTCAGACTTTGTGCCAAGGTCTCCATTTCTCTACTTGATTCAACAGTTTGCTCTTCTGAAATATATGTGGAATTAATATTTTCAGAATTACTTGGTAAAAAAGGTTCTATTCGTACCTCTAAACCGGTTTCTTGAATCTTAGGTGACTCTATATTAATTTCGTTTGTGATAGATTGAATAGAAATAGATTCCTGTTTGGCCATCTGTTCACCACTTTGAATAGTCTGTTCTTCAATGTGTTCTAAAAACTCCCCAGTCTTGTTTAGTTCTGTAGTATTAGATATTACTTTAGAAGTCACAGTTTCTGAAGTTGCGGTCTCTATGGTATTTAAAGGTTTATCAAATGTTTTATTAAGATCGTTATTTTTGTTTTGTTGCTCTCTTTCCTCTACAGTAACAAATTCTGCTAGTTCATTTTGCTTAGTCTCTATTAATAATTGATTTTCTTCTATATTGACTGTTTTGTTCATTTTTTCTTTGTTAATACTGTTTTCTAGTAGTATTTCTGTTTGTTCCGAGTTTATTTCTAGTAATGCATCGGGTTCTACGTTTGGCTTAGATGTTTTAATTTGATCACTTTCAGCTTGATGATTGGTGGAATCTAAGGAATCCAATGATGGAGCCTCAAATGTTTTATTAGATTCTACATTAACATTGTCACTGATTAATCTAGAGCTAATAATTTCATTAGAGTTTTGTTCAACTGGCGTTCTTTCTTGTGTACAAGAAATTTCAAAGGTACCATTAAGCTCCGATTGCTTCTCAATGGTATCGGTTTTATTGGTTTGAATTTCGTCTCCTTCAGATCTTTCTGTGTCTCTTATTATTTCTGGAACTACTAACGGTTCTGCAATACAGGATGTATCAAGATGTGAAGTCATTTGTGTTTCAGTTGTCTCAAATGTCCGATTCATTTCTGCAGTATTAATACCTTGGGCCGAAGTTTCTGTAATTGATAAATCAATTTGATTTGGAACAGCTTCAACTGTTTTGTCAAGTTTTGGTGCCTCATGATTATTACTTACAGCATTTAATACTGGTGGATCTACAGAATTGCCAGCTAGCACAATTGCATCGTCTATATTTTGCACTTCCGAAGTTGTAGATGTTTTGTTAGTTGTTAAGATTTCTCGATTTTCCGCAGACTTCAAAGTTTCTAAACTGTCGATAAGACTTTCCTGGTTAGAGACAAACTGTTTTTCAGATATAGTGTCAGAAACGTGTATAGGCTGACTTGACATTTCTAGACTATCGACCATACTATGAGCACCATGCTCGTTTCCATTAACTTCTGGAAAGTCAGGTTCATTTCTAGGTTGTGAAATGTGATCACTGATCGGGTTTTCTTCGAAAGAAGCTTCTGAAGCTTTGTTTTGAATCATTGATGATGAAATATTTGTTATGGTGGAATTCGATTGTTTGGAACTAATATCAAAGGTTTGCTCTAAACTGTCAACCATTATGTTATCATTGTGGAAACTATCAGTTTTTTCTACATCAGTCGTAAAGTTAGGTAAATTGTTGTCTGCACTTTGAATTTTAACCTCTGGATTTTTAGTGTTTATTTGGATATTAAACTCAAAGTCTTCTTCAGAAGATGTTTGATCCATTGATGGTAAACCACCAACTTGAGAAAGATTTTCTATCGCTTCCTTATAGGATAAATCAGTTGTCTCATTTAGATTTTTTGCTTCTTCTTGATTGCAAACTGAAATAGAGTAAATTTTTTTTTTTAAATTTAACACAATTTAAAAAAGTCAAATTATGTTGAAATTAGTTAGTTATCTTACCATCTAAATCTGGAATAAGCAATGATGTTCCATTAATTTTATTAGGAGTTTTCTCAATATTATTGCTCGAGTTTGTATTTCTTGGAAGTTTAAAACTTGTTAAAGATGTTTCAGCATCTTCAAAAACGTCTTCTTCATCAATTAATGATGGTGGACCTTTTACCTTTTGATTTTTTGGAAAAGGACTAAAAAAAAAAAAAAAAAAGTGGTTTCGGAGTTACGACAAATTCTGTAAGTTTTAACATAATTTGGGTTATATCCAAAAAAAAGTTAGTATAAGGGGAACATAAACTAATTTGAATAACGTTAATTATTAAATTAAAAAAAGGTGGTGCAGCACTGTTTTTCTGAATTTTGTATCATTTCATTCAAAATGGACATTATTAGGAAAAAGGACAAAATTTATTTCCATAAGTTTTTAAGGACAATCTCTACGGAAGCAAACTTAGTAAAATTTCTATTTTCTACAAAAATGTTAACCCCTAGGTTTGCAGTTTAGAAAAACTATTGTTTCAATTTTAATAATCTTTCTTTTTTTTAAGGTAAAACCCCCAATGGTTGACACTTTATATCAAAATCACTTTTTTAAAGATCTTGAGACATTCCAAGAAATATCAACCAAAGAAATATACATATTGCGACATCTACTAATATGTCATTTTGTCTAAAAGTAAAAGGCAATATTTTAAAGACCTGTTTTTATGCGATATTTTCATAACAAGTTCCAGTTTAAAGTGTTAAGGAGGTACGGTTTTGTTATTGTACACAATTAGTGTATTTTGTGTTATAGAAAATTTGTATTTCTACTAAATAATTTACAAACGTATTTAGACTTTCCCTAACATCATCAAACAACAAAATATTTCCGTTTGGATATTTTAGTATTTAATGTGTTTTAGTGGTGCATTGTCATCTCCATTCACAAGCATTCATTTAATAAGACTTTAAGGCAATATAATGTTTTAGCCTAATAGATGAGACTCTGTCAACTATTATATTATAGTGTGTCAACCTTTCGGTCTTTTTTAGATTTTAAAAAATTGACGGCCATCTTGCCACACGCGAAACGTCGAATTTTGAGTTATTCAGAACAAGACAAAGAATTAGTGATTCAAAAAGTAGAAAACGGAATGATATATGCTACTGCAGCCAAAAAGTGTCAGGTTACAAAGATAACTCTTATGTAGAAAGTTAAGGAAAAAAAAACCAAATTAGGCATCGGCAAATTGGTCGCCAATCGTATCTAACTAAAAAAGATAGTGTCTTGGATAACCAATATGGAAAAAGCTGGCTTCCCTATAGGGAAAAATCAGCTTTTTGATAGCGTGAGACATTTATTGGCAGAGATGAAGAGACCTAATACTTTTACAGATAAAAAGACCAGGGAAAAGTTGGAACATATGTTTTTTAAAAAGAAATCCTTAAATTAGCACAAGAAATCCACAAACTTAATAATTACTAGATATAATGTAACCAAAGCTAAAATACAGTGATGGGCCTTGGAAGTTCATGAGTATTTAGAAAATCATAAATTTGATCATAATTTAGAATACCTTGAAAGTATTTAACACTGATGAAGGAGTATTATTTTAAGATCCAAAAGGGGAAAAGGTTTTAGCCAAAAAAGGAGAAAGAATGTATACTAGTAGATCAATAGCGACAAAAAGAAGTGTATTACAGTTTTAGTGACTGGTAATGTAGCTGGAATACTTTCTCCGCCTATGGTAGTAGAGAAGGCTATGAAGCTGAAATGCAAAAATATTTCCCCATAGGAGAGAAAACACCAGATACTACTGCAAAAGTTGTGAACGTTGACAATATCAATAAAACACCTGCTACCACAATCTTTCGGCTAGAATTGTATGAAAATGATCAGTTTGTACCTTCCCTATTTAAAAGAGCTTTGTTCTGGCTTTTTCCAAAGCAAAATGCAAACAAAAGAAAACACCTTCCGTTGTAACATTCAAAAATTGAAGAAGATATTAAGAAAAACAGGCTAGAAGAAAGAAAAAATAAAAAAAGAAATGCAAGAAAAGATTAAAGAGGAAAAAATAAAAAATTAATAAGACAAGCAGTACCTAAAAAAGAAGAAATCAGAATCATCAAATTTAGATACTTCCGACACGTGGGTGGAATCTAGAGACAGTTTAGATGATGTCACTTTCAACTTGGGCAAAGACCCACGAAAGAATGACTCTGTGAGATTTGATCTAAAAACAAGACTGGTGCTGATAATTCCCTCCCAAGATTCAACACAATAAAAAATATATCTCAGCTGAAAGAAGGTGTTATTGTTTTATTCCCTGGTATTAACAAGCAACACAGATATGCTTGCGTTATACAATCGGTTTTTCCGGATGGAGAAGCCGAAGTTGTAGGTATGAAGACAATTCTCTGGGATCGAGTACGTTCGTATTGAATGAAACCGATGTATTAATTATAAAGTCAAGTTATTGAAATACTTGATTTTTTAAACCTGCAAGTAACTGGCGATCGTCTGATAAGAATTTAAGAAGAATATTGAAACTGATGTCTAATTTTGGTATCTTTTGTACTATTAGCTTAAGTATTTTCAATCTGTATTTAAAAAACTATCTAAAATAAATGACCTGTGTAAGTTTTACTGTATTTTTTGCTGCTGCGGCAATAATTGGGAAACTGTCAACTATTAGTTCAAAAAAACCCAAAGAAAATCTAAAATTTTGACAATATTTATGAAGTAAATGTATATTATCCAAGAAACAAAACTGTAAAAAGCTTAAGAATCGGAAAAATATTTTAAAAATTTCTTGATGTAAAAATAATTAGATGTCTCATGAAATGTCGAACATTGGGGTCGTCTATCGAGTATATTTTAATTTTGGCCTTTCAACCATTGGCCTTACTTATGACAACTTAATTTTTTTTTCTTAAAAAAGAAATAACAATAAAATTCTCAAGTCTAATCATTTCTATCAATTCCCGAAGTACTGAACTACACCAATTTTCAATATGCTGCAAACTAAATAAAAATTAATCAAGTTAGAAGCACAAATGTCATATCTATACTTAATATATCAACCATTGGGGCTTTACTTTATTTATTGAAGATTAACTTTAAAAGAATGTTATCATATTTAAGAAGTTTGTTAAAAAATGATTTTACTCTAAAATCTGGGAGTATTTCATAAATTTGTAATATTATGTAAAACATAACAGCACGGGCAAATTAGATTAAAGATAAAATTTCAACATCATTTTATTAGCATATTTTTATTGATGTTATCAGATATATTACGTTAATTTTGTAAACAATAAAACACTTAATACTGAGTACATTCCTAAAATATGAATGTAAAATATAAAAACAAATAATTTAAATCAGAACATCCGCATTTTAAAAAAATGGTTAAATTCAAACTATAGAAATATTTTCTGTTGTTTTATTTTTATGAAAAACTGACAATGAGTATTTTTTTATTTTTAGACTATATAATGCTTAAAAGTCATACAAAATAAGAGCCAAAAAATTGGTTTCACATTCGGTCACAAAGAGTCAATTAAAATGTAGAAAAAGTAATTTGCTAATTACCTGTCTGGTGCAAACGGATCAAATTCTTTTAAGACTGATCTTCTAGGCTTCTGACCTGGTGGTTCAGCTAAAAATATTTGAAATTTTTAAATACTTTCAGTAGTCACCTAATCCTAACTTTGACCTTAAAATATCTATTTTTAATCAGCAATAAAAATTTAAATTGATTTATTCAATTTCTATTTTTGGTACTTTCAAATTTCTATAATATACAGTGACAGACAGAGATCTTGCTTAAAGTGCAAAATGTTTAATAATATTTATGGAATATTATCTAATTTTACCCTTTTACTTCAAAAATTACTAAAGAAAACTAAAATTCGGGGTCAAACTAGTTGACATAGAAAATTAAACCTATTAGCTGGCGAGTTATATTTGTTATTTACTGTTGTGATCTTCTAAAATGTAATTAGCTCATTTTTAAAATTTTCTTCCAAATGCAACAATTTTTCTTTTTAAAATGTATATTTACTTATTTGCCATTCAAAATACATAAAAAAAAATCCTAGTTTCCCCAAGAGATGGCGTTCGCAACTAACTCGAAACGTCACCTTTCTTCAGTATTACCAGAGCGTTTGAGAGTGCTATTTAGTGTCGTTTTTTTTTCGCGATTTTACCGCTTTAAATTTTGTTGTTTTACAAGTGTGCAGAAAACCTAAGTCCGAGCTATAACAAAATATTTTTTTATGGAAGGTTTATCTTCTACAAACTTTTCATTGCTGAGTTGTATTATAGTTGTCGCTTACAGTGTCGTAGCTAAGGTCATGAGCGTCCAGGGCAAGATTTGAATTCTGCGTCCCCAAAACTTATTTTGTACGAAGGGGAACAATACAATCACTTTAAAGTTTGTCTGCTAGTGTGCCCCTTTGAGGTTTGCGCCCTGGGCAGCCGCCCCGCGGCCGTACTATTACAAAATAAAATGGAAATTACTTGTTATTCGAAATGATGTTAAACTATGGTATTTTCACCCCCAAGGATATCATCTCTTTTTTTTAGGATAAACCATATATTTGCGCACGTAATTTAACTGTAAAAATTACGAAATTTAATGTAATTGTTTGAAAATATTTTTTTCATGAATAGCCCATAAGTAACTTAAGTTGACGTGTTTCGGGGTTTCTAAATATGAACTATTAAAAGAGAGTGAGTCACCACCAAATACTTTTTTTTTAATATCTCAAGATCTAATTAAGATATCTCTAGAAAACAAAATGAAAATTACTTGTTATTCGAAGTGATATTAAACTATGGTATTTTCTAAGAATATCATCCCTCATTTTTTATTAGGGTAAATCGCATATTTGCGCAATAATTTCATTCTAAAAATTTCGAAATTTAATGGAATTGTTTGAAAATATTTTTTTCACGAATACCATAAATAACTTAAGTTGACGTATTTTGGGGTTTCTAAAAATAAACTAGTAAAAGAGGCTGAGCCAAACCCAAATATTTTTTTAGATCTCAAGTTCTAATTGAGATATATCTTTACAGAACAAATGAAAATTGCTTGTTATTGGAAATGATATTGAACTGTAGTATTTTCACCTCCAAGGGTGAAATATTTTCAAACAATTCTATTAAATTTCGTAATTTTTAGAATTAAATACGTGTGCAATTATATGGTTTACCCTAATAAAAAATAAGGGATGATATCCTTGACGGTGAAAATATCATAGTTTAACATCATTTCAAATAATAAGTAATTTCTATTTTGTTTTGTAAAGATATCTTACTTAGAACCTGAGATATTTCAAAAGCGCTGTTTTTAGGAGTGAAGTTTAGGGACGGTTTCACCCCTTTATAATAAATCTACGCAGATAAAAAAAAACGTGTCTCTTATTTTTATGCCATCTACAACATATTGAAGTTTCTTTAAAATCGAAGCCGGACACTTCAAGTGCCTTCCTTGTAAGTTGATGAAGTTTTAAACCTTAAAAAAATCGTTTTCTATTATTACTAATCAAGCTAAAAGGGAAAATTGTGTTTACTTTCAGGCATCAACTATTCCTCTAAATAAAAATAGTCATATTATGCTAACACTATCCAACAAGGCCTAACAAAAATCTCACGGCTGTAGCTGCGGCCGAATCACACAAAAATCTGGCGACTTTATAAATGAATTCTTGTAGTCACAAGATCTTGTGATTGGATGTTTAAAACAGTTGTTGGGGTAAGTATATAGTTAGTACTGTATAACCATTATTAAGACAGTACATCTAAAGTAAGATGTATTTAAAATTGTGAACCCAAAAAAAAAATAACGATTTTATTTTTAATCTTGTTATGAACTCTAGAATAAAGAAATAATAAGGCGTTTTATTTATTCTGTATAATTACTTAACCACGCCACGTACTTTTACACACCCCACGCGAAAACCAGTAGAGTTTCAAAGTTTTATATTTCAGTAACAATAATCGTACGACAATTTTCAAAAAAGCATTTTAAAATTCTTGCCAATGACTTTCAGGAAAAGTTAAATTTTCCATATTTAAAAAGTTTTATTTGAGAATAAAACGATGAAAAAAAAAACGTTTTTTCTTGGTTTTGCTAATATCAGTGCAATTTTGTGGGAAATACTCGAAAGAAAATTCTGATCAGACAGTTTTTTGGGGTTTTCTGAAAGCTTTAAAATGCTTTTTTAAATTTTGTTCCAAGTGTATTTTTGACTAAAATAAGGCCCTTTTAACGAAAAAATTACCTTTTTTCAATGCTCGATATATCTGTAACTACGAATGACAGAAAAAAACTTCAAATAGAAAAAGTGTTTGTTTTTACACGTAGGATCATCGGATTTTTTTCCGCAATTTCAATTATTTTTGATTTTTTTAAATTTTTCAAAAACATAATAATATGGTAATGCATGTATCTAAAAACACAATTGGAACAACTCAGGGTCATGGTGCGACTTTTTTTTACAGAGTTGTGGTATTTTTTACAGAGTTATGGTCTTTTTTTTTAAAGCATTTTTTAATAGCTCATATTTATGAGCTCTTATATATAAGTTATAAGAAATGTTTTTTTTTTCATAAATAAAACCATAACTCTCTAAAAAAATGTCGCACCATGACCCTGAGTTGTTTTAATTCTGTTTTAGATACATGCATAATCATATAGATATTTTACGAATAAAAAAAATTAAAATCAAAAAATCGAAAAAAAAAATCAAAAGTGCGGAAAAAATTCCGATATCATCTAAGATGATTCTATATATAAAAATAAACAATTTTTCTATTTGAAATTTTTGTCTATTTTTCGTAGTTACAGATATATCGAACATTGAAAAAAAAACTCATTTTTTTTCGTTAAAAAGACCATATTTTGGTTGAAAATGCACTTGAAACAAAATTTAAAAAAGCATTTTAAAGCTCACGGAAAACCCAAAAAAATTGTTTGATCAGAATTTTCCTACGAGTATTTCCCGCGAAACTGCATTGATATTAGCAAAACTGAAAAAACAGAAAAATTTAACTCGTACTTTACATTATCTGAAAGTATTTGAAAAGAGCTTTAAAATGCTTTTTCGAAAATTGTCGTACGATTATTGCTTACTGAAATATAAAACTTTGAAACTCTGGTTTTCACATGGGGTGGACAAAAGTATGTGCCGGGCACTTTACGTAATAAAGTTTTCAGAAATGTGAACAAATGTAATTTAGGCTCATTACCGATTACAATTACCTCTTTTTACCTGGTAAATATAATCATAACCCAAAAAGTTTTGGATCTTAAATTTGACCACAGAATCGCATTTTTTAAATAAAATTCCATAATGAAACAACAAAATTAAAGAAAAAAACAACCCAGAATTATATTTATGAATGTGACATTTCAAACTGCAAAAGCCACAAAAAAATAGTGAAAATCAGGTTTTATAAAATAAAGCTTTATAGTCGGATTTAAAAGAATTAAAAAATGTGCAGGACTGCAAAAAAAAACAACAAAAGCCCAATTTTTAAATAAATAAAAATAGACTTACCAAGCAATTTAGAGGCTTTCTCATCCTCTTGTTGGGTTTCATTCTGAAACAAAATTATTCACTTTAGAATGTTAATTTTAGCAAAAACATTTTATATCTTATCTCTTATGAGATAATTATTAGACCTTATTATCTATATCACTAAGAAGCCAATTTATATATTTTATGACTTTATAATGTAATGTTTGTAATATTGGTAATATAAACAGTAAGTTGTTTATTTTTGTTATATGAACACCAAAATGTTGTGTTAATGCTATGTGACATAGCTTTAGCAAAAGGTAAAGTTGGTAATATGCAGGATGGTTAAAAAATATTATGAAGCACTATACCTTTTAATTTTTCCTTTAAAAAAAATGTTTCAGTATTAGTTCCTGCATAACAAATAATCAAGAAATGGTTAAAGCAATCTGTAAAATCATATCTACTATTCATTTAAAAATTTAAGATGGCCTGATATTTTTTTAACAGAAGGGAAACTTCCTTTCGAAATGTTACGAGTATTTATGTTAAGAATCCAAATATGAAGTTAGGGGAGAAAATTTTAACGTCATTTATCAACTTTTTCAAAAAATTGTTACCATTTACTTCGTGCAGTGTATTTGTTTTTTACATCTGAATTCTCAACGAAAGACCTAAATAATCAACTTTATTCAAAATTCAAAAATAAAACCATCCACTTGGATTATTCTACCTAAAAAATGAACTATTTGGATCATAATTGATAGTCCAAGCCATAGGTGAATATAGTAACGTAAATTCCGAAATGGATGAGACCTATCCAGAGATATTGGAGGCTGTGTAAAAACAAACCCTACATAAAGTGTAACAGCAAAAAATAGGCTGGTGCCAAGAGGGGAGGTGAATGTTGGCTAAAACAAATTGTTTGAATCTACAAGCCAAGTAACAAATTTTGGAAAAAAAAGTTTCAAATAAAAGTTGTAGAGATTTTAAAAACCTACAATTTGAGGTGCGATCATTTTTGTTAATTTCTTATTGCAAAAAGTCCAAAAAACCCTCAAAATCGTCCGTTTTTTTCATATCAATTATTTATTACAAAATTAAGTTTTTTTGCACTATTTTCCTTTTAAAGGGAAGCCCTCGTCTTTCTGAACAAAATGATATTTTATAATAGTAAATCGGATAATTTGTTGCTGAGATATTGCTAATTATTTTTCCCAAGAAGCAAAATGTTGATGGCTATAACTTTTTTTTGAGGGAACATTTTGACCCCCACAAAGGTTCAATCTCTTCGTGAAGGCCTAAACTTGCATATCTTATTAGGAGCCAGTGAAAAAAATAATTTCCAACCCCTTAAATATAGCTTTGAAAAATGGTGTTTTTTTAATAAGAAATAAAGCTCTCGCCCGCGTCAGAAAATTTAACTCGCAGTTTCAAATCAGCAGCGCTCCAAAAAATTCGCCGCATTTCAGCAACGAATGGAACAATTTCGGTGTTTATTTTTTAATTTGGGGTGGCTCAAAAAATTATGAATATGGCACATTCCGGCGATATTTAAGGGGTTGAAATAAATTTTTTCATTTGACCCTAACAAGATATAAAAATTTAGGCCTTCATGAGCATTTGTGGAGGTCAAAATGTTCACCTAAAAAAATTATAGCTATCAACAATTAAGTTTTTCGAAATTCTCAGGAAATATTGTAAGTAATATAAACTATGGATTTACGTTATAAAATTGATACATTTTTTTTATTATTCATCCAAATTATGAAATGTAAAATAATTTTTTTCACGATTCCGATGTGTATTGTTTCTATAAAGTTGTTTTTATCATATACGATATATAATGTGTTTAACCTAAAATTTGCAACACTTTTATATTAAAAACTACGTATTATTAACACTAAAAATAAAGCTGAAAATTTACCATAATATATTTTTTAAATATGCTTATAACGAAATTCATTGTTTATCGAGCACTAAAAACTTTGCACTAAAAATGTATATACTAATATATATTCTCACTTTATACAAAGAATTTTTCCACAAATATCACTGAAATTTTACACGATTCGCTTTGAATGATTGCCACTTAGAATGAATGAAAGGATTAGCCCGACATTGTTTTTCCTAAGGGAATGGATGATGACTTGCATTGAATTTATTGCTTCATGGATGAATTCATGTGCGATGATCATCTAAAGTGACTCATATTGATACTAGCAGATGTTTATCCCAGTTTAAAATATATAAAACAGATTTAAAATTTACAAAATCTCCATACTTTCCTTGGTAACTGAAAATAATTTTTTTTTTTGATGGGAGAAGGGGATGTTTTGGATAGAATTTCTTCTAAAAACAATTATATTTTAATATAGAAAATTCTCTAAAAACTCAATTTTTATGCAAGCGATAATCGGATAACCAATGGATTGACCAAGTGTATTAACACATTGATACACATCAATATCAGAACCTAGTAGGGTCATACGTATAATTATTCTGGGAGAGCAAAATGTATTTGGAATATTTTTCGGGCACATAAAATCCGTGCCTTTCCCGTTATTCCTGGTAGAAAAAATCCGTTTTGTAATGAAATGAAATAATGTTTATTTAGCACTTGGCTACTAATATAAATATTATAGTTATGTAAACATGTCTCTAACAATACACAATATAAAACATTAAAACACTCAGTCCTTCATTTAGCTACGTAGTAACTTTTAACTTTTTTAGTAAATAATTTAATGTTTGTTATTTGTTTCAATTCTAATGGTAGAGCATTGAAAAGTCGTAAAGCAATACTAAATAAATTTTTTTGTGTATAAGTACTATGCTCAAATTGAATATCAAAATTATCTTTAGAACGCACATTATATGAGTGGTTCAGATATCTTAGAATTAGGTAATTTTGTAGATAAGATGGCATCAAATTATTTTTTATTATAAAAATGATTATTATGTTGCTTATTTCAATCCTGTTCCATACAGGGAGCCATCCTAAGGATCGCAAACTTATTTTTATAGGTGTATACCTATTGCAGCCCAAAATAATTCGCATTGCCTTATTCTGTATCAATTGTAAACGGTTAATTTCAATCAATAACAAAGAACTACATTATTGGAAATGCGGGTACATTATTGTATTAAATTTTTTTTTGACCACTGACTCAAATGTTGAGATACTCTATAGAAAAAAAAACTATTTTCTTACCAATTTTTTTTACATACAAGATCAATATTGTTACGAACGTCTAGAAGAAAGTTATTGATACGCCCTGGTATACAAATATTCCGATTGATGAGTCATATTTCTAGATAGATCTCAACTTGTATGCTCCAGATTTGTATAGAGGATTCCATAGGTATATAAATAGGGATAGGAAAAGCGTAGTATAGTTAGTTGTATAGTTGTATTTGAATAGTGAAGATTAAGAAGTAGTAATAAGATGTGGAAGTATTAGTGCTAAGTGTTGTATTTTATTCTGCGAACTCAGTGAATGATTTTTAAAGAGACAAAATCGTAACAATTGGTGTCAACCGTCAATAAAGTAACCGGGTAATAAAGTAAAAGTATGAGTTTCTGGTTGCCTAAATTATTATGTTATTTTCAATATGTAAATAACATCTAAGAATATTTATCGTTAAAAATAAATTTTTAAACCCTTTGTAAATTTTTAAACTTGTGGATACTCAGAACATAACATTACATTTAGATACCACAAAACCAAATAAATTTTAGCAAAAATATACATCTTGTTAGCGACCTGTCAAAAAATATATGTATAAAATTTCAATTTCTCCTCCTAAACATTTATTCAAACGATTTGCTGCTGTTTTAACGGGCTTATTAATTGGTTTTGCAGGTTTATTATATTTTGAGCCATCCAACTTTTAGAATACCATGTTCAATATTTAGACGAATTTATTCTAAAATGTTTATTCCCAGTTAAACTCTCCCCATGACAAAAAAAAATTAAAAAAAAAAAGGATTTATTGCATAGTCTTTCTGCCCATAATTCTTATTTTTGTTACTCGTAATGGAAGTACTGTATGCGGGAACCAGGTGGATGCACAAACTTGTGGGTTGAACTTAATCGAAGCCAACCGTGGTTGACTTCGCTTGCGACGTTATCGCCTAGCCCGTATATCGTAATATTATTCGCCTATTTTTACTTATGTATGCATATTAGGCATTTTACATGCTTTCAAGACTCCATATCAACAATAAAATGTAATTCATTTGATCACCAAAATCATGTTTTTACTTCAATAATCAAGTTAAGAATTCCGTATTTTACCTCTTTGACTTGTCGATTTTTAACTTCAACTGCTATTATACTAGACGATATTAAGAGTCCATAATTAGGGTGGGAAAAATTTAGGGCGCGCTAATTACACTGAATTTAGGTCCTACCTCAATCGAAGAATGAATCTCGAAGACGCTACAAGTCAGACATTAATTGATTTTTTTCCTTTAAACGACAATATAAATGGCTTTCCGTCAAGTATTTAATACGGAAATAAGACGTCGTCAACCGAGATGTAAATTAGATTTAAAGATAAATATTAATATACAGGGTGTTTGGTACATCGATAGAAAGTTTGGAAGAGGTGATAGAGAATGTCATTTTGAATAATTTATGCCATATATGCCTTAGTACAAAAATGCACGGTTGTCGAGTTACAGCACATTTTATAATTTTTCGGTTTCCTGGCAATTGGTGATTGAAAATTTAATTTTTATGATACTGGTATAATTTTTCGGTTTGAAATATATTTTTTTCTTATTCTTTGGTTCATACACTATAATAACAACAAGAGGATTAAAATTAAAATCACACACAGAAAACAGTGCACTCAAAAATTTTATTCATCTACGAAAATTCAAGTGTCATTCTTAGATTTGAGTGATGTTTTTTTCTAAAGTGAGAAAAATAATGCATTCAATTTATTTTTAAAATAACTTTGTTGAATTACCTTTATAGTGGATTATCGAAACCCGTATCAATAAAATATTAAATCCACTAAATTGAGGGAAGATATTCATATTAACGAAATTAACAATTTTCTATATTTATTTTTATTTTCCTAAAATTACCAAAATCGCGTAAAGTATTATTTTACATGTTATGTTCCAAATGTGAGCGGTTATTTTTAATACATTTTCGGGCCCTTTTCCCCACTTGGGTGGTGATTACGCCTAGTCTCATTTCTTCCCTAAGTGTGACACCTGCTTCATTAATTTTTTCAATCAGTTGATTACGGTCTACTATTTCAACTTTATAGACAAGTTCTTTCATACGTCCCTAGATGTGAAAATCTATAGGCGTCAAATCTGGGGACCTCGCAGACCACAATATGGGGCCGTTTCTTCTGATCCAACGATTAGAGAATGTTTCATTTAAATAATCTCTTACGTTAAGCCGATAATGTGCTGGACATCCGTCGTTCTGGAAAATTATTCTGTCTGTTACGTTTGATGGTATTTCATCCACGATGTTCGGCATTTCATTTCGTAAAAACACTACAAAACGTAATTCTCGCCGTTTAAATGTTCAGCAAGGAAATATATTCTTCCGATTACCGCTGCCCATACATTTACACTGAATTTGTGTTGGAAGGATATTTCTTTTTTCATACGCGGATTCTTATCAGCCCAATAATGCAGATTGTGGAAGTTGGTGATTCCCTACCGAGAAATTTTCGATTCATCGGACCATAAAATACTTTTTAAGAAAAGTCCATCTTCCATATCAGCATTTAACAAATAACGGCAGAACATAATTCTCCATGCTGGATCACCTTCTTCAAGGCCTTGAACTGGGGTGTAATGGAATGGATGTTATCCTTCAACTTTCAAAACGTTCCACAACTGGTTGTTTATCTATTGGTTTATGTTTATTTTAGAAATAACAATTATCGGCCTGGTAAACAGAAACACAAAAATTCATCTTTTAAGCGTTTAGAACATCCAATGCAATATATTAGATATTTTGTATTTTAATTAAATAAAGAAAAAGTGAATAGAGAAAATTATTAATTTCGTTAATATGAATATCTTCCCTGAATTTAATGTATGTAATATTTTATTGATACGGGTTTCGCTCAACCACTGTAAAGGTAATTCAATAAAGTGATTTTTAAAATAAATTGAACGCATTTATTTCCCTCACTGTTAGAAAAAAACCTCTCTCAAATCTAAGAACGAAACATGAATTTTAGTAGATGAATAAGATTTTTGAGTACACAGCTTTTTGTGTGTTATTTTAATTTTAGTCCTCTTGTTGTTATTATGGTCTATGAACCAAAGAATAAGAAAAAAAATATTTCAAACCGAAAAATTATACCAGTATCATAAAAATTAAATTTTCAATCACCAATTGCCAGAAAACCGAAATTATAAAATGTACTGTAACTCGACAACCGTGCATTTTGCATTTTTGTGCTAAGGTATATATGGCATAAATTATTCAAAATGACATTCTCTATCACCTCTTCCAAACTTTCTATCGATGTACCAAATACCCTGTATAAAGCATACTATGCGCAAATTTTATTGCTTCGTCGAATTGGGATAAGTTTGAACTAAATATTACCGAAAAAAAACACAAAACGGCCAGATTTAGAATGATATATTTCTAAATAAAAGGTGAAAATTGAGGCTATTCTTAACAGTTTTGCAATTTATTATACTTTTATTAAAGTGGTTGTATATATTTCCTCTTTAATTGTTTTTGATACTAATTCGGTTAACTACAAATCTAAGAAAATAAACATGTTAATAACAGTTTTTTAATAACCAATAAAAAAAATGAAGTTATCAATTCGACATGTATATATTGTTATATAGAACTGCGATATTTTGAGAATTTGAGTATTTTGTGGAGAGTATTCCTAAGAAAATCTCGTAAAACATTGCTCCGATAGGTTTATGCAAGATAATTAAAAACTTTTCTTTACTCGTCATTTTCACGTGTCAGCAAACTAACACCTAGGAGACTTCTGACTACGTAGAAACCATTCCGAATGATAATAGTAATGATGTAGTATCTTATGTTTCATTTTCCTTTTTGGGGAAATTTTTTATTTAACAATTAAAATGTGAAAAAACAGTTTTTTCGTTATTCTCAGCGGTCTAGATATCGTACAGTGACCTGCGAGTGCGCAAATGAAAGCTCGAGACTTGAACTAACAATAACAAAAAAGAACCAAATTAATTGTTGATCTTAAATTGTTGAAACAGATAAACAAAGTTTTCGTTATAAACAAATAGAATAACTCTTCCGACAATTGTTGATACCGAAATGCCGATAAGTGGACGTGATAGGTGAGATTTTGGTGCATATATTGAAAAAAAAATTCTATACGATCACTAGAAACTGAGATAGATTTTTTTTTTCAAAAATCGCTTCTACGTTGTTTATTATTAAGGGACTTTTTAAGTAGGAACTCATAGGGAGATGGTTAAACTATTGTATGCAGCAGTTTTCAACTCAATTATTTCAAAATTGTTGATGTTGCAATAGTTTAAAGTTGTACCTACTCCAAGAGTCAGAAAGTGAGCAAGGAGGGGGGAGGGGGGGTTAAGCCTGCGGCGCGCTGAAAAAACGTGATACGGACGCTTCACATTTGTTTCGCCGGAAAAATTAATTTGGATTATCTCGACGAATATTGGTAGTAGATTCTTTTTTTTTTTTAATTTGTGGTTTCTCGACGAGATATGAAGAATGGATAAAATGGTTTTGTAATCAAAATATTGTTAAACATTACAATAAACAAATTGTTGCACGTGCTTTTCAAATTGAGAAAAAAAATGGTACAGCGGTCAATAGTATACTACTAATAAGGAATATTAAAAATCAGACTGATTTTTAATGAACCATTAATATTTATGGAGTTATACCATGAAACAAATTGCAATTGTCATTTGCCGCCAAATTATTGGTTGTATAAGTAAAACAGATGTTAACTTTTTGTTTATTTTATTGGACGAAAATTTTTCACATACAATTTTTTTTGCCAACATAAATATTTTTTGCCTAAATCTATACAAAATATTTATTCCATTCTCCGTTTCTTAGACATCGATGGATATTCATTTTCGAAATTCCTGTCGGTTTCATTATTATCATTATAATTATCATCATCATTATCACTCTCATCACCATCATCATTATTATCATAATCATAATTATTTTCTCCCTTATTACTTTCACCGTCTTTGAAAGTAATATTACAATAATTCTCGATTCGATAATCGCTTACAATATAATCGTCAAATGTAGTTTATTCTGCATCTCGAAAAACAATAATGCTATCAGCAAATGTTGCTATATGTTTCATGCTATATCTAGATAAATATTAATGGTACATTAAAAATTAATCTAATTTTTAATATTCCTAATTAATAGTACATTGTTGACCACTGTAACAATTTTTTCGCAATTTGAAGAGCACGTACTTACAGTAAAATTATAATTATGCATAAAATGTATAAAAATGCAACAATTTATTTATTGCTATGTTTAACAATAATTTGATTACAAAAACATATCATTCATTATTCGAATTTGAAGTGTCCGAGTCAAGTTTTTTTCCGCATGCCGTAAGCTGAAAGAACGCCCCCTCCACTACTCACTTTCTGACTCTCGGTGTAGGTGCAACTTTAAACTATTGCTACATCAACAATTTTGAAATAATTGAATTGAAAACTTCTGCATACAACAGTTTAATCATCTCCTTAAGAGTTCCCGTTAATAAATAACTCCGAAGCGATTTTTTGAAGAAAAAAACTCTATTTCAGCTTTTAGTGGTCGTACACAATATTTAGTTTTTAAGAATGTGTCAAAATCTCAGTTATCGCGTCCACTTATCGGCATTTCGATATCAACAATTGTCGAAGAATTGTTCTATTTGTTTATAACGAAAAAAGGAACCCCAATTGTGTTCATCTGTTTCAACAATTTAAAATTAACAATTTATTTCGTTTTTTTTTGTTGTTTGTTTAAGTCTGGAACTTTCATTTGCGTACCCGCACACCGCTGTACGAACTCTGGATCGCTGAGAATAAACAATAAAAAAAAACAAATAGTTATAAACAAATTCACTGTGCAAAAAACTATTGAATATTTTTACTTGAAATTTTGCTGTATGCAATAAGAGGCTCCTTTAGTTGCAGTATAAAGTTAATGCAATATATTTTTCTATTGTTTATAAACGATTTTAGCAGATTTTTTTGCAATAACTAACGAACAAATTATCTGATTCAGACGAGCATTAGCTCATTTTGTAGATATTTTCAATGCACATAACTTTTGTTTGAAATTTTTTTACTGAAAAACAATAGCTTTTCATACAACCCGAAAAAACTGTTTTTCCACATGTTAATTGTTAAATAAAAAATTTTCCTCAAAAAAGAAAGTGATACATAAGATACTACATAATTACTATTATTATTCTGAAGGTTCCTACGTACACAGAAGTGTACTAAGTAAATTTCAAAATTACCTCGTATGGGGCTAACTCCGCCGGTCTATCACTCGCCGCACATCCTCCGACTATCCTGAATGCTATTTAATCACCTTAAATCGTTCCTTAATTACTGTACTAAGTTAGATCAGGATGGCCCAATCGCCCTAATTAAAGTCCTTATGCTGTCTAACACGCCGTCTCTGAAAAGCATTGACGGAAACTCAAACGTTTGAGCGTTTTTTTCGGCTTTTGTCCTTGTCAGCCTCTTTTTATAAGAACGGATAAAAAGTAGTAAGTGTAAAATGCGGACAAAATATTCAAACGGGGGATCTTATCATCCAGTCTTACACTGAATGAATTTTTAAAATTTGTTTGTTCTTCGAGATCACGGACAAATAAACTTTTTACCTTTTTATTATGTTAGTTTAGATTTGTTAATAATAGGAAATTAGAAGTAGATTATTTAACCTCGTATTTTGCTGCAAGGTTCGTGTCAATATTTTCAAAAATACGGAAGGGGATCGTTGCACCATAACATTTTCTGTATCACAATGTTAAATCAGCTTTAAGTAATATAATATTTTAAAGTCTCCCAAATCATTGGCACTAAAAGTTAAACAATAAAAAAAAATCTAAATTTTACATGCTCAGTGGTTTGATTTCTAACCTTTAATAAAATTTATTAGAAAAGCTGCGCAATATTATCTAAAATAAACTCAAAAAATAAATTTACCTTAATATATTTTTTAAAAACGCTTGTAACAAAATTCATCGCTTAATGGCCTTAAAAATTTGACACTGAAAATGGTTCACTTGGCCCAGAAAATATCAAAATAAAGCTAAAAATATTCAGCACGAGACCTTAACAATGAATGAATATCATTGTCTGCCAATACTTGTTTATTTTCACTTTTCACAAACAGAGAACTTTTTCACCATGTTCATTAGAGTGTCAATTTTCCGAACAATACGGTCTGAAGTTTACTTGAGTTTAAAAATAAAAAATAAAAATCCTGCAGGAAATATACAAATTCGAAATGAATGAACGTTCTATTTATAGGTAAAAACTTTAAAGGCGCAATAAAATATTGTGAGGGAGTCGGGTTTACATACCATGCCAAAATCTTTTTGAACCGGTTTACGATTCATACAGGATGTTTAACTGAAAACTTTGATACATAAATATACAGAGTGTTTTTGGGCATGTCAATTTTAAAAATGTACTATAATTAAAGTAAAAAATATTTCAGCGAAGAGGGCTTTACAGATTTTTTGTAAGGATAAAATGACTAAAACACGCTTGCAGTTTAATGTTTCTTGTATAATAACTGGTATATAACTGTAGAATGTTTGGTTCTGATCAGTTAAGTTTAGTATTTTTTTATTTGTTTTCTTGAAAAACAAACTGACTGATTGAATGGTATAACAGGCTAGGGTTGACAAAAGTTAATATTCAGAACTTCCAGTGGGCGAATTTCTTCTTTTCTGAAAAGACTACTAGGTTGTTAACTCCTTTCATGCTGTTTTGATCTGGATTATATTATAGTGATATTGACTACCTACAGACATTTATAAGGAAATACAACATTTAAATGTTTAAATATCCTGCCTTTCCCTAGATCTCATCTAAACAATCAGTCAAAATTACCAAAAAGGCAATAATTAAAAATTTGTTTACTTTCGGAATTCCTTCTACTGATTCTCAGGCTATATCTCTATGTTTTTATTCTTAATTTTCCTATAAAAATGTTTGTTTGTTGACATACAAATGAAAACAATACCATAAATAAAATAACACTTGCCAATTAGAAGATCTAACTTCAATGGCAATTACACTAGTGGAACAAAATGCGTTAATTCCTTTCAGTTGAAAAAAATTATAAGCTTACGATTTCTCGTTAATTTTAATGAAAAATTATCCTCGCCATCTTAGTAATGCTTGTTTGAAAGTTGTAGACAATGTTGAAAATTGACTGAAATGAAGTTGTCGTACACATTGGACAATATCTCAATCATGGATTTAATCATTCTGATGTAATAAAATAATGCGCAGTATTGCAATATTGCAGATTTATTGGAAAAAGAGGTAGCGAATATTAATTCCGACTTACAACAGAATGGTTATCCCCTAAAATTAATAGATGATGTTTTAACTAGCCTTAGAAAAAAGACCACTGGATAGCAAGAAACATTCCCTCTTCACAAATCCATATATTAAAGGAACTTCAAAGAAAAGAAGACGAATTGCCAGAAATTACAACATAAAAACAGCTCTCAAATCGGAAAATACACTTGGACCTCATTTAACAAAATCATAATCAGAACACGCCTGGGATAAACAACACCATATAAAATGGTCTGAAGCTGCAGCAAAATACATGGAACCCAACATGAAAAAGAAAAAATTTATAGAAGCCGCTACATTGAAAATAGTAATGGAGTCTTCAGTGAACTCTAAAGTCGAGATACTTTGTAACGTTAAATCATTGAGATGTGTACAGTGAAGCGAAACTTCGCGCTTCAAAGGCACGGTCCTTATATAAGCTTCTAGTCTTAAGACAAAACATCCAGTTCATACTGCATAACGATTAGATATAAAAGCTAATTGAAACGTCAAGCAAACAAAAGTAAAGACAATGCAAGTCCGATAACGACGTTTTAGTAAATCTTAGTAATACATGAAAACATAATGGCTTCGGTCTCTATAATTTTCTACAAGGGGGATTTCTATTTGGTGTTAGAAAATTAAAAATGTTTACTAGTTTAATAAAAATCGGTTTTCTTCTGAAGAGTAAGAAATATTTGCCTCGACGTTTTTGAACTACAAATAATAATAACTTTATTTCAAATTGGATAATTACAATGTGCTTAAGGACATCCACAAACATATCACACACAAAATGAAATTATGTCAAAAAATAACACAAAATATAATTTGACATTATCTATTTTAATAGACATATCATAAGTAGCTAAATTATGTAAAGAAAATTATTGACAGAATGTAGTTTTAGATTGATTAACATTTCTTTAACACTCTTTTCAAAACTTTTATGAAATATAATACATTTATAATTATATGGAAGATGATTAAACAACTTAATACATATAAGGACTTCTTTCTGTTAGTGTTAAACGACAAATGGGATAATTTACATTTAACGTTCTAGTATTAAATGAAGAATGGGATAATTTAGCTCAATGATTTTTTTCCTTCAGAACACACAAAATTAATATTGTTATTTATTAATATTTGAAAATTTTTCCACTTTATTCCCAACAGATTTTATATTTGTGTTTAGAAACTATAAATTTTTCTTGATCATAGCAATGGTTTTCTAGACATGTATATAATTGTTCAGGATGACTATTGACATTTTAATAGCTTTTCTCTCGTCTATAAGCCAGTTGAAACACTCCTTCAGCTGTCTAGTACATTTTTAAAATTAGATCATTATATTCTATAGATATTCTGTAGGTTTTTAAAATCTGTAATAGAACCTTATCATGATATGCCTCCCAGTCAGCTTCGTTGAAATTTCTCATTTTAAAAAGGAGTCATTTTATATGTCGAACCTTTGATTGCCCGAAATATTAATTAGCCGGTCATAGATTATACTCTAACATGACTTAATTGCTAGTTGACCATTGACAACTGTTAAATTGATTGCACTAGAATTTTCACTAGGGCAAGAGTAGGTGCACCATAATTTATTATAGCTAGGTCCTTGTCTACAATAAAGTCACTAATGGTTCTACCCCTGATCTCATAACGAGTGATGTGAGTTCAGGTTATCCATTATTACATTATGTTCTAAGAACTTTTCCAAGAGAATACTGTCAATGTCCTCATTGAAGTTGGAGTATATATTAATTATATTGATATCTGCAATTTTATAATTGTATTAAAAGTATTATTTTTCTTTATGTGGTTGCTATCCCTCTGAAGTTATTGTCTCTAATCTATGCTAAATGAATTTATATAAAAATTATAGTTCAGTTTCCTCATGTTTTTTTATTAAGTCATACAATATCAAGATCTTCCTTAACTATCAGATAAATTAAATTTTCCCTATTTAATTGACCAGGAGATAAAAAGGAAAAAGAGAAAAACCATAAAAAAATAAGTTTCCATTCCAGGTCAGAGTCTTGATCCATGTTCCTATAGGAAATTGGATCAAGATGTGATAGCACAGTACGGCTCCAAATCACTTGATATAAATCTACACATATTACTTAAATCTAAATTAACAGATAATGGATTTGAATTAGACGAGTTGAAATGGGCACTATTATTAAGCCTAAATTTGTCTGGACTCTATTGTGTATTTATGATGCTGGAAAATCCAAGACTGACAAGCAGCCCAGGATAAATTTTAATATGTTTTAAATTATTAGACACCACTTGTTGATATGGTCATTTAATGGGGTTGTTTCTTTCAGCTGGCTCTATAGTTGATTCCCTACTTTTGATGAAAATGTAATATTTGATTTATCTTTAAGAATTGGAAAATCATGGCCATGGTAAATTAAATCGTTTTCACAGGCAAAATATTGGGAGTTCTGTAAACACAGCATCATTGTCATGTGTTTTTGAAGAAAATTAGAATAATGAGATATGTTCAAATGGAGTCTCCAGAGTGTGTTGTTCCATCATTTGATATAAAACACATCTGTCAAACGAGTTTCAAATTATGCCCTTTTATCGTGAATAATAATCCATTAAAAATATAAGATGTTCAGATGCTCTTTAAAGTACTGAGCAGTCAAAAATACTGCAGATTCTATGAATTCTTACAACCAATAGAATGAAACACTGTAGCAAAGATTTAGGAGATATAGACCCAGAAGACAACAGCAGCAGCTGTGAAGATAACTATTAAATTATAGATTCACTAAGAAGATTTAAGGTTTAGATCCGATCTAGTTGCTATGGAAGTTAGATTTTCTAGTTGGCGTGTTTTGCTTATGATATTGTAATTTTTAACAAATATGTCAAAAACAAATGTTTTTATAGGAAAATTAAGAATAAAAATCTAGAGATAAAGCCTTGAAATTAGTAATAAGAAACATTAAACCATTGAAAAAGAAACAAAGGTTTAAATCTTTTATGATTCGATAATATATATAAATCATTTATATTCCTGTATTTTTAAGATTTAAAACTTATTGTCAATTTAAATCCTCCACGGTTAACTTAGATCGGTTTTATTTTAATGAATTAGGGGGGTTAAAGTTTATTTAGGATGATGACTCTCAGAAAAACAACACATGTGAAACCAAAAAAAAATACGTTTTTGGTGCTAACATTAACTTTAAGTTGTGTCAAAACAGCCATTTAAAATATTTTAGGTATATCAAGGAATTTGGTGTTTTATTCCTGTAAAATTATTTTTTTGCCTTATGCTGTTTTTGCTAGGAACCTTTTTTTGTAGATAATAAAATTTTTATTATCTACAAAAAAATTTGTCAAATGAAACAATGTATCTAAATTCCACAAATATTTTGTTTACACCCTTATTATCTATCTTCTCAATATTCCTTGCTTTAGGATTTAAAAAAATCACTAGATATATTAATGTCATACATTTAGATTTTTCAGTTGATTCTAAATGAGCAACATGTGGGCTTTTATTGAAATGCAAGTAAAAAAGGGAACTTAACATCTTTTTGTGAGTTAGGAGGGGGCTCCCCTTGTGAAGCTCTCAAGATATAAATTTAACACTACAGTACGTAGGTAAAATTTTCGACAAATGCAAACCAAAATACAGAAGCAATTGCAAATTGCTGTTAACATTCATTTTATTTCTTCAGTAGAGACCAAAGCCAAACACTATGGATCGCACGAAAAGTCAATCTTAACATTAATATATGTATTAATAAATTATATAGCTAAAGAAAATTCTTACCTCTTTATCTTCCATATCGAACATTTTTTGTTAATAATTTTTGAGATCTACTTCAAATAGATGTTAACCGTTAATGAGTAAATGTAAAGAAGAAGGAATTTAAAATTATAATTATTATAAATAACACGCAAATTAACAGTAAACAGACGATTTCTCTTCTGATTAATTATAAGAAGAACAAAACGAATAAATGAACGTTATTTTACAAGTAAAAAATATTTAATTTGAATTTGACAGAAGAAATGTCATTAGAATTGTTAACTTAACCACCAGATGACACTACAAATTTATCGTTTTTTTTTCTAGTGTCTAAAGCCACGCAAATCCGAAAAGTATTTAGGATTGCTACATGAAAGAAGGGTTAACATTTTTTTAAATTTCATTTGATATAACAAAAAATATCTTCATGTAACGTCGTAATACTAGTGAAGATACCTTAAGGATCTTTATATGGTTTTGTTCCTAGATAAAAATACGAAAGAGGATTCATATTAACTGAATAATCTTTGAAAATGCTATGGGGGCTTTGCTCCACGAACTTTACTAAGTTTATTGGCCTATATACTACTAGAGACAGCGTTGAATGCTAGTTATATGGCAAAGCGAAAGAGTGACTATTACCACTTTCGAGCATACAGAACTTTCTTGTTCTGTGGCATATACCACTTCTCTAGGTCGCCTTGTCCGCGAAAAACATACAAAGAGAGAGAGAGAGAGAAAGAGCGAATATAGGGAAGTGCTATTACAGTTTTCCCATAATTTCCAAGAGCGCCAGCTAATCGCGCTTCGGAGCAAGAGAGTTAGCACTTCACCATATTTGCCTCCCTCTCTCTCTCTTTGCCCTGTAACGTCCACGGACCTTTGAAGGCTGCCTTCAGTAGTGTATGCTAGAAGAATACCTATATCATTCCACACCGCGCTTGGGAGGCGTACAAAACGCTACCGTTGCAAGTATGAAAACAGGAGGGACAACGAAACTAAACTTTCGGAATGAGAGAATTAGCATGTAACAATATTCATCCTGTGTCTCATTCGCTGTGTAACGCGCGCAGAGTTTTAAATAATCTCTCCTGTAATAATGCTCGTACCTTCCTTGTTATTTCTTTAGTTTTAAAATGTGTTATTGTGTTAATTGAGTAATTTAATTTATTACCAGCACTGTAATGTTTCTCATCTCCTCTTGAATTTGAACAAAAGAACACTTTTAATTTCTAAAAAAAAAATAACAATCGGAGTGGTCACACTGTTTAGTATAAAATCCTTTGCAGAAACTATAGTCTAATAGAAAAATTAGGGTATTTGAGAAAAGAATATGCCGATATATAAATTTTTAAGAAGAAATTTGGAAACTTCATTTATTCATATTTATATATTACTTTTCTAACAGTCTTTGGTATACGGCGTCTATGAAATTAACATTTTACGTGTATCCATGCCCTCTTTTTTCATTGATTGAACTATACCACAGCTGATTTTGACAACTATTTCCGACTGACGGTAGAAGAAAAACAACAATACGGTTTCGTGAAAGGTAAATAAATAATTTAAAAACTTATTATCAGGTTGAAAAAATATTAACTTTCAGAGTTCACTATATTCTACTGCAAAGACGTTGAATCTTGTCTTTCCATATGTGTTTGGTTTTATATCTTCTGATGGTTTAGTATATATGTGAAAAACATGGAAGGAATTCTTTGGAAATGGACAAATTATTGGAATGGTACAAATATTTTTTCTTTAATTTTAAATTATTATCTGAGTTTAAAGGTTCTATAATTTTAATCTTTTTACATTTTTTGCCAGGTTGGCAGACGAGATGGTTTATTTTGGAAAATGGAGTTTTAAGTTATTACAAATCTCATGAAGAAGTTAACCAAGGCTGTAAAGGTTCGATGAAAGTTCAAGCCTGTGAAATAAATGGTAAGTATAGATAAATATTTTTCTTATCCTTAAGTTATTCTATGTTGGATGTAATAATATGTTTGTTATATAAAACTTGTTTTTTTAATGTGGAACACGTGGATCTGCATAGCAAATTTTCAACTCAATGTTAAGTCAGATTATACCTATCAGAACTTCAAAGCAGAGTTTTATATACTTTTTCTCATACATGTGACTTCATGCACAAAGATAAACTAGAAGGTGTAACTGAAGTTGAAAAATTGTGTCATATTTGTCAAAAGCTTTTTTTGTAGAGCTTTTGTTACAACATATATTTTTAGTTAGTCCAATAGATCATACACGGATGGACCTGGTAATCCCAGGAGAACAACACATGTATCTTCGAGCAGCAACATCGCAAGAAAGGCAACAGTGGTTAGTTGCTTTGGGGACTGCCAAAGCTTGTGTTCACAACAGAGAAGGGAAGGAGAACAGTGAGTCTTTAGAATCTGATTTAAGTATGTTTATTTTGCATTTTATTTTTGTAGATAGTATGTTCTGTAGGTGCTAAGGGCTTTTTTTTTGTAGCTTAGATTCCAATATTAACTATAACCTTCATAATACGTATTTATTAGTATGTTCAGCTGATACACTTTTTTTATATTTTGTAAAATTTTTTGTAACTTTAGTGCAAGTTTTCATATTTTTAGTTAAAAACCCAGATGCATTGAAGACAAAGAAATCTGAACTTAAACTATACTGTGATTTGCTAATGCAACAAGTTCATGTAATTAAAAACTCAGCACAAGCTTCTGAAGGCCCAGAAATAGAAGTAAGTAATTTTGTTTTCATTGTTTTTTTTTATTGTTTGTTATATATACATTAAAGTGTGATAAAAATATTATACATCATTATTTTGAAAAATATGGTATGTTAATAAAGAATTTTAAGGGCATTTAAACTTCACATGAAAATATTCTTTTGGTAATATTAGTTTTTTTGTTTCTAGTATATATATATATATATATATATATATATATATATATATATATATATATATATATATATATATATATATATATATATATATATATATATATATATATATATATATATATTAAGTGATTTTAGCTATAATTATTACATAGTGAAAAGAAAGATATTAGTTTTTTTGAGTCCTTACTATCACAATAGACTTTTTACATCACTACACAGTTACTAAATGAGAAATAAAATTTAATACTAAAAGTAAATAAATAAATAAAACTTTTATCACTAGTTTCATTAGGGAAACATTACACTGTCATAAGTTAAAATTATAGAAGTAAAACATACACAAACCAATGTTTGATTTGGTCCAAACATATAGGCTGGTTCTACCAAACTTTCAAAGGTTATTTACCTGATTAGAAGTTTGGCTAGGAATGTATCTAGAAGAACTCTAATGTTAGCATACTTTGGTTACTTTTTCTCCAGCATGCGATCCTAATTTGGAGTCATTAGGCACATACAATTAAGATATTTCAATTACAGTGGCTATGTAGAATGGTGATTATGGGAATGGCTATTGTAACTATTATCAGCATTGGGAATACTTAACTTTCCCTGTATATATGCCTAACATATCTTGTCCAGACTACTAAAAAATTTGTACCTTATCAAAAAATGCATAATTATCTGACAGGTACAAGTAAGAATATTATTCTGAATTCATTCTGGATAATTCACAAATGTGCAGACCATTATTGTGTTATATTTTATATTTTAGCATTGCATGTTGCGGAACTAGAAGAAACTCTGTTAATTAGAGGAATTAAAAAATAATTTGTTTTAAAAAGTTTTTACTCCTTTTAGGAATACTTCAGTAATTATTTTAATGATCTTGATGTTTTATTATATGCTGTTTAAACTATAAATGATTGTTCGTCGTAGTGGGCAATTTAATATGTATAACTTCTATCATATATATTTGTTCATGAAGGTCTAAATTCACTAGGAAGGTTTAAGACTTAGACTTGATCTAGTTGTGTCAATAAATAAACCTTTATATAGGGAAGGATAATAACTTAGCCTTTAAATATGTAAGAGAAATAGTTGTATCTTAAAAGTAAATAAAATTCTCCATTTTTGTCGGCTCAGTAATAAAGTAAACTGATTTTTTTATGCTTGTATTTTTGAGTTTATAACTTGCTTTATCTATTGTTGCTCTAGTCAGTTTAAACCCTCTTCTGTCAATTTGACGATTTCCTAGCGACAATCTATTGAAAAGTCCCAACTGTAAATTTAGTGGATAAGATCTGAATTTTTTGTAGAACATATACTTTAAAAATTTTCATTGTGCTCTTCTAAGTGACTTAATCCACACCTCATATTGAGATGACCAGCATATGTTCCTATACTCTTTATTGACATATAAAAGCACATTTTGTATTTATTACTAATAAAGACCTATCTATCATATTATGTAACGTTAATAGTTTGTTAAATTTTAAATTATTGTTGGCCTTAACCTAAAATGTGAGGCGTAACTTATTTATTGGGCTCGGCAATTTTGATTGAATTTTTATTTTTCTATTTTCACCATGTATTTGTTCATGAAATGTTTTTATGTTTTTTTTTTTTTCTATTTTATTGACGTGTAAAAATACATTGTGTATTTATTACAAATAAAGATATGTCCTATTTTTTAGAATATGGACGAAGCAACGAGACTATTAGGAGCAACGTGCGATACTTTTATAAAAACATTAGATGAATGTATGAAATTATCTGCAAATGCGGTCTATGAAATGCCCATTAGCAACGAAGCCATTCTTCCACCAGTGACAAATAAAAAGGTATCATTTATTGGTGACACTTACATTTCGTAGGTGCCATATGTCCCTATTAAAAAATTAGCAGACACTTAGTGTACTGTTTAGTATAGATTTTCTATGACTGTTCTACTTAAACAGATTTTTAGTATATCTACATGTATGGTAATTGATTCATTAAAAAAATTATAGTAACATAAAAAATAACAAAAAATTAGCACATTTGTAGAAGTAGAGAATCTAGGAAATTCGTCTTCACATGGAAGTGATTTTCTTCATCAAAGTTTAGCTGTAAAATGAGTCAAAATTATTAATTTTGATGTTAGGCATTTTAGAACTTTATAAATTTTGTATTGATTCTAGTTATCTAATAATATTTTTTTTTCAGGTTTTAAACCGATCAAATTCTGGTAAAAGATAAGGATTTTTACATGTTTTTCTTAAAATTTCTGGTTATCTGCCATTTTATATAACCTAGAACTAAAAACATATCGTCGCTATCACGTCAAAAATTTCTGTGCCAAATATAACAATTTTTTAAGAGCCATAAAAATTGTAATGTTTTGTTTAAAAATTTATATAAATATCTACATTCTACTTTTTTCAACTTACATTAAATTTTTATTTTTTGGCCTCTGTTTTTAATTATCTTACAATTACAATTTTTGACCTGACAGTGACTAATCTTAAAATTTTTGTAAAGAAAAGATTGAAGAAATACATAATCTTGTAATATTTTTATTTCTTTGAAACTATTATAGTATGAGAGGTAGAGTTGCATGTGTTAGTGTTTTCATACTGAAAAGTTCTAGTAATTGGCTAGATATCAACAGTAATCAAAGAAAGTGTCGAATTTGTCAAAAAGAAGAGTTTTTATAGTAATTTCATACTGTTCAAACTTGGTGTAGTGATTCTTTATATAATAAAGGATAAGAAAAGAATAATCAGTTGCATTGCAAACGGAGGATTATAGATCAGTTACTGGTTAGAACTTGTATAAAATTTAAACCATAAAATCATTTTGGATAACATGAAATTCATTCATATAGTTTTTCATACATTATAAAATGAGGAAAAAAAGGGCGTTAATAACACAGGTCTACAAAAAATGGGGTCATGAAGATAAGTCAGAAATTGATATTGCGGAAGGAGACTGCGATCCCGATGCTACAATAGATTTTAACGAGATATAAATTTTTTTTTCACTAATGTTTAAATTTTTAACGTGTGATATAATAACAACGTTAAATATAGGCGATATTGGTAATGTCTTTTATTTATACACTTTTACTTTGTATTGTTTATTTCAATTAAATGACGTGATCCTAAACATTCAAATAAAATTGGTGGTAGCAAGAGTGCATGTATCTTGATATATCAAAAATAGTATTAAAGTGACATGATATCTTTGGAATTAATACATGTCATAGTTTCAGCTTTTATGTTTACCATGGTGAAAGTCGTGAGTTAGCCCATGAAAGTCACTAGAAGGCGCTCGAATTCCCTAACGACTAGGTATATTCAAGGCCTCGACTGACGGTCTCTTACCCTTACTATTAATGCAATTAATTATTTTTTCTTATTATTTAACGTATGAAAAACCACATGAATGAAGTTCATGTGGTATGAAAAGAAAATAAATAAACGATTTGGATTAAAGTCGCATCGGTAACGGAGATCATTTAGCGACTGGACCTACACTTTAAAGTGAGTTCCGAACTATTGTCACTCGGTCTTACCACACGGTCTCCCATTAAAGTAGTAACCGAGTCCAGCGGAGGTTCATTTTGGTGATCAGACGTGGATTAGCCTGTCCATCGAAGTGAACCGTCGCCCCGGTATGCAAAGACTTTGTAATTTAAAATTTCTATACAATATATAATTTTGAACAACCACTGACGTATAATCCTCTATTTGCAATGCGACTATCTATTTTTTTAAAATTTATTATTCAACTAAGACGTAATGTCTGGAATGATTTAATTTTTTAAAAAATCCTGGACTTTTTGAAAATTAGTTCGAACACGTCGACTTTGTTTTTTGGTACGAATTTTTTTCAATATATTAAATCATACAGGCTGACTCGAAAGAAGCTGTGCAATTTTACTACAACCCTGAAAAATTGTGAACATCTTCTTAGTCTCGGGTGCCATGTGCTATGCCACACGTCGGCGATCATTTGTCCATTTCATGGTCACATTATCACTAGAGTGCCCTCTTCAGCCTGTCTAAATATGGTTGCGGCGTCTGATATACCACACCAGTTTCTTATATTGCGAAGCCAAGAGTATTGTTTTCGACCTGACCCCCGTCTGCCTTCAATTTTTCCCTGTAGTATTAGACTTGGTATGGAGTAGCGAGGTCCTCTTAGTATATGCCCTAGATATGACACTTTTCGTTGTTTTACAGTGTCAATTAGTTGTCTACGCCAGCTTCTCGTAGAACTTCATCGTTCGTTATGTGAGCAGTCTAGGGAATACACAGTAGAGGGCGGAGTATCCACAATTCAAAAGTTTCAATCCGATTCAGCGTCCCAGCCTTACGTATCCAGGTTTCAGCACCATATAGTAAAATAGACCATACATAGCACTAAACCACACGTATTCGGGTGTGTAGTGACATATTTCTTAATTTTAAAGAAAAGAAAGAAAGTTGTTTTTGCACGGTCAATTCTTGCCTTCACTTCTTCGTCACATTCCCACTTTTCATTCAGAGTAGCGCCAAGATACGTGAACCGTGCGACACGTTCAATATTTTCTCCGTTGATGTTGTGAACATACCTAAATGTAATTGTTCTTGATTTATTGATAATTAAAACTTGAAATGAAATATAATTGTTATTTACCAGCATAACTGTTCAGTGATTCTTTCTTTGTCACATTTGGTCAGATTGTCACTCTGAGTTAATTTTAACTGAAATTAAATTTACTGAGGCATAAAAGATAGATATTTTGATGATAGAATATGGAGATAGGGTAAGAACCTAAAAAGAAGTGTTTGTGGTCGCCAAGGTTTCCAGACTTAAACTCTCTTGACTCTCTTTGTGGGGTTACCTTAAAGGTAATGTTTTCCAAAGTAAGCTAATTAACATAAAAGACTTAAAGAATTAGATTGTTCAGGAAATACATTTAATTGTACAAACAGAAGTAGTCAGAAATATTCAGAATCAATTTATAAATCGCTTAGGATACTGGCAATTAACCGGGGGACATTTTCAACATTTAATAAAATGAAAAATTAACTGTTACTACTCATTTCGAGTGTTAACTGTTGATAAATCGAAAACAGTTACATTTATGTATAGGGCATATAATAGAAAAAAGTACAGAATTTTGTAGGGAGTCTAAAAATGTACAACGAATTGGGGGTCACTATTTAAAAAAAAATCAAAGTGATTATAGCACAGCATCGTTCAAATCACCCTATAAAATTTAATATATTGATAAAAATTCGTACCAGACAAACAAAATCGACGTGTCCGAACGATTTTTCAAAAAATCCTGCATTTTATAAATAATGACTTTTTTTTCGAAAGTTTCACTATTCAAAGTTTGGAGCGGTTTGAAATTATTTAATGTTTTTTAACAAATTTGAGACCCTCTTACTCCCCCCTCCCCCCACCTTTACTGACCCAGTTAATAGTCGGATGTCTTATGGGATAGATGAGAATAAGCATTGGTATGATTGTCAACTCATATTAAATAATTGACCCATTTGCAGGACTACCTCCCGTACTGCTAAGTTAGTAAGATGTAATAAAGGTTTTTATCTAGCTCAACATTATGATTGCCACAAAGTTAGGTTGCAACAAATGAGTGTTGTTGATAAATTCCACTTCATGAGCTTACCGTACCTCATGAATTCCTGTAATTGTTTTGAGAGTAAAAATGATTATATATCCAGTTGTTTTCATTAAATCTCTTTTCAACAAGAAAAGGGTGGTTTTTGTTTTCATAAAACAAATACCATGTAAAAAATTGTTCATGTTAAATAAGGAATTGTAGAAATATTCTTATAATGTTATGTATTTATTTATGTGTCGTGTTCGGAACAATAAAGAAACTTATAAATACTTCCATCTCATTTAAGTATATTCCAGGGGTTTTAATGATTGTTAGGAAAAACCGACTTCTTAATAACGATAAAATTTACATTCCATAAAAAACTTTGCTGTACGTAAAATTTACCTTTTTAAAGTAAAACGATTTTGTTTAAACTACTTACCTTTTTGCATCAACACAATTTATATATTCAAAATGAAACGATCGAATTAATAACCGAACATAAAACAATCTCTCTCAAGTTCTTTTTCAGCCCAGAATTGAGTCGACAGCATTGTTACGAATACCTGCTAATTCCTTATAGTTATGCGGCTTCCTTTCTGTCAATTTAACACAGCTTAATTTCTTGGGCCTTTCGTGAGGTTTGAATCCGTTTGTGCTTTATTTATTCATTTTCTGAGGCAGTTTTTCTTGATATTTTTGTCTGTTTTTTTTTACAGTATCCCACTGGGTAACGGAAAGTGGGTGAAAACCATTGGAAAACTAAATAAAGTCGTATCAAAATGGCTAAATTCTTATTTAAAATGTTAACCGTAAAAAGTGTTTATATGCCAAGGAAGTAATTTGATGTTCTATGTCTAAAAATGATTGAAAGTACTTTTTACAACCCATGACCACTTTGAACTATCATCAATATTTAAACTGCTTCAACGATAGAGATATTAATAACGTAATTTGTTGCAGCGATGTATCGTCGTGAACATTTTGTTATAATTGAAGTTGATTTGGAATATGACCGAATGCAGAGTCACTATAAGTAAATGAATTCTAGACATAAAAGTCCAACTTACTCATCTATTTTACTTCCGTAATAAACTTCCGTAAGAATTTGGCCATATTGAAATTTTGTCATTTTTTACGCCCAACATTTTAAACAAGAACTTTGCCTTTTATTATGTTAAGGTTTTTAGTGGAACTAATGTACATTTTAATATGAAATGAGTATAGACTGAAGGTAAAAAAGTTATTATTGAAACCCTTCGCTAAATATCACAGTTTTAGTTTCTAGAAAAAGAAGTTGAGAATTTTTCAATATTGGTATTTTCTTTAAGGTGTTTTCTGTTTACAAATTCATTTAACAAATAAGTGGCTTTTGAAACTAGCTACAAAAATATCGAAAGTAAATGTACTTTCACCATTGTAATTAACCTGCATTTGATATGATTTTTCTAACTCACATCTAACAGATTTTAATTTCTATACAATACATATTTGGAATTTAAAGTTTCTAGGCTTACTGGAAGTGCTCTATATGTTTTGATGATTTGTTATTCGAACAGCTAGGACATAGACCATTTTTGAATTTAAATATCTTGGAAACTACAATAGATACAAACTTGAAACTTAAAAGTGAACGATGTATAATCGTAAAACTTGATAAACGGCCAAGAATATTGTATTTTCTGTCCTGTTTTCTTTAAGGAGGTCCATTCGCTACCACAAGAATCAAATGACATGTATTACACAATATGTGACAAGTTAAATTAAAATACTAATAAAAAATAATATTATTTAGAAATAAATAGTTTAAAGGGTATTTATATTTATCATTGAAATAGAAAATATTTTAGAAACAGATAATTAAATACGGGGCTTTATTCGGCTTATTCAAATCAGTAACTAGTGTGTGATTTGAGAATGTGTTTTTACTGTTTATATTTATATCCGAGACAGTTTGATCTTACTCTTTCATAATAAATAAGTCTATAAAATAGCCAAATATTTACTCATAATATTCGAATATCTCATGGCAAAGATGCTGGTAAATTTGTAAGTCTCAAAAGTAAACAATGGCGTTAGAATATAGTGAATGCAAAAAAAATGTAAATTAGAAGAAATTTCACTCCACAAGATGTGTATGTCCATTTCAATAACTGAGTGATAGAAATAAAATGTACTACTGATGATTTGTGGTGTAAAAATTGTGATTTACCAATATCTTTAAGTCATGTCATTAAAGAGGAAATTTTTGGGTTAGTACGTATTTTTGATGTAAAATGCATAAAATATAATAGTTTTAATTTAGTTCATACAATTAGTTACAAAGAAGATAATATGCATCATAAATGTATATTTATATCTTCTTCAGGTGCCATCTCCTATCGGAGGTTGGATATCATCATTGCTACTCTCACTCTATTTACTGCCACTCGAAAAAGTTCTACTGAGTTACAATTGAACCATTCTCTCAAATTTCTTAACCACGAAATTCTTCTTCTTCCGATATTTCTGCTTCCTTCTATTTTACCCTGCATGACCAATCTAAGCAACTCGTATCTCTGGCCTCTCATTATATGTCCAAGATATTGCAGTTTCCTTATTTTTATGTTGTTAATTATTTCATAGTTTTTGTCCATCGCTAGCAATACTTCTACGTTTGTTTTTCTCTCCATCCAAGATATTCTCAACATCCTTCTGTAACACCACATTTCAAACGCTTGCAGTTTATTTATGTGTTCTTGTTTTAGTGTCCAGCCTTCCAACCCATACTGCAGCACTGTAAATACATAACATCTTAAAATTCTCATTCTTAGTTCTAGAGTGATTTCTCTGCTGCACAGAATGGTTTTCAGTTTTACAAACGCACCTCTTGCCATTTCTATTCTCGTTCTTATTTCTGTTATTTGTTCATTATTTGCTCTTATTCATGTGCCCAAGTATTTGTATGTTTGCACTTTTTCTAAATTCACACCTCGCAACTTTATGCTTGTTTGCATGTTTTGTTTTTTAGTTATTACCATATATTTAGTCTTTTTGGTGTTCATTTTTAATCCGTGTTGCTCGCAAACGTTATTTGTTTCGTTCACTAGTTCTTGGAGTTCTTCAGCGGAGCTAGCTATGATAGCAGTGTCGTCTGCAAATCTTATGTTGTTTACAGCTCTTCCGTTTATTATTATTCCCTTACCTTTCGTTAACAGTGCTTCTTTGAAAATCGATTCACTGTACACATTGAATAGTAGGGGTGACAAAATGCATCCTTGTCTCACTCCTCTTCCTATTTCAATTTCCGGACTTGTTTCGTTATCTACTGTTATTTGTGCGCGTTGATTCCGATATAGGTTAGTTATTCTTAAATCTTTGTTGTCTGTTTTTTCTTCTTAAAATCTCGATTAGTTTTTCATGTCTAATTTTATCAAAAGCCTTCTCGAAGTCAACATAACAAATGTGTATATCGGTGTTCATATCCATACACCTCTGTGAAAGCACATTAAGTGCAAACAACGCGTCTCTGGTGTCTATACCATTTCTGAATCCAAACTGACTATCATCTATCCCCTTTTCAAGTGCTTTATAAATGCGTCCGTGTATTACTTTTAAAAACACCTTGAGTACATGGCTTATCAAAGATATTGTTCTATATTCGCTACAGTCTTTAGCATTTTTGTTTTTTGGAATAGCGCAAAAGGTTGAGAGTAACCATTCTCTGGGTATATTCCCCGTTTTATATACTGTGTTGAACGGATCTAACAATATATCCATGGTATCATCATTCATGCATTTTAAGATTTCTACTGGGATTTGATCTGGACCTAGTGCTTTTCCATTTTTGTTGTTTCTTATAGCTGCTTTTGTTTCATCTTTCACTATCGTTAATGCCTCGTTATCTTCTACTTCAATCTCCATCTGCTCTACTCTATTGTCTTTAAACAGGTCTTTGATGTGTTCTGTCCATTTTTTAAGTTTCTCTTGGATGTCTAAGATTAGCTTGCCTTTTGCATTCTTAAGCAGTGTCGGTTCTCTCTTTCTGTTGCTATGAGTTATCTTTTTTATCTTTTTGTGCATATTAAAATTATCATGTTTTCTCTGATACTCTTCTATTTCTTCACATTCTTCTTGCAGCCATTTATTTTTCGCTAGCCTAATCTTGTATTTGATTTGCTTGTTTATTTCTTTATACTTTTGCGTATCTCTGTTTTTGAATTGTCGTCTCTCATCCATTAGGTCCAATATCTCCTCTGTCATCCATTGCTGCTTTCTATATCTTGTTGGAGTTAGTATTTCTCTTTGATTTTCCTCTATTTCTGTTTTCATTAAAAGCCATTTGTTTTCTGGTTCTGCGTTTTGGATAATCACCTCTTTGACGTGCATTAATCTTTTATTATCTTCCGTAAAGAGTTGTTTTATGTTTGTATCCTTGAGTCTGGAAATGTTACTTTTTGCAGTGTCTGTTCTTCTTTTAATGAGTTTCATTTTAAATCTGATTTTGGCGACTAGGGGATTATGGTCTGATCCTATGTCAGCACTTGGATATGTTTTTACCGACATAATTGCATTTTTATATCTTTGTCCAATCAAAATGTAGTCGATTTGGTTTCTTGTGATCCGCCCTTCTCTATCCGCCGGTGACTTCCATGTATACAGTCTACGTTTGGGTAATTTAAACCATGTGTTTGTTACAACCAACCTATTATTTTGGCAGAATTGGATTAGTTTATTTCCTCTCGTTTCTAGTTCCAAGTCCGTAACTACCTATACATTCTTGTGTTTTTTTTTGGTCTCCCACTTTTGCATTTGTCTTCTATTATATTTGTTATATCCTGTTTTTTTAGTGGACTTTATCACGTTTTACAAATCTTCGTAGAAGTTTTCCATGTCGTTATCGGGCTTATCAGCGGTTGGAGCATAAATCTGTATAATGTTTATTTTTGTTTAGTTGTGTCCAATTGTATCATCACGATCCTATTCGAAAATGCAGTGAAGCTTTTTTCTGTTTGACTGATGGTTATACTCAGTATAATTCCTACTCCATATCCGTGCGAGCCATCTTTGCTTCCTGAATAATATACAATTTTGTTATTTACTACTGTAACTCCTGCATCCGGCCACTGCATGTTACTGACTCCCAGTATGTTCATATTGAGGCGTTCCATTTCTCTCATCAGATTATATACTTTTCCAGGCTGGTATAGGCTTCTGGCATTCCATGTCCCTATGCTACAAGGTTTTCGCAGGTTGATGACCGAGGGGGCCTTGCAGTTTTGACATTTTCCTCCCCTGCCGGATCTTGATATCCGATTTCCATGATCAGTAACTTTTTTTATCTAGTTTTGTTGTAGCCATGATGACTTTACTAGGGATGTTCTATTTGAACATTTAATGCATTGGTTTCCCCTTGCCTTATGCATCTCCGTTGACCATATCTGATTCATCCGCCGAAATATTTATATATCTCACTCCAATTTTTATTATTTCAAAATATCAATGGGTCAAAGTTTTCATATTAAATGTATTGAAAGATCTTAAGTGCTCGATTATGCAATTTTGTCTAAACGTTTCAATTTCATTTTAATGCAGATTAATTTTAAATTTGATGTCATTTATTTTAATTTATGTCTCAGTAAACTCCACGGTAAATATTTTATTGTAAAAAATCTAATTGACAAATGGTATTATAATTCAAAAGAAACTGCCAAGATCCTGATTTCTGCACAAGTTTTTACATTTTTGAAAATTGAATTCTCAAAAGTTTACACGGTAAGGTTAATTGAAATTCCACGCTGGTATACGTTACGACTTAAACTACTAAAAAAAATTGATTGTTATATTTTTTTATTTACCATGGGTAGCGATTGGACCTCGTTAAGTTCTTGTATTGGAAATAATTAGAGAATGTATAATTGTAACAATTTTTTTTTGTTCCGAGATGCGAACGATGTGAGTACGCTATTTGAGGCAATTCGATTAGATGAGATATACTCGGAGATTCAGTATTGGCGCAAGAGTGAAAATAAAACATAAGTTATAAATGTTGTATCCGTATTATTCAAAACAAGTATTTTATATAATTAAGTATTTATTTATTTTATAAATCATAGATTCACACAAACGAAAATTACAGTTTAATAACACATTTGAATGATAGTATTTAGGAATTGACAACTTATTTATTAGCTAATTTTAGTAAAAATGTTACTTGAATTTTAAAAGTAAGAAATAATAAAAACAATATGAATTGAATTAGTCGTATTTTCAAATGTTTGATAATTTGATTATCTATTTTTATAAGGCCTTATTAGAGTTTTAATATGACAAGAGTACTATTGTTTTTCACTTATTAGAAATTTAATTCAAATTCGAATTTGGCTTTTGAATAAATTGATTGAATTGATACTTAAAAAGGGTTTTATAAAAGTTTGTTCCTTATGTTAACTAATAATGAAACAAGGTATGAATAGAAAAAAAGACAGTTATAGACCACGTAGTTTTAAGCTTATTTTGATTTTTGTTATTGTTACCAAAATAGAATATGTAATAATCTCTAATAAAACAGTCTGTTATATTATTTAGTATATTGTATCCAAAACTAAAGTTATTGGAACGATAGAATTCTAGCCAAAGTATTTAATTTGTATTTTGTGAAATGTTATTTATCCGAATTAAATGAATATATTAATACTCAAAATTATTTAATTTGTTTTTAACCTCTTTATCCATTTAAATATGAAATTTTCTAAAATGTTATCTACAGTTTTTGGAAATTTGCTAACAACTACTCTGTTTAAGGGTGCTAGCTGTGTTGAAGTATCTAATTATCGAACGATATCTGGATATTAAGCTGCTCCTCTTGGAAAATATTGTTACTGAAGCATTATTCCAAACTTTTTGGGGTATACTCTTCATACACCAGCAAGCAAAAGGCCTTTGATCGGGTTAACCATCAACTACTGCCCTGCAAATTGAAATGTTATCTCTCAAGTCGACTGGATAGTTTTTAAGGCTTTCAGGATGTTGAGATTTCTAGTGTTCTTAGTTTAGATATATGGAGTATTTAAAATATTATATTGTCACGCCCAATTTTGAGGTGTGAGTAGGGACGTAGCATTTAGGAATTTGATCTTCAGAGATTGCACTCCAAATAAACTCTTTACTTCGGATTATATATAAAAAAATAGTTTAATTAAAAATAAGCGACATTAACATTTTGGACTGTACATCATTATGACTAAATCTTTAACTTACATTACGGCTATCTTCATCCTGGCACTCTTCACGGGGGTTGTCACTAGAGTTCTCTATTTGTCGACCTGCTCAGGACTGGGACACGCTTGGGATTTTCGGTTCACTAACCTTCGGGGCAATTAACTAATTCGCGATAGACTAGCTGCGCTGCATCAGATCAACTGACCCTTAACCTGATTGAACCGACTCAACCGATTGACCCGATTGAACGCTGTCCCAAGCATGTCCGTCCTTTTTATCCTGTTTTGTTTTTTTCATCAAGTCAAGGAATCGCCTTCTTACAACCTCGGTTCATCATGACCCGGAAAGCGACCTTGCTGACTTGGTGAATTTGCACGATCGACGGGCAGTAAATAAACATAACATTTCATAATTAAAAGGTTATTAAATTATAAGAGGTAATGCTATTGTTATTGTTTAAATTTAGAATAAATGATTTGTAAAATTGGAAAATGCGAATTTATGAAATATTATGTTTTTCTGTTTTTCCCTATGTGACAATATTATTCTCTAGTTAAAGGTCACCTCAAATACTGTTGTACTGTTTGTGCTCCTATCTATAGAACACACGTAAATACGATTGAAAGAGTACAATTAAATTTGCCAAATTTTTGTTCTTTTTGAGTTTGAATTCTCTTGAAAAGCATCTAGTCAAACTTTCCTTTTCCTTGAGTCATAAAATACTTAGTAATAGAATTGACTGCCAAGTATGCTTAACTTTAGATTTCCTTGAATGACAAGACTCAATGAAATATTTTCACTTAGTTATAGGCGGACAGATTTAGGACGGAAAGGTACAATCAATAAATTGAGAGATTTTTATAACTTATTCCTCTTGTCTTTCATTACAATTGCGGTCTTGTGAGATACAAAGCTACGTTAAATTGTTTATTCCCAAAAGTACCTGACAATCTTTTGAGATTTTAATAATAATGTGCTTTTGTTCTGCAAAATATGTATTTTTTTTATTGTTTCCTATTAGTCTCATATGTTGTTTTATTTCTCAGTCTGTTCCGAAGTTTTATTATTTAAAGGTTATTATATTTTTATTACATGTATTGTTGTTTATTGTCATTTTGGATTAGCAGATATATTTCTTGTTCACTGTACTATTTGGGCAGTTCCTCCATTTGCAGAACAGTCATGAATTAGCCAGCCATAATGGTTTCGTCCGCGAACAATTAGCTCTTAAATGTTTTGTGATAAATGAATGAATGAACAAAAGGTGTTGATACTTGATCATTGATGCTTAGGTCTCGTTGGGCCCTTGACATCCTATCATAGCTGCAGACTATTCGAGGCCGATCGCATTTTCGAATCCAAGCAGTCTCGTTGATTGAACTTGCCTAACGGCTCTGATGACAAAATTTTGTCTCCGAAATATCCCTGCCTCTGTCGATATTGAGTTCTGGGTACTTGTTGAGGACAGTTTCATCCTCCTTCAGACACCATCTACACGTCGGGTCATCTACCCCACCAATCTTATGAAGATAACCTCTCAGGTGACAATGTCCTGTCAACAGGTCCACCATAATTTACATCTATTTCCTTCCTAAGGAAAGAAGCTCCCTTTTAAGTCATACACTAGGCCCAGTTATGTGTTCCCTGACACACCTCATTCCAGGAACTCCTCTCCATGATTTAATAAATTTGCTTATCAGACACAATTTTAATTCCAATGGCAATTGAGACGTAGAATTGGTTGGATTATATATATGGTTCAATCGCGGATCCCATCTTTGCCAGACGGTCCGCATCTTCATTCCCGTGTATACCCGAGTAACCCCGGATCCACACGAGCCTGGTTTGTGATTTTTCCATGAACAAACATTGTAAATAAAGTTAGTATTAACTAGAACAATCTACTCGTTTCCTTTATGAAAGATGTGTGATTGATTCGAGCCTTCTATGTCTAATAGCATATGGATGAAATTAATGAAATCACACAGAGATTATCAACTTTGAAGAAGCCAGAAAATCTTGGCTTTTTTTCTGTGGTACTGTGTGTAATATATCAAAAAATTTAGGTGCTAAATTGTTAAAAAAAATCTTCAAAAACTAATACTTAAAACACTAACAATATTAACCGAAAACTGCCAGTCCCGCATTTTATTTTTAGATTATTTTTTTACATACTTACCCTAAAATCAACTAGGAATTATAATTAAAAATTAAAAAAATCACTGCAGCAATTAATTGTTTCATTGTTCCAAATATAGGTGTTACGCAGTCTATTCATGAATGACAGGGCCACAAGAAAGTATATTGATTTTTTTTTGTTTACATTCACAACGCTGGAAAAATAATCTATAATTTTCCTAACCACAATATACTTATTTCTGTTTTCGTTCTAATCATGTGTTTAATAGGTTCCTAAAAGCGCAATATTTTTTTTCTAATTTTCAAAGATGTCCTTATTTAAAATACGACAATTTTGGTCTACGACTAGCGAAGACGATGAATATTTCGATCAAAATTCATTGATCGTAACAAAATTAAATTCAGATTTCGACTATATCGTGACTGCTAGTCAAAGTGGGGTTTTGAGAATTTTTAGTCCAAATTGTGAAATCAGTGATGGGGGTGAATTAGGGGGATTTCATCCTAATGATGTTATTGTGGAGAAGATTTTTGATTCTCCCGTTTTACAGATTTCAAGTGGCAGATTAATCTCGTAAGTAAATATTTTGTACAGAGTATACCCATACCCACCTAGAATTTACCCTTACTGAACTGATGTTATTTAAAGTGATGTTAAATTAATGTTTTTATTAGATCATAGCGGAAAGACAATATCAAAAAATGTAATAAACTACATCCCGTATTTCTAAGAATGGAATTATATATTCCAAAAAAGATGGGACTGTTCACTTTAGAAACAACCAAATACAGTATATTATGGGTATCTCTAACATAAATAAAACGGAAAATGATTTCAAAAATTTAAAATAACCATGTTTATTTCTTTTTTATTATTGATTTCTTTAAAATTAAATAATAATTAGCTGTTTTTTTTTGTATCTTTTTTTTTTGGAATTTTTGGATATAGATAATGAATGAAAATTTGGCGTTAAAAAATATTAATTAATTTTATGTACTTTTAAGGGGAAATCAAACTTTTCACTTGGCAGTTCTTCATCCTAGATTGCTATCAGTGTATTCATTGGTAATTAAATCTGGCAAAACTGATCATGGTAAGTATACCGAGGGTTAAAAAATTTTGTAAAAAATTAGAAACAAAGCCTGTAGTTTAACTTGTTTCAGTAATAGAAAATCAAACTTATTGAGACTTTATTAAAAAAATAAAGCCAATTTTGTAGGGACCAAGGGGTCAATTAGCCATAATAGTCATTTTAATGTGATAATGGTGTTATAGTTTCTATTTTACATTTTTTAAAGATTAACGTTTCGATAATTTATTTAATCTTCGTCAGAATATACAGTGTGTAGCTGAAACAATAGAGTATTTTATTGATATAACTATCAAATTATTTACATATTTCGTATTTACCTTGAACAATAATTCACGAACAAACAATGCACTCACTGTAACTAAACTGGTTATTATATTAAATTGGAAATATAGATTTGATAAAATAACAAAATAAAGATGATCACGTGTGAAGTTAGGGTAGTACTGATAGGGCCAAATGGGATTTTTTGTAAAGTAATAAAGACTGTTGAGGGTTTAAGGGGTCTAGTCTGACAAGTGCAATGCATTTTTGGTTTTAAAATTAAATTTTTTAGTTGTTATTTTATAAGATTGTTATATATTCTGCTAAGTTGATTGTATCTGCCTTAGCGTTTACTGCATGTTTACTTTTTTGTATAGCTATCATTTCCAGAATTCCTCGTTTTTGTATGTGGTTTTCAGTTTTTAAGATTTTCACTCTCTCAAAATCAAAGGAATGTAGGTTTTCCATGCTATGGGTTATTAATGCCGTTATATTTTTTTTGTCGTATTTGTGCTCGTTTAATCGGTTTTTTAAATGTTGGCTTGTTTGACCTATGTATTCACCTTTGTAGTCTTCACATGGAATACTGTAAACGACATGTGTTTTTTATTTTTTTGGTATTTCAGATTTTAGTTTACAATTGCAATTTTTTAGGAGGTTGTGACCCTTATGGCTGACAGTTACGTTATGTTTCTTGAACGTATTTTGGAGTTTTTCGGAGAGTGTCGGAATATACGGAAGTGATATGAATTTTTCGTTTTTCTGTTTTATTTTAGTGTTTGATGATTTTTCGTTATAAATTATATTTAAAAAAAAAAGAATTCATAAATTTTAAAATGGAAACTCATCTAACACTAAAATAAAACGCAAAAATTCATATTACTTCCATATACGTATACGTATTTTTATACGTTCATCAGTAGAAAAATCTTCACGAATTTCGCCAACATCTCAGCTAGCATTTTCAAATGATGTTTCCTTAACGGCTGCTCGGGTTTGAATGAGCACACTGGTCCCCTGCCTGCCTTGCTTTGCCGCTTACGCAGGTTATACTTTGGTTCTACCTGGTTGGTTTTCTTGCGTCCTTGGTTCTGGGCCCCCTCTCAGTTTGCTGTTCTGTTTCTCTGATGTGTTATTTTTATTTTTTGTGGTTGTCTTTGGGATTGCAAAATAATTTGTGTATTGTTTGTGATTTGTAGATTGTGCATATGTCATGCTTCCTCAGAATTCTTCCAATTAGGTCTGTTACACCTTTTACGTATGGAAATGTGGTTTTTCGTTTGGATTTGTCATCTTCATCTTTTTCCTCTGCTACTGCATTTGTGTCATGTTTTCTGGCTTTTTTGTTATTGTGTTCTTTCTAGTTATTCTGTTTTAGAGCTGTTATGGGTTTGATTAGTCGCAAAGATCTGGGGATCACTGTGTTGGCGACTGATTGTAATTGATGGATGGTGGTGAGATTCGGTGTTCATGTATCTGTTTGCGTGTGTGGGTTTCCTGTAAACCATATAATCGATGCTTAAGTCATCTTTTTTGGTGATTAGAAGATAGCTGCTTGTTGATTTCGACCTCCAATGTGAACTTGATGCGGTGATGAATGTATATATATATATATATATATATATATATATATATATATATATATATATATATATATATATATATATATATGTATATGTATGTAGTCCCCTATTACCTTAGTCGAAATTGGGTAAGTAAAATTCAAGATGGCGTTACGGGGAAGTTTTTGGGAGTCGCATAAAACGAATATAAAATTATTTTTAAAAAATTCAATACGGCGGATAAGAATTTTTACCTATAACTGTCTTGTCCAAAATTGGTTTTTAGGGGTGTAAAATAGTAATATAAGATTATTTCTGAAAAATACAATCTGGCGTCCTAAAAAATTTAATTTTTCTTGATTTTGTTCAAAATTGGTACTCGGAGGTTTCTGGTGAGATAAAGAATGAATTTATTTTTTTTTAAATTCAATATGGCGGTCTAAAAATTTTGCATTTCACGGTTATGTCCAAAATTCAATATGGAGGATTCAGTATGGTCGGTTGAAAACTTTACGTTATTCTCATTTTTTTGGAATGAATTAGTACTAGAGAGTTTTCGGGATCGTAGGTTACGAATCTGAAGGTAATTTCTTAAAATTAAATATGGCAGGTACAATATGTGGGACAAAAAATTTTACATTTTTTTAATTTTGTCTAAAATTGATACTAGGCGTTTCTTGAGGCGTACATTACAGATCTTTAATTGATTTCTTCAAACACAATATATATGCGGACTAAAAAAGGTACATGTCTTAAGTTTCAAGTACTTTCAATATAGATATTGTGGAGTTTTGGGGCCTAGATTATTAATGCAAAATCAATTATCTATATATATATATATATATATATATATATATATATATATATATATATATATATACCTATATATAGGAGTGAGATGTTTGGATTCGATATTTAGTATATTATAAGGGATACTTGCAAATTGGTTCAGTTAAAATATTTCTAAATTATTGTAAAAAAATTGAAACATGAAAAATGAAAACCAAATAGTTAATTATCGAACTCTATCTGTTTTTTGAGCCATCGACTTTCTAACTTTTCGTTATCATTTTCTTTAATATGCCTTTCGTGTGCTTGTGTAACATTATTATTAGAGCTGTCGATTTTAAAGTCTAATCGAAACATAAACGAGTTAACAGTGGCGTAAATAACCTAACCAACCCTGGGGCGCAGCTAATCCTAGGGCGCTTTCATGTCCCTTTATGAAAATGAAGAAATGCGAAGGATTAAGACGGGTGCAAAATAGTAGGGCGCATTTAAAAATCTGCGGGGGGGGGGGGAGTTACATACTCTTAGTTACGCGACTGTGGGTTATATAAATTATTAAAAACTGCACTTAAAATAAACAAATAAATTAGAAACTGTTTTATATTGCCATTAATTTAATAATTGTAAATTTCCTTACTTACTTAGTACTTTTTTGAAGCTGGCGCAAATTTGAATTTTATATAAAATGTAAACTATACTTAGGCTGAACTAAGGCAAAAAGAAATGTAAATAAATAAATCCAAAGTGATTTAATTAATTACAATATAAAACTGTTTCTAATGTATTATCAAATTTTTAAGGCAATTTTTTGAAATTGATTCATTTTTTTTTAATTATTTATTTGTTCTATAGAATTATCAACGAATTAAATAAAAGATGTGTTTATTTATTATTTAATATTTTTAGTCGATTGCTTTGCCTGATGGTTTAATTATTTATGAATTTAAAAAATCACGTAAATCAACAAATGAAATTGTATTAATAAAATATGAGTACTTGAAGGGGTTGAAACTAAGAGGATTAAGTGCCAGCATTATTTTTTTGTTCGAAATGCTTAAATGTATATGGATACAATTTTCGTTGGTGTTTAAGTGTTTATCGATTGTTCGTTCAGGGCAGTTCGTCGTGATTTTATTCACATGCGATGGTAGCTGTTTTTATTTTGGAAATAACAAACAAAAACAAATATTTATCATTAGAAGTGGTTTTGTCGTTTTAAAAAATATTTTCCAATATAATACATTTTTGCATGCCTTTAAATCAATTCTAGTGGATTTTTTGTCACTGTGAAGATGATATCCCCAAAACATGGTTTTTGAACGCATCAATTGCCTCTTCTGGCATAGAAAATCGTTAACCACGCAGTTTATTCTTTATGTATGGGAACAAAAAGAAATTATTAGATGGTAAATCAGGGCTGTACGGCGGATGACCTATCAGTCCCATGTTTTGAATGCTCAAAAAGTTACTTATTTAAGAATGATCTCTCGTATCCAATTTATTTTCCTTATGTTACCGAATACTATTGAAAATACATGGTTGTGTACCATTTAGAATTGACCTTTTGATGATTGCTATATGGCCCGTTTTACGGAAGAAACAGGTAACCATTTGCACAACTCGCCTATGAGCGAGTGATGACTGCAATTAAATTCATTAAACCAGCGATATATAGAAGTTTTTCTAAATTCTTCATCACTGTCAAAAATAACCTTAAATTTAATGTACGTTCTTTAATCAAATTTAATGATTTTGTACCTTAAATCGTGAATAAGTTACATGTGTTGTGAAATTAAATCTTTGTACATTAAATTTAATTGAATGTTACCTTAAATTTCAATAAAGTAACTGACAACATACCAAATTTAATGTATAATTACATTAGATTTAATATAAAAATGATCAACTTTAATGCATTAACACTAAATGCATTTAATGAACGGTTTACGAAATTTGCTTCCAGCATATTACATTAAAATTAATGTGAAGTTTTTTTATAGTGATCTCTATCTAAAGTTAATGAACTCTGGCTTAGATGGATGCTAGCTCTGCCGTTTGGATTTAGAGGTGTTGGTGAGAGTGGAGGCGATTTAGGAGTGCGCTTTGACTCTAGGCTTTCGTCCAGTCTGTATATTAACAGTATTCTTGAGTCATCTTTGAAAATGCTGGAATTATTCTGTATTTCTCCAATGTACGATTTAGGTTGAAATAAGGATCAGTTGTTTAAAGCCGCTTTTATGACCAGTATATCGATAGTTTCGAAAAAGTACAAAGAACATTTCTGAAATACACTGTAAATAGGAAATACATTAAATTTAAGGTAAATGTGCTGGAAGCAAATTTCATAAACCGTTTCTTAAATTCAATTAATGAAATGCATTAAATTTAATATATCATTTTTACATTAATCTAAGTTAATGTATTCCATTAAAATTAAAGTTTGATCGCTACTTTTTAGGTGACTACGTACATTAAATATACAGCCAGTGTTCATTGCATTTAAGATATGTTCACGTATTTAATGCACCAAAAATAATAAGAGGTCAAAAAATTTTGCTACCAGGAAAAGGTGGAAATTTTTCCCATAGGTAGTGAACTGTCATCTGTACACCGGTTTCGAACTCATTGATTTCCGTCAGTACCGGCAGACATGTACATCTCATCATAAGAAAATTGAGTCCATTAAGCAACTTATATCATACTAAATAAAAAGTTCAATACAAGTTGCACCATCTCCCGGAATCTCATGCAATGTATATTGAATAATAATGTAAATTCCTTTAATTCTAGGGTATATATGAATTAATTTTAATGTACAGAGGTTGAAATATCTTTTCTGTTCCTTTATTGAAATCTAAGACATCATTTAATCAAATTTAATGTACAACGAACTGATATTCCAATAAATTTGCTTTAAATTCAAAATAAATGTAAATTATTCACGATTTAAAGTACAAAATCATTAAATTTAATATAGAATGGACATTAAATTTGCATTAAATTTAAGGTTATTTTTAATAGTGTATGTCATATTTAAGTTTGAAGGTGTTTATCCTTATAGTGGGTAAAATTACTGTTTTCTGCTTCGTACCCTGAAAGTATCGGAAGTGTTAGATAGAAGACCCTATTATATTTAGGATTGATATTTTTATATAAATTGATTACAAACAGAATGGACTATTCGGAACTGCTGCAACATATCGGTTTCCGTGCTGCCAGCAGAGTAGTGCTGAATGAAACAAATAACTCCTTACACGAGACACAAACAAGTTACAGTAAGAAAGCAATTACGAATAAAGTGTTTCTCAATTTTTTGAGGGAATTACATTTTGTAAAGTTTTGTCAAGTACTAATTTGACACCGACTTCACAAATTTCAATTTCGTATAAAAATTTATATTATTATTTTTGCTTTTAGAAATCAGTTCAATTTTTTTATATTCTTAAATCATTGTTAAAACTGGTTACGTCAGAAATTTTGAAAGTAAACATTTCCACAACGTTTATTCTTAGAGACATTTTCACATTACTCCTTTTTTGTATATATAGAACAGGGTATGTATTCTCGTTCTCGAGACGACAATCATCTCAAGAAAGTGGGCGTTTGTTCTAGAAAACATATGGTTCTTTAGGTTTTCATGAGGAACCACGCCCACTTTTTATCACAATGATTGTTCTTCCGAGAACGATAATAGGCATCCAGATCAAAAACAAGATTTGTTATTAAAAAGAAAGACACATTAAGGCGTGAAAAAGTTATGGCATTTTTAAGAAACCCACAGTAGGTGGTGCTCTTATAAATAGTATTTTTTTAAATTTGATATATATATATATATATATCTCTTTTATTATTAACTTTTGGATTAAGATATATTTGACTTAATTGGAACATTTTTACGTTAAGGATCGGATGTTGCTCTGTATATCGTTACTTATGGTACATTAAAAATAAAGAAGAATATTTTTTCTGCATTAAATTCCAATTACGTTGTTATTATTGAAAATGGTTAGTAAATCGTTCCAAAGTGTGACGGTAAGTTGTTGCAAGACGCAGTCAACTAATATTGATGGTTGTTAATATGTATTATCTTTTCAGGCAAAGGAAAGGAAAGAATATATGCAAACAGTTTATTTCCTACAAATACCACTCTGGTCCTCTCTCCATATGCGTTTTGACCACCTTATGGTCTCGTTAGTGGAGAACCTGTATCGAACCGTGAGCAATATTCACAGAAAATAATTGCTAAATAAAATATAAACTCCAAGGTATGTCGGTAGGATATTAAAAACCTACCAGCTGTCGACTTCAATGTCAGACTGAAATATATCGCCAGTCGAATGACATCTATGAATTACCGGAGTAGTGTGAAATTTTTAAAAAATCAAAATTTTAGTAAGAAATAAAGAGATCTATTTACCGTATTTAAATCCCAAATAGCACACTTCAGTCCACTGGATATCCATCGTTTATCCAAAGCTGGACATACTGGGTATCCATGGGATGTCCAGAATTTGTCCACCAACATCCTATGGATATCCACTGGACTATACGTTTGTCCCACTCATGTACGTCTTTTTGGATTCCATATATTGTCCAGGTATGGATCATTTTTGGATATTAATAGGACTAATTTTGGATGTCCATATATTGTACATTCTTGACCTGATTGTGGACATATTATCCGATGGTATTGTGCTTTTTGGATAAATAGGTCATAATCTATTGTTCCCTCTTATTGACGTTCCGCTAATGCGAATGGTAAATATTTTCAGAATTTGCTTAGGGTCCGAGAGCTTACAGTACCTAATTAATCTGCACTTCTGAAGACACAGACCACTCATGTCATCAAAACTTCGATAACAAGTAACCATAGATGGCCCTATTAGTCCCCAAAATTAAACAGATATAAATTACATTAGCGAACCAGGTAACAGAAACTGGATCCACATATTACACTTATTGATTACAATTGTCAAGTTTTTAATACAATACTATATAAGAATATAAAATTTTATAATTAGTCGAATTGCAAGTGTTACAAAATATAGCTTCAATTGATTTAAATTGTTCAAGCTGTAGAAGGATTGCTATGAATAAGTTATCTGGTTCCACAGTAACAGGTACAATTTCAATTGGGTAATAGAAAATATACCAATTATTTAAATAAAGACTTTTTATTGTTACAATGATTATTTTTTCTAAATTTGCTTGTGTCGTTTATTCTCTTCAGCCATTGTCTAATCTCTTCTTCGGCTGTTTTTTATCGGCCCCCCATTCTTCTACCGCAGCTGAAAATTAATAAGGTTTAACGTTAAATGATGCAGTATTTTATGGTTTTGTAGGAATTTAAATCTCTCTCTCTCTCTCTCTCTCTCTCTATATATATATATATATATATATATATATATATATATATATATATATATATATATATATATATAAACCAAATGCATCGTTATTGCTTAGAGTGCTTAAACCAACAGACCAGAAAAAAAATTTTAACACACTTTTTGTCTGGGTATTATCAGAACAAGAGGATCTAAAGTTCAACGTGTGAAATCTGACACCCAATTTGTTCTTATTATTTACGAGTATGACAAATAAAACAGAGAGATTTTTTTCATCAAATTTTTATATTTAAGTGGTAACTTACCTACAAATAGTGAACATAAGTTCTTTAAAGGGCACTTTACTGTTCCATCATATGTATAATTCTTGGAAAGGCTATCTGTCATTGTTACAATAAAATATCTTTTAACAAGTTAATAGGTATAATTTCCTCCAATTTTCGCTAATTGTAAAACCTAAAATTATATTACTTTATTGGAATTTGGAATTAAAAGTTAATTCCACATATGCTAACCTAAGAATATTTTTGACTTTAAGAATTAAAGTAAAAAAATATATATAAAATAATCCTGTAAATTAAGTTTTGTTTTTATCAATAGACTCATACACATAAAGAAGCATTACTCAAATAAGTTTCAGCTTTTATTTCAGGAGAAGTGTAATAAACTTACTGCATCTTTAAAGTTTAAATTGTCCTGAAGATCTTATGTGACTTGAGGCAGGTGATTATTTTCTTAAGTAAAAGGATAGTTGAACTCCTGCAGAAAATTCTTTGTAGATACTTGTTGTTTTTTCCCTATTTAAGATTACCTGAATATCCTCTCTAATTTGGTACAAATTGGCTTTCACATAGGAATTTAATTTGGACCAATCTGTGGAAAATTCATCTAAAAAATAATTAAAATAAATTAAATTATAAGTCTAAACCTAGAGTCGAACTGTCAAAACTTTATTATATATTTTTTAACAATTATACTACACAAAAATACACATCAATGTAAACTTTTACTAGCGTTCAATCCAAAATAGTCATAAAAAAATTAATATAATTATTCAAATTTGCTATAGCTTTTATTCCATTATAAATTTTGATAACATTTATTAATGCCAGCAATCTTATGAGACTGATTACTCAATAATGACTTTGTCAGAGAGAATTTTCTCTAAAATTTACAATTTTGTTATTACACAAATTTACAACTCTGTCTATGCTCCATTTTAACCAACAAGATACAAAATTCATTGGCCTATCAAAATATTTGCACTTATTTGTAGTAATTTCCATTTAAATAAGTGATTGTATGAAAAAGTATAGCTACAAAAGCTATATTTTAACATACGTGTTTTGATACTGAATATTTTGTTCACTTTCAAATTTGTGCGAGTTTGATACTAAATTATCCGCTTTTCGACGGGCATGTCTGTAGTTTCGTTCGGTAATTTTTGGTATAATTAAAAAAATTAAATTAAAAATAACTATACTTACCTTTAACGGTGGCATCTTCTTCAAATAAAAAGCACACTTGATTTTAGCTCAACTAAAACTCCAAAGGTCTTTTTTAGCTCGCCGTCAACCCAATAATGGGCACAAAATATCTGAAGGGATATTTTGTGATCATAGCGGGCCGGCGGGTTAAGAAATGACAATTCTACAGGCCGATATTACAGTATTCGATTTTACCGACAACCCGAAATTTAATTAATGGACGTCTGATGGACTTACACTGGACATCCAGATATGGACGTCCATATAGATTACAGGTCATCACATCTAATGGACATCCATAAACGGTCCATGGACATACAGGACATTATATGTACCTATTCTGGATATCCAATGGAAATCTTGTGCTATCTGGGATGGTTCTTTAAATGTATTATCCTTTCAGGTAGAGAAAAGGAAAGAATATATACAAACAGTTTATTTCCTGCAAATACCACTCTGGTCCTCTCTCCATATGGTCTCGTCAGTGGAGCAACATTCACAGGAAATAACTGCTACATAAAATATAAATTCCAAGATATGTCGGCAGGACATTAAAACCATTTTTAAAAATCAAAATTTCGATAAGATATAAAGAAGGCTATCTGCCCTATTAAAATAGTTGTTTGTAGGTATTATCCGTTCAAGCAGAGAGAAGGAAAGAATGAATACTGTTTCCTGCAAATGTTGTTCTCGGTTCGATACAGTTTCATTGTCGAGACAATATGGTGGTCGAAACGCGTATGGTGAAAGGACTAGCGTCGTATTTGCAGGACACAAACTGTTTGTATATATTACTTCCTTTTCTCTGCTTGAAATGATAATACATATAAACAAGTATTCTTTATTTCTTACTGAAATTTTGATTTATAAAAATTTCGCACTACTCCGGTAATTGTATACATGTCGTTTGACTGGTGATATTTTTCAGTCTGGCATCGAAGTCGGCAGGTTTTTAACTGATTTCTAAAAGAAGGAGGTTCTCAATTCGTCGACTATGTATTTTTTTTATGTATGTACACCAATTACTCCGGAACGGCGGCACCGATTCGAATGAAATTTTTTACGTTATGTTCAGGAAGTTGCTGCGGTAGTTCTTCATTTTTTTTGGACTTACAGGAGTTTTCGGGGTCGCATATAACGAATCCAAAATTATTCTTAAAAAATTCAATATGGCGGATCCAATATGGCGGACGAAAACATTAATTTTGTGCGATTTCTTTCATAATAGATATGGGGAAGTTTTTGGGATCGACATTACGAATCTGAAACTATTAAAAAAAAAATGAAATATGGCAGATCCAAGATGGCAGATTAAAGATTCTACATCTCTCGATTTTGTCTAAAATTTGGATTTTTGTTAGTGCTAATTACGAATTTAAAATATTTTTTGAAAAACAATCTGGTGAATTCAATATGGCGTCCTAAAAATTTTACGTTTTTCGATTTTCTCCAAAACTGATATAGGGGGTTCTTGAGGGTGTAAATTATGAATTTAAAAGTATTTTTTCAGGATCCAATATGGCGAATCCAATATAGCGGACTAAAAATTTTACATTTTTCGATTTTGTTCAAAGGTGGGACTGAATCGTTTTTGAAGATGTAAATAGCGAATATAAAATTATTTTAAGAACATCTAATATGTCAGATGCAATACGACGGTCTAGAAATTTTAGATTTCCGGATTTCATCCAAAATTGGTATTAGGGGGCTTTGAAGGTTTTAGATTATTATTTTTCGAAATTCAATATGGCAGATCCAATATAGTGGGTTGAAAATCTTCCCTTATTCGCATTTTTTCAGATTTGGTATTAGGGAATTTTCGGGATCGTGTATTACGAATATAAAGTTAATTTTTTACAACTATTGGGTTGATCAGATATAATATGAGGGACTGAAAATTTTACATTTTCCGATTTTGTCTAAAATTGATATTGCGGGATTCTTGGGGCGTATCCAAACTCAGTATATATCGATATTGAAAGGTTTTGGGGACTATATTACTAATCTAAAATTAATTTGAAATTTAAGATGGTGGATTTACTATGACAAACTAAATATTTGTTTGATACAATTTCACTGGTATTTGGAAAACTCTAAAAATTAAAGAATATTTAGTGGTTTATTTCAGGGTGATTTACAACTTTTGATAAAATTGGTGCTTTTTTGCCACCTTGGAATGACTTGGAGTCATTCCGAGGTACACTAATCTTGATTAGTACTTAGTTCAAATAATTTATGGATATCATAATGAATTCAAAACTAAAAATCGAAAAATAAAATTTTTATAAAAAAATTGAACCGACTTCTAAAAGTGTGCTAAAAAGTGACAAATAACTATAAATTTGTATATGAAATTAAAACTTTTGAAGTTGGTGCCAAATTATTTCTAAATGAAACAAATAACTACTAATATATACAAATTATGATAAGAAAGCAATTACAAATAAACTATTTTCAATGTGTTTATGCGAATCACATTTTGTCAGGTATTAGTTTGGCGCCAACTTCAAAAATTTCAATTTCATATAGAAATTTATAATTTTTGACTTTTTAGCGTACTTTTAGAAGTCGGTTCAGTTTTTTTTTATAAAAATTTTATTAATATTCTACCGATATACTTTGGAGTTTATATTTTATATAGCGGTTTTAAGGTGGTTGAACTGCGTATGCAGAGAGGACCAGAGTTGTCTTTGCAGGAAACGAACTGTTTGTATATATTCTTTCCTTTTCTTTGTTTGAAAGGATAATATATATAAGCAACTCTTTAAATACAGCAGATAGGTTTCTTCATTTCTTATTGAAATTTTGATTTTTAAAAATTTCGCACTACTTAGGTGACTGTATAGATGTCGTTAGACTGACGATATTTTTCAGTCTGGCACCGAAGTCGGCAGGTTTTTAATATCCTACCCACATACTTTGGAATTTATATTTCATATAGCAGTTGTTTCTTGCGAATGTTGCTCTCGGTTCGATTCAGCTTCACTGACAAGACCATAAGGTGGTCGAAACGCGTATGGAGACTGGACCAGAGTTGTATTTGCAGGAAACAAACTGTTTGTACATATTCTTTCCTTTTCTTTGCTTGAAAGGACAATACATATAAACATTCAAAAGTAATTCATGTTGAGATGTGACAAAAAATGCAATTTTTCAAATGTCTAACGATTTTTAATTCAAAAATTATGCGTCGAATGGAAAAATAACAAGGGACTCTTTTTGCTTAGAATCGGTCGAAAAATACGAAATTAATTTTACAAAAAAGAATTTTAATTATTAACAATTTTTTTGTTAATCAAAATTTATCTGACCATTTTTCGGTAATTCACTTGGATGTTCGTAATCAGAGGGTCTAAATACATATACAAAATTTTGGGGAGCTATGTCTCTTCGTCAGCAATGAAAACCAACTGGGCTCTCTGACTAATAAAATATGAATTTAATTATTCCAAATATTCCTTTTCCGGATTATTTTATTTAAAATATTTTTACTTACCATGTTTTTCACTAAAACACTATTTATCTTTTTTTACTTTTTACACCATAATTTTTTAAATCATTATTTTTCACTAGTCACCATATAACCTTTAGGTTTTTATACTTTTTTTTTTATAACTCGTGATGCAGTCACTGTTTAATAATACTGATGTATCAAATTAGGGCCCCACAATTTTTATTAATAGGTTCGCTTATTGCTACAGGAAAAGCGTTTGTTACATAAATAAAGAACTAAAAATAAGTTTAAAAAGTAACTGTATAATGATATCGCACTTAAAACATATGGTATTATTAAAGGTAGGTAAATACATACATATGGGTAGTGAATATGGAGTGCATTTGCTGTTATGCTTATAGAATTGATATAGTAGTTGCCTATTTAAGAATTTTCTCGAGCTTGATTTTTCAAGATAAATGAGAAAAAGTTCTTGGTTGGTACAAATTAATTTATTTATATGTACAGGGTGAGTCAACGATTGGATGAAGTAGGTTTGTGCCTTTTCGGTGAAATTAACAAAGAAACTATATTTATTGTTTGATACAGTTTATTTTTACGCAGATTTTAAAAATATTTAGGACTCTACAGGGTGAGCCAAAAAACTAGGACAGCATAAAGTTGTATTTTTTTAAATAGAACACCCTATATACGAATCGTATTTTCGATTTAGCTTATAATTTTAAATCTTTTTTATTGAGGGTTTACTATAACAAAACTTTATAGTTTCTGAGATAATTAAGTTTAAAGAAAAAAAGTCACATTTTCAAGCATCAATTCAATCCTAAATAACGTTTTCAATTTTGTGACAAATATATTCAAATTTGGAATTTAGCAAGGCCAAGGACAAGTTAACATAAGTTTTACCTAATATTTGCAATAAAAGCTACAGGGTGTTGAACACATCGGCTCAAATTTGAATAAGTTTAAATGAATAAATATCTTTTTTTTTTAAATGGTACACCCTGTATATTTTCATGTTATTTAATAGAGTAATAAAAACCCTAAAAGTTTTGTTCAATATATCCCATGGCAAAAACAATGTAAAAGAACATTTTTCTGTGTGTGAAATTTATAACCGCAATCGCTTCTTTTGGTTTTTATGTAGTGTAGTTTGGTTTTTTTTACATTCATCTTATATTGTAAAATGAATTTTCCAAAGAATGAGTTAATAGATATGATTTATACAATAGGAGAGGCTCAAAAAAATTGCCTTCTTGCTCAAAGAATTTACAAAATGAAGTATCCTGATCGACGCCAGCCTAATACCCATACTTTTCAAAACTTAATGCAAAGATTTGATTCTTCTGGTACTGTTGATTATCCAAAACGTAAAGTGGTCAACAAACCAGTAACTAATGAAGAAAAAGAACTACAAGTATTGTTAAATGTTCAGGAAAATCCTTATATTGGTAGCCGTCAGTTAGCAGCATTATGTGAAACATCACAATCCACCGCTAATCGTACTACCAAGAAATATAGGTATCATCCATATCACATGGAATTATACCAAGAATTGCATGGACAGGATTTTGAAAGTCGTGTAAACTTTTGTCGTACAATAAATGCGGAGATTCAATTAAATCCAAATTTATTATGCAAGGTAATGTTTAGTGATGAAGCTACTTTTAGAAGTAACGGTGCCGTAAATAGACGCAACATGCATTATTATGTCACAGAAAACCCATTTTGGATTAAAGAGGTGCAACATCAAAACCACTGGTCATTAAATGTTTGGTGTGGTGTTCATCATAATCGAATTATTGGACCCCACTTTTTTAATGAACCACTAAATGACCATAGTTACCTGAACTTTCTACAAGAAGAACTACCCCAACTGCTTCAAGGTCTGGATAGGGATGAGCTCGACAGTATGTGGTTCCAGCACGATGGTGCACCTCCGCATTACCATCGTGAAGTTCGTGCGTATTTGGACCAACGATATCCGCAAAAATGGATTGGACGTGGGGGTTTCATTGAGTGGCCACCAAGGTCTTGCGACATCACCCCATTAGATTTCTTCCTATAGGGTTATATTAAAAATAAGGTGTATGTTAATCCACCAACAACAGTGGAAGATATGCGAAACAGGATTAGGGATACCTGTAGAACAATAACGCCACTAATTTTGTCCAGGGTCCGAGAAAATCTGCAAAAAAGACTAAATTTGTGCAATGCACAAGAGGGTCGTTTATTCGAACACTTATTAAAAAGAAATAATTAATCTCAGTATTTAATAGGTATTTTTTTTGTTTCAATTTAGTATAAAAGTAAATATGTATTTGCCTTGTCGTTATTGTTGTGTTAATTTTTTCACATTATGTTTAATTAAACTATTGCCGTTGTAATATAACGAATAATGTATTTCATCATATTTAACCACATTTTGTTTGTTTCTGTAGTTTCTTTTTATTATTTTACATGGCTACTATGATAATGAAGACTATTTCTGTAAAAAAGTATGGAAAATAAGAAAAACTGAAATATCTCAAAAACTATTATAAATAGGTATAGGATATATTGGACAAAACTTTTAGGGTTTTTATTACTCTATTAAATAACATGAAAATATACAGGGTGTACCATTTAAAAAAAAAGATATTTATTCATTTAAACTTGTTCAAATTTGAGCCGATGTGTTCAACACCCTGTAGCTTTTATTGCAAATATTAGGTAAAAATTATGTTAACTTGTCCTTGGCCTTGTTAAATTCCAAATTTGAATATATTTGTCACAAAATTGAAAACGTTATTTAGGATTGAATTGATGCTTGAAAATGTGACTTTTTTTCTTTAAACTTAATTATCTCAGAAACTCTAAAGTTTTGTTATAGTAAACCCTTAATAAAAAAGATTTAAAATTATAAGCTAAATCGAAAATACGATTCGTATATAGGGTGTTCTATTTAAAAAAAATAGAACTTTATGCTGTCCTAGTTTTTTGGCTCACCCTGTAGAGTCCTAAATATTTTTAAAATCTGCGTAAAAATAAACTGTATCAAACAATAAATATAGTTTCTTTGTTAATTTCACCGAAAGGGAACAAACCTACTTCATCCAATCGTTGACTCACCCTGTACCATAGATTTTATCATCTTACAAATGCGACAACTCTGGCGGTGGATTTGAAGTTGAAGGGTTTATTTTTCGTGCTTGCTGCGCGACCCGATATTATAAAGGGAATACTTGTAAAATAGAAAGAATACCGCGATTATTAGTAAAATTTAAATTATAACACTATAAGATATAGTTCATTCTACTGACCAAATGTAAAAATAAAAGTTTAAATAGGTGTTAATACTTTCCTTTTTCTAAAAAGGATCGTATATCTTTACAATAGAAAAACTAATTCCAATTTAGTATAAGAAATTACTCGTTTCTCTTTATCTTGGTGTATATAAGTTCCGAATAACTTTTTAAAACTGCATATAGAATATATTTTCGAAATAAGTTAATAGATACTTTAAGCATTTTTTACAAATGTAGGTAGTCAAATTTTATTAGAAAACTTCGTAAACCATATTTTTGTCAGTCATCTAGACAAACATTTTTATGTCAATGAATAAACGTTTTCAAGGGTTCGTCTCTGATTTGTCTCATTATATGACATATTAATTTATCTATTTCAGCAAAAATTTATAAAATATATGTACTAATTTCACATATAAAACATAAAATAGTGTTACGATTTTTTCTCTTCTCTCTGGGTTCGAATACACTACTTTTTACTAATTACTTTCAAATCTTTAACACACACACACGTATATATATATATATATATATATATATATATATATATATATATATATATATATATATATACCTATAGCTATAGAATATACTCTATTATCTATTAAAAGTCTAGAATTTCTCTAGAACCCTAACCAACAATGATCGATATAATTTTTTTATAAGAACACGTCTGAACTACATCAATTCTTCGTTACAATATTTTTAAAAGGACAAGTCCAAATTCAGATAGTCGTTTCTGTCACCTCCTAAATCTAATCGTCTCGATCAGCTTCCATACTTCCATGGAATGGAACCCTGGGGGGATATACTGCTTTCATTTTGACCTTGGGACATCGATGAATTCTAAAAACGTAATTGATATTCTTCAAAACAATGTACGACCCTTTCCATGCTAGCACCAATTTAGGTGATTTTCCATTCTTTCACTTTCCCGGGGTCTCTTTAGTAACCGGTCTTCAATCAATGGTGACTCCCACTGAACTTAAAGAGCTTTGAATATAAGTCCTGTATCCGATATATGTTCCCAATTTTTTTAATTATGTTCTTTAAGTTGAAGAAATGGCGCCAGATCATTGCCTTCAAATGGATCTTTTCTCTTATGATGCTATACTTTCCTCTGGAATAACGTCAAAAGTGACTCTGCTCCTGTTCGTTATTACCTAGAATGACGCTGTCTTCCTCGTGCCGTAAATTACTGATAATTAATTCGTCGACTTTTATTCCTGCTTTATCATTTTCCAACCCCTCTGAAAAAATATGTATAGATTGAGAAATATTAGTAATAGAAAACATCTCTGACGAACACTCTGCAGTATCCCAATTTTTTCGGTTATCTCCCTTTGATTTATTTGAATCGTAGCTTCTTAGTTCCAATACAGATTCTGAACTATAACTTGATCTTGATCTATGTTACGTCATGGGAGTATCAAGCCTGATACTATCAAATACATTTTCAAAATCAATAAGGTCTAGGTATAAATGCTTTCGTTGATTAAAGCAATTCTGCATGGCAGTATTAAGCCAAATCCCTGCCTCTAGAGTTCCCAATACCACTATTAAAACCGAGTTGCATTTCACTGCCTAACTCTAGTTGTTTGAACATTCGCGTATGTAGATCTTCTGTAGGTAACTTATCAAGATTATTAAGCGGTGATCCTTACATCTAGTGGCATTCGATTTCTCTGAAATCATTGTAAAGTGAGACAACAACCAGTCATTTGGGACCTGTCCAGTGTTGTAAACCATGTTGAAAAGTTTAACAATTAAATCTTCCCTGAAGCATTTTATTAATTCTAACAGTATATCGTCAGGGCCGGGTTCTCTGTTTGATTTTGTTAGCTTTACTGCATACAGTACCTCGTCACGAAAAATTGTCGGACCGGATAGGTTTTCATCCGAAAATGAATAGAAGGTCTGGCCCTTGGTCACTGAAAAGTTTTGTTGCATATTTTCTCTATATTTGCATTATCTCTTCTTTTTCCGTTCTTCAATATCGTTTTTTAGACAAGTGGCATGTTTTTTCTGATGAATTCGAGATATTCCTTTGACTTTTTTTTATATTGCAAACGAATCCCCTTCATCTACTACTAACCAAAAGGTCCCGGTTATTTATCTGGTGTTAAAATAACTGCTACAAAGAAAAAATCAAAAAGATCATCATTGGTCAAATTTAAATAAAGCAAATTTTCTAAATCTGAAAAATTCATCAAGTGAACTCTTTATAATATCTGTAATTATATGATAAAAATTATTTCTGTTTTAGGCGATCAAAGTTACTTAAACTTGGTCTACGAACATAAATTGCGTAGATCAGCCGCCAATTTCATTGTTGGTCCATTTGGAGGTACTCAAAATAGAGATTTTATATGTGTTCAGTCTTTAGATGGGCTTTTAAGTTTTTTTGAGCAAGAAAGTCAGATATCCTATGTCGCCTTACCTGATTTTTTATTACCTGGACCCATAAGCTATGTCGTCCAGACTGATTCTTTTATAACAAGTAGTTCTGATTGGGGAATAGTAGCTTACAAGTAAGAAATATTTAAATATTATTATTTTTAATGTAATTAATGTTCCTTTAAATATTAAGTATTGTATTTAATTATTTAAATATTAGTTGATATATTACTAATAATGGAATTCAAGATAAAATTACTTTTAGATATAAAACTTTAGCAGAAGCAGCTGATGAATCATCCGATCCAATTTATTCAAAACCAAAAATACACGCCGAATGGAGCTACAATTTAGGTGAATCTGTGATAGACATTTCGGTAATTAATGACGTAATTAATTCGGAAACATGGATAATGATACTGGGTGAGAGACATTTGCTCTGCTTGACTGAAAATGGAAAAGTAACTTTTATGAAGAGGCTAGATTATTGTCCAATTTGTTTCCATGTATACGTCATAGGTAATTTTTTTGTTTAATTTTTTCTATCTTCAAATTAGTTGGAGGAACAAGCTCTCATGTATAAAGAGAAATACATTAGAATGTACAAAAATACCAAACATGTGATTTTCACTTAGTAATTTATCACCGTTTTGGTTCAGTAAATTTTAAATGTTGAAAAATGAACTGATACTTCTAAACCAATTCTTTAAAATCTTTAAGATCAATTTATAAACAAAGGGTTTTACGTCAACTACACAGAGTTTGTAATAAGGTGTAAAATAACCTACTCTTCATCTCAGTTAAATAGGCAAAAAACTCAGCTTTCCAATGATGCTATGCATTTTTCAAAATTTTCATGTTGAAAATTTAAAAAGAAAATTTCTCATACATTTTTTTCGAAGATGGTCATTTTTAATATTTTCAAAATCACTTTTAATCGAAAGGAGAGGTTTTTTACATCTACACTAACAAAAAAGGAGATTTTTTATTTTCTCGAGTTATGACGACTCGTAAAGCTTGCGACAATCCGCCGCGCCGAGCCTGTGTCATTAGATAGCAAGCTTTTGTTTTTTTCTATTAGCCAATGGGTTGAGAACGATTTTATATATATATATATATATATATATATATATATATATATATATATATATATATATATATATATGTATATATATATATATATATATATATATAGGGTGTCTCATTTAAAAAAAAAAAACCGATCCAAATATTTTCCAAAGTCCGCGAGGTATAGAAAGATGTTCAATTCAAAGAGACATCCAACAGTAACCTTTACTTTGAGCTTGAGTCTCATTTATAAGATCAAGTTCTTTACTCCAAATAGGAATCCCTATTTTTTATGATAAAAATGGAAATTACGGAAAATTTAACTTTTAATCATATAAATATCATATAGATTAAATGTCATCTTGAGGTCATCTGAAGATCAAATATCTTTCTTCCATGAATCAGTGTGGAATCAGCCAGTAACTCCGAAACTAAGAGCTTTCAAGAAACTCATTAAGTGTCAAAGTTGTAGGAATTCAAATGGGGTAATAAACATTGGAAAATGATATTTTCAAAATCCTTCGGGCGGACTCGGAAATGAGTGAACGTGAAATTTTTTGACTTTCTGTCGATCTTTACAAAAAAAAATGGGTGTTTCCATTCGAAAAAAACAACTTGACCATAAAATGACCTTAAAGATTATTTTCAAGGTCAAAGTCAATTACTGGATCTCCCTCTTAGAAACCTACAAATTTGGCATTGAACATTTTTCTCTATCTCACGAACTTAGGGGCACATTTGGGTGTTTTTTATTTTGTATGAGCTAAGGTAACGTTGTTTTACTCTGTGCTATATAAAAAGAGTCGTTCGCCATTTATTAGCAAAAAAACTAAAATTGTGCAATCTGAGAGTAAAAACACACAAGGCGTTTTGCGACGAAGCGGCCGACGATTCGTCTACCGATGCCTACATCTCATTAACTTAAAAAACAATTGTACTGCACACATGGCTCTGCTGGCGGCATGACGACGAAACATTTGCAAGACCTGATGAAAGTGTTTTTTTGAGCTTCGGATAATCATATTGCTACTGTAGTAGCTCTGTCATATACATATAAAATAAATAGTGATAATGGCCCGTAAAAGCAATGACTGGAATATGATCTCAACAATAAGAAAGAGCAATATTAAAATCGCGTAAGTTGATCTCCTAATTCCCAAAAACGCTAATTGCTTTAAGTTTATTGGTTATTTTAAATGACATTTAGCATGGTTATTTTTACATATTTTTCTCAAGATATAGATTACCGTTAAATTCTTATAAAATTTTATGTTTTCCTAATGTGTGATAAATAATAAACTTTGAATAAAAGGCTGTTTTTATATTTAAAGCATGATTTAAAGATAATAAATATCACTATAACCTAACATTTTGTTTAGAAACTCATTGCCGTCAAAACAATTCAATATGACACATAGTTTCTTTTCTTTACTGGCCACAGATATATTGAAGATACCAATAGTGCTTTTTCGTCTCGTAGTTGTGCACAAAGACCTTGGGAACTATGAGATAGACTTATGGGGATTTATATATATCTCTCCTTTAATTTTAATATCAAATATTCTTTAACATGTTCAATATTTATTTTATATGTATAAGAGTTCATTTCATAGGACAGGCTTTCTTTTTACATAACAGCATTGGATTGTTTTGCTGAATTGTTTATTTTCAATTTTTTTTTTGTAAAAATGTTTTGATATTATTAAAATGGATACAAAAACGACGGATGTTTGCATGCTCTTCAGTGCAAGAAGTCCCCTTTTTCTTTAGTGATTTCGGCATAAGAAAATCTCAGCTTTTGATTGAAAATTCTTCTACGAGAAGAATGCATGAGAATGCTTCATTTCGAAATTTCTCGAATATATTTTTTAGGTCTTATGTCGATATAAAATTTTTACAAAGTCAACATTTTTTTTTTTTTTTTGACTTTATTCAGTTTTTTTTCTTGTTACTATTAGTGATGATAAAAAATGTTTTTAAATACTAGAATTTCAAAATGCTTATTAAAGTAAATATATTCATAAAACTCGCTTCTTCTAGAACTAGCGATCTGCCTTGGCACCATTAGAGTTCTAAATAAGAGCTCAGTAATGATAATGTTTTGCGTGCCTAATGTGTAAATATGTAAAGTAACTACGTCCTTCTTCTATAAAATTTCTTTATGGATTACATTAACTGTGTTTTCTCTAGGGCCAACAGGGCCTGAAGGGTACACGACAACTCGTCATACACGATTTTAATAATTACGAAGATCAAAATAATGACGAATACTAACAAATGCTTATAAGTGCACAACACGAAGTTGAAAAACGTGGAAGAGTACATATATTGAGGACATACAATAAGAATAGGGAAAAAAAGTCAAACAGCAGAGATAAGACGCAGATGCGATTGTCTTGAGGAACCTGTAGAAAATTAAACTACATATTTAGAAATAATAACATCCCAATAAATCTGAAAGAAAATTTTTCGATAACTCTGTTTTTCCAGTAGCGATCTACAATCTGATAACAATGTCACTGATAAAAAAGAGTGAGAATTAGCTGAGAGCATTGCAAATAATGAAGGAAAGGATGATGCTCGGTATTAATCTTCAGGGCGTAAGCCAAGAAAGGGCTCTATGCCCTGTTTGGTTTCCGACTTAATTTAAAAATTATCAGCGTTATGAGCTACTTTATGTTATATAGAGAAGATTTAAGACTTATACCCGATCTAGTTGCCATGGAAATTAGATTTTCTCGGTGATCAGTTTTATTTAGCTTATGATATTATTATAATTTATATCACATATGTCAACAAATAAACGCATATGTAGGGATACAAAAGAAAAAGAAAAAAGATAAAGCTTTTAAATCGGTAACAGGAAAATAAACAAAATTTTCCATTTTTGTCTTTTAAGTAATGACAGAAAATAATTTGTTATCCAACTATCTTCAACACTCAATACTTGCTCGACTTATTGTTACACTTGTAAATTTTATCTCTCTACTGTTAACTTGGACCCGTTAGTGAATCAGGGGGTTATTAGTTTTCGACCAAAGAAATTTTAGGTTAAAACAGAGACAGAGAGAGGCAAGAAAAACCCTGTCTAAAATTCTAGACCTATGTATTTATATATTTATTTAGTGCCGCATGAGTACTCGTAATTAAATAATGCAATTTCAGGAATATATTAAAATTTTCAGCCTATAAACAATTGCTTTTGTAATTTGTGATAATTGGCATTTCTACTTTTTTTTTTTTACTCGTGATTACATTTTAATTTTAATCGATTTTTTACTTCTATTTTAAATATATTTGTTTGTCTTTGTGAAACAACGTGAATTAAATTATGAACAATGGCAATATATTCCGTAATTTGCAGGAATAAATAAATGTGTAAAGTACACGCATCTCTTACAAAAAGAAGAGGTCAAGTACCAAATTTATTGTGACGCATAAAACGGCATAGTTTTTTCGTCATATATTCATAATCATTTTAGCTGTAAATAATTGTAAAGTGTGAACTAGGCTTTCCGGTTTCTATTTTAATTTAAAATCTTTTTCTTTCCGAGCCTTCCCTGATTAGGTATTTATATTTTAAGTATTATGAATCTTTACGTACTGGACAGCTTTTTGTAGTTAGAGTCAATAAATGCACATAATAAACGCAAGTCTTGGTTCACTGAAGAGGTAAAAGATTTAGCAGAAGAAAAGACGAAAAATATTTTTAAAATATCATGATAAGAAGAATATAAAAGATACAAAATCAGAAACCGAGTTAATGGTAGGATGACGAAAATTAAACAGAATAATACACTAATGATATGGATCATCATCTCTATGGTACACAAAAGAAAATATGCAAAATAATCGAAAACTGAAAAAAAAATAGTTTACACCAGCCAACAAATGTGAAGATTATTTTAAGCAACTGGGAACAAGAGATGTTTTCAGCCCAGCTACAGAAGCACTTTTATGGATGATACCGAAATAAGGTTAACTAGAAAAATATCGACAAATTAGAGTCGAACTACTTGTTGATCCTAGAGCCAATGTTTTCTACTAGCTATCCAAGATCAGGCCATTCCAATGAGAAACTATCTGAACTACATAATCAGAGATCTCTCGATCCAAAACGAAGAATGCCGACGTAGATGTGGAACATCAGAGACAATCCAATATATAGTGGGAGGATGCCAAACATTTACTGCATCAAAGTACAAGGAAAGACACGATTCAACCGCGAAGATCGTCTATCAAGAGGGCAGTGAAATTCAAAATGTTGCAAGTAGAGAAAGTGCCCGGAACCTATAGTGGAGAACTACGAGTACTAGCTATAATGGGATCGAACTACGCCTAGGGATCATACGGTTGCAAATAACAAGTCAGACCTTCACTTTAGTGGATAAGACATCCAAGCGAACATATCACTATCCCTAACAACAACAATCTAAGGGACAAACATAAATACGCAGATAGTGGGGAATGAATAACGTTCGGACGATCCCCATAATTTTATCAGCAGCTCGCGTAATATCGAAGAAACTTTTACTTAATAATACAGAATTGGGTCTTAGTGAATATCTGTATAAGGCAATGCAAATGGCAGTGCTACTTGGAACCATTGGAACCGTCTGGAAGATTGTGGGAAATGTAGATGTCAGTAACAGGACCCGACAATATGAGGAAATTATGGGTGTGACCATACCAAGAGAACAGACCTAAACAAACTAGCACGCATTGTTCTTGAAGGAAAAGCTTAAAATTGAATACCTATTACAGCGATTCTCTACCTCTTGCTTGTTGCCAACCATTGCAGCCAAAGAATGTCAGATTCATAAGAGGACAAATGAAATAGATGCTCAGAAAAAGTGCTTGATTTTTAGACTTCAATTGAAACAAGCGGGCCAAAACCTTACTATGAGAAAACCATCTAACTTCTGTATAAAGTAGTAAAGAAACGTGGATACATCCAAAACCCTCACAAAGCGCACGGAATAGACAATAGTTTATAGCACATAACAATTTTAAAAAATTTACAATTTTCATAGCGTCGCTCAAAGTACTGGATAACTCTGCAGGAATGCACTTACATGCCAGTGCATGTCTATGAATACAGCAATGAATCCATTCAATATTGTCTTTGATTTGGTTTATCCGCACCAAAAGACCAGATGTTTCGCTCATTGATATTGCACCATTAATGCACACAGCTAAATAAAAAGACCAATTTTTTCAAAATAATCATTGATCATATCGAAAATTCCTACACCTGTAATATAGGTTTTCAGTGGTTTTGCGAATAATATATGTGGAGTCCAAAAAATTTTAAAAAATTTTTCAATTCTTTTTTAGGTTAGTTTCGAAATTGTTTTTCGTTCTTTGAAAAGTCGCTCATGGAATAATGATTTTTTTGGTGGAACACCCTCAAAAATTCAAAAAATCTTTTTTTTTTTTGATATTTTCATTAGTTATTTGGGACAATGCAAATAGCTAAATAGATACCAATATACTTAGTTATTGTCTAGGACTTATTTCCAAGGGAAAAAAAGTCTTTAAGAATCGAGAATTACGTCACCGAGAATTGCCATGCGTCCTAAAAAACTTCAGGTATAAGAAAAATTAATGTAGAATTTTAACATTTTTGGCCAACAGGTCGATAAATAAATCACTACATAGTATAAAACAAAGTCGCTTTCTCTGTCCCTATGTCCTTTTGTATGCTTAAATCTTTAAAACTACGCACCGGATTTTGATGCGGTTTTTTTCAATAGATAGAGTGATTCAAGAGGAAGGTTTATATGTATAATAACATCCATTAAATAGTGGAGAAATACTGTTATTTTTGAGGTTTCTAATGTGATGTCGTTAATTATCATATTTTTTTCCGCTTACATTGCAAACTCAGGCTGAACCCTACGAGATTTATCAAAATAATGTACTAATTATTTGTACACATTGAAAAGGTCTACAGAAAACTCCGCGATGGTATATGCCTATCTCTCATGGATATCCCACAATAACATTTTTTTGTCATTTACTTTTTACGACAAATAATGGCAAATTTTGAAGCGATTTTAACCAATACAGCATTAATCCTTATCCAATTAAATAGCTTAAATACATTGTTGATTTAATATAGATCTATATGGTCCTTTACAGCACAAGATTTAAATGAATATTTTCGAAGATATTACAGATTTAAAATTGCGGGAAGTAGCGCTTGCGGCGGTACTGGCCGACCGGGGCGGCGGCAGCGTGCCTATAAATAGCGCGTCGGAGGCCGATGTAATAATTGTTGTAAAAATAAAATAAATAGTCACAGTTTTTCTGTAGTGTATTAGTATCAGCATTGCACCCGTGCGAAGCCGGGGCGGGTCGCTAGTTGTATATAAATCAGTCATATTTTTCTCTATTTAAATATATTTCTCAGATAATTACGACATGTTTTCGCCTAACTATAAATGCTATATATATATATATATATATATATATATATATATATATATAGTCTTACAAGCACAGAATGATCTTAACAAGCCGTATTCTAGATTAAACTCAAGTTTACGTTTTGAACTTTTGTTGATGATTTAAAAATAATTTCCAACCTTTTTTTAGTCTATAATATTACCAGTGACGTAAATAACAACCCCGCAGACCCCGCAGTGCAGCCAATTCAGGGGGGCCCTCGAGTCCCTTGATGAAAATGAATAAATACGTAGGATCAAGATGGGTGTAAAATAGTAGGGCGCATTTAAAGATCTGCGGGGGGGGGGGGCACATACTCTTAGTTACGCCACTGATTATTACTGAATGTTGATTAACAATTTATTTTAATTTTTATATTAACACTTATTATAAATTGTTTCTGCACTTATAACTAATTGTTTATTATTTGTAATAACTTTTCTTATAATATTTATATGATACGATTCTGGAGAACTTTTATTAATGCATATATCTTCAGTAATACATAATCACTTGCTTAGCTTGTTGAAAAAATTATTCAGTCGTTCATTATATATAGTTATTCTAATTCCTATTGAAAGTATTAGTATTTCTACATGCAGCTTCCCTATACTTGAAGCATTTTAAGGCGCGTTGCGATTTTCGGTGACGTAATTCTCGATTCTCAAAGATTGTTTTCCCTTGGAAGTGAGCGAGCATAACTAAGTGTACTGACATCTATTTAGCTATTTGCATTTGACTTTATGTCCTAAATAACTGATGAATATGCAAAAAAAACCGTTTTTTTGAACTTTTTAGGTTGTTCCACCAAATAAATCGTTATTCCATAAGTGGCATTCGAGAGAAAAAAAATTCACAAAAAAATCATTATTTTAAAGATGGCCAAGAATTTGGACCCTAACCTAAAAAATGTTGAAAAATTGAAAAAAAAATTCTGGGCTCAATTTTTGCTGGAAAAATTCGAAACAAATCATGATTATTTACAACTAAAGAATACATCTTTGTGAATTTTTTCAGATTTCTTGGTGTAAAATTGCGCCCGTAAAAAAATAAAGTCGAAAAAAATGAACAAAACCTCTTCAGATCGTTAGAGAGCCTATAGGAGGCTCAAATTTGCACAGAGGCATCTTTTAACATCGTTCATCGAACGCGCTACTGGGCGTAGTGAATCTCTTGGGGGCAGATTTGACCATCTTATCCCGCCAATAGTATTAATAATAAAAATACACAACCTGTTTAATTTTTAACAATGGACAAGCTCTAGGAGTAAATAACTCAAAGTATAATTATATGATTATTAAGAGTAAAGAAAGTGAGTTGTTAAAATCGTAGAAATTGACACTATAAAACATTGCAAAAACAAAAAAAAATTGCCATTAAACAACTACTAGGCTTCTAACGAGTCATTTTAGTATCGTTTTTATAAAGTTAATTTGTTTTTAAGTACTTTTCATATATGGTTTTTCCTTGTAGTCTAATTTTGGCTTGTAACACTTTTGATAAATTAAAATTTAAATAGCTTCCTTAGAAATTATAAACACATTTGATATTTAGGTTATTTAAATCCAATATAAAGCTATCTACTTTAATTTAATTTCAGATACCAACATGTTTTCATTAGTGATAGCAGAAACAAATATGCTCCTGATATATCAAAATACAACATTAAAATGGTCAGCGCATTTGGACTATCTTCCTATCGCTATTCAGAGGGCATTTTTTAAAAATATAAAAGGTACTCTTATATTGCTAACTGAAGAAGGCCGTTTGGAGTGTTGCTATTTAGGAACCGAACCAAGTTTTTTTGTTGCACCGCCTTTGAATGTTCAGGAAATTGATTTTGAGAAAGCCGAACAAGAATTGTTGACATTAGAAAGAGTGTTGAAAAGTAGTAGTGGTAAGATGTATATAATTTTGAAGTGTTATGCTAAATATGATATAAAACTTTTTACAATTACTTAGGCCAGTCCATGTAGGGAGTTTGGATTGAGGATCAAAACAGGGATTCCAGCGAGATCACAACTGGTTTTCTGTCGCATGCAACCCGGGGGTTGATTTTGTTAGTGGTCACATTTTAACGAATGACACTGTTCTTTTTTAAGAGGATGATATATCAGTTATATTCAAGGGTAAAGACTGGGATAATGTATGCCGGGAGGTGAACATCGGCGTCAGAGTGGTGTCCCAGTGCCTAAGTTTCAGCTTAAATACAAAAACAACATGTTGCGAGATAACGAATGTGTCATCTGCGTAACGCAGCCACAATCGTGGTTTGTGTGAAGAGGTCTCCAAAGCTTTTGATTCAAAGTCTTCCATAAATAAGTTAGCGAGTGCAGGACGGGCTCCATCGACTTGTTTATATCGTCGGCCTTCATAAGTAAAATAGGTGTTATCAAGACAGTGTCTAGCTAAGTCGATGATATATTTTGGCAGATTGTATTTGTTTTCTATTACAGAATTGACTGGTACTTGCGTGAAAAGTGATGTTACGTCGAAACTAACTAAACATTCTTTTTCTTCTAAACGCATGTTTTTGATTATTTGACTTTTTGTTACGAATTTTTAACGTAGGAGGCCGTTTCTTCGACGAAGAATGGTGGCTAGATGTTTTGCAAGGGCCTGAGTTGGAGAGCCAACAGAGCTTACAATTGGTCTCAAGGGGGCTCCGGGCTTGTGTATTTTGGGTAAGCCATAAAGTTTAGGACATATGTATGATTTTTCTCTTGATGTGATCTTCTTCTTTATTTCTTTGGTAAGTGGAGATGCTCTGATCAATGTTTTGGTGGCCTTTTCTAGATAAGTGATATGGTCTCTGTTTATTGACTTGTAGGCTGGATCGTTTACCAGGGCGATCATCTTTTCATGATAGTCTGTCTTGTTTAGGACCACTGTCGAATTTTCTTTGTCAGCTGGAAGTATTACGATCGAGGTATCTTTGCGCAGGTCTTGTAAGGCTAGATGTTCTTCTGCAGATAGATTACTTTTTGGAGGTTTTGCTTTGCGCAAAACGGCTGAAATTTCTTGGCGGATAGTTTCTGCTATGTGTAGTCAGAGCTGTTTCAACTCCACATATTATGTTATCGGTAGGGATACGTGATTGTGCTATCGCGAAATTAAAACCTCTGGTTAAAACACTTTTGGCGGCTGATGTCAACTTATCTCACAAAGTTTTGCGTTACGTAGATGACACATTCGTTATCTGGCAACATGGAAAAGAAAATCTCAAAAGTTTCCTAAATCTCATAAACAGTATACATCCAAAAATCAAATTCATCATGGAGACAGAATCACCCAAAGAGAAAGGCTGGATCCGCCACTGTATATATATATATATATATATATATATATATATATATATATATTTACGGACAGAAAACCCAGATAACTGATGTAATATAGGAACTTGGTGATAATCCCACTTCTGACAGCAATTGTTACGATTTTATCTCTTTAAAAACGCTCACTGGGGACACAGAATAAAACATAATATTTTTCACTAAATTACTTCCAATCTCTATTAACTAGTTCTTAACACAGTTAAATCACAATCATCTAATTACTACTTCTTAATATCTTCACTATTCAAATACAACTATACAATACAAAAACGAGGAGACAATGCGACAAATGGGAATAAAAAATACGGTCATGAATATAGAAAGAAGACAATTAATATGGCGCAGTCATATATAACGAATGGCAGACTCACGACTGCCCAATATATATATATATATATATATATATATATATATATATATATATATATATATATATATATATATATATATATATATATATTGTAGTGCTGAAATCACATTCAGCAAACGTACAACTATATGCAGCTCCGCGTATAAATGAAGTAAAATGCGAACAGTACATGCAAATTTCTCTCCATCATATCCTTTCTGTGTTAGAGGTTGCACAGTTAGAATAAAGTGTTACAAAACGCAATTTATCCTATTCCACCACCATTGAGATGATGGCCCACCTGTACCACCATACCGAGAAGAAAGTCAAAACTTACCCTCCCCGCCAGGATATGATGGAGAGAAATTTGCATTTACTGTTCGCATTTTACTTCATTTATACGCGGAGCTGCATATAGTTGTACGTTTGCTGAATGTGATTTCAGCATAATGTGGATGTATCCACTGCTGTTGCATCTCACACGGAGGAATTCGTGAAATCCGCATAAACATATATACGCCATCCGGCGGGAGGTCGGAGAGGCCGCGTTCAGTATTTGCATGCTTCCTTCCGATCTGTCCTTTGCACAGCCAGGTGCATGTCGGTACCCTGATGAGTCTAGTAGAGACGAAACATGTACCTCTGCCGTATCACTGTGGCGGGGAGGGTAAGTTTTGACTTTCTTCTCGGTATGGTGGTACAGGTGGGCCATCATTTCGATGGTGGTGGAATAGGATAAATTGCGTTTTGTAACAATTTATTCTAACTGTGCAACCTCTAACACAGCAAGGATATGATGGAGAGAAATTTGCATTTACTGTTCGCATTTTACTTCATATATATATATATATATATATATATATATATATATGTATATATATATATATATATATATATATATATATATATATATATATATATATATATATATATATATAAATACTCAGTTTCTCTCCCTTTATAGATAACAATAAACCTCTGAAAAACTTTCCCTCAAACAAATTTTTAGAAGGACAGCTGCAGAAATAAAATTATTGAAAATTAATGATTCCCAACAATACATTTTATGACACAAAGATAAATAGTATATATTATATTTAGACTTAGTAAATTTCCCACCTGGATATAGATGTTTTATTATTCTGGGCATTTTTTCTACATGTATATGAGTGTTAAAATCACTCCTTGCTCTGGAAAACATTCACAAACTCTATGCTTTACTTATGCTAGTTCTTCCAGCTTCTCTAAAAAAATATAGAAAAAGTGTATGAAAGATTTCATTTTAAAGTTTATTGTCTTTTCCATTTGAATGTTTTAGTTGCACGAGTACTATTAAAATATTCAAATTCACAAAATTAGCACTACATTCATTGCATGTATGTGTACAGGATTATTTTACGGCACTCGATATTATATTTTGGAGAATAAAATATAAAATACCTTAGGCTGAAATATTTAGAAAAAATGATCGTACAGTCTCTATAACTGGTGGTTCTTATTTTAAACGTAAACTTGTAAGTTTAGCATAAAAAAATCCAGTTGATTGACTACAATTCACATCAAAGGAGTTTTCTAATAAAAAATATGTTAGCTATTAATTATTACCATCATAGCATAATTTACCGAACATACAGCATGCACAAAATTATGCGAAAAAACAAAGACAAAAAAATATTAATTTCAAGATCCAAAAATTTCAAAATGTTGATTCGACAAACTGAGAACCGTTGATGTTACGCTGTCAGTAAATCAGCTGTCAAATAAAGCAACGTGCATGCCCGAATCTTTGCAATCGATATTGATTGGGTGTACCTAGAGGTTTATTGTGCACACATATAAGAGGCGGCGCACAAGCACGCTCAGTCGAGCGTTCGTAAATTCAATAATGCTCTCAAAAATATAAAAGAACTGCTTGGAACTTTATGACAATTTCTGAGAGCATTTTTTAATGTTCGAACTTATGAAAAATGTATTTGGAAAAAAAATCGATTTTTTGAAGTTGGTAAAGTAGCCATCTTAAATTTTAAAATTTATAGATTAGGTCAGAAGCTGTGTGTCTGTTAGAAATTTATGCCACCTGTGCAATTAACGTGCGTGGGCCTGAATCTCAAATTTCTGATTAGCATTATGCGTTTATAATTTAAGAATTAAGTTTTTATGAAGGTCAATGTAAATATTTATATCTACAGTTAATATTTATGTTTATATGATAATTTAGAATCATAGTTTCGTTTTATTGCTTAGATATTTAATAAAATTAATGAATTAGTTTTTTCATCATCTGTGATTATGTCTTAACGTTTTATATATCATAATTCTTATTTATCTAATATCAAATACTCATATATACATACAGTGTGTCCCACGACGAACGAGTAATCTAATAGACTTGATGGGGGCAATTCGGCAAAAATATTTTCAAAATGGTGGCACTTCCGATTATACCGAAAGTTAATGACTTCTTGTTTATTTTAAATAGAATACCCCACTATATTATTTCCTTTTTTAGATTCTACGCAAAATTATAAACATATTCCATGTGTAATGTCCTACATCTAAGTCTGATTATTATTGACATATTTTAAATTTTGTGGCAAAAATGGCGTTTGCAGGTGTAAACATAACATCAATTTCTCCTATATGAAAGCCTTTATTATCTAATTAGGGTTGGTTTTCTTCTAGAAGGGGATGCACCTTTTTGTAGTATGTTGATATTTTGATAATAAATAAATATACGGTGATCAAAAACTAACATTAAATATTAAAGTCATTTCTTTTTAACGCAAACCTCCAATTTGTATAATGTTATCTTATTTTGCATTAAAAGTAAGAGTGATTTTGAATAAGGCTGTTTATTCTAAAAATTTATAGTATTTAGAATATTGGCAATTAAACATTTTTGTTATTAGTTGTCCATGACGGCGAAACGCAATGAAACAAAACAATAGAACACTACAGAAATGTCACTATTTCTTGCTATTTGACAATTACTAATAAAAATTGTGTGTGTTCTATATTATGGAATGGAAGCATGGACACTGAACCGAGAGACAATGAGAAGACAACTCTTTTGAGATGTGGACCTATAGAAGAATTCAGAGGATTTCGTGGGTGGATCGAGTTACGAACGCCGAAGTGTTGAGAAGAATGGGGAAAGAAAAGGAAGTCGAGATAACAGTAAAACAGAGAAAACTGCAATATTTCGGACACATTATGCGAGGAGAAAAGTACAGCATCTTACGGCTCATAATCCAGGACAAAATAGGTGGCAAAAGAGGCGTAGGACGACGATGAATTTCATGGCTAAAAAACCTAAGGGAATGGTTTGGATGCAGTTCAAAACAACTGTTTAGAGCAACTGCCTCAAAAATTAAAATAACTATTATGATTGCCAACCTCCTCAATGGAGAAGGCACTTGAAGAAGAAGAATAATAAAAAATTACGCCAGGGCGATTAAACTATGTACGCAGATTATTTAGATTTGTTTCTTATCTATAGGGAAGATAATAAAGTTTTATCAACAATCGGCTTCTTGAATTGGTGTTTGGCCCACTGAACTCTTGGAGAGTTGCTGAATCTGATTCGGCAATGTTACCTGTTGATGTGTATCATCCTCCATTGTTGATAACATGCCCTTATCGAACGTGCAAAAAAAAACAAATTTAAATTAAAAGAACGATACGCATATAATTTTAGAAATGAAAAGATATATTAGTTTCTGCACGACAATGACCGGTCTTTTTTGCGTAACGGTCTTGCTGTTGAAGAGACTGTGACGGCATTTTATCAACATATAGATGTAATTCTTAATCAGACGGTACCAAACACCTTGTTCAGGCATTGTAAGTATCCACCTTAGTTCACTAAGGGGGTAATTCGCTTAATAAAAAATAAAGAGTTGCTATGGCGGATATATAAAAGATCTAATGAAACTTGCGATTATTTATCTTTCAGGAATGCTAGGACTGTCGTTAAAAATCTTACCGTACGTCCTACAGTTCTTATCTTGCAAATGTTGAAGCGAAATTTAAAAAGAATCCCCAATCGTTCTGGTCCTACATCAATCTTAGGAAGTCCAATGGTACTCTGCCATCTGCTATGTTTTATCATGATCAGGAAGTAACTGATCCCACTGACATCATAAACTCACACCTTATGTAACTACTTCTAGTCATGGTTGCAATTCTTAATCTTAATCTCATTATCTAAAATAATGCCTGAAGACGTTGAAGACCAAATGCACAGCGGATCCTGATTCCATTCCTTCGTTTGTCGTAAGGAATTGTGCTGGGGCGTTTGCTGAGCCCTTGTATATAATCTTTAATTTATGCATTTAGAAATGTATTTTTCCTGATCTATGGAAGGAATTAAAAATCTGTCCGGTTTTAAAAAAGGATGATAGAACCAGGGTCGAAAATTACCGCCCCATAGCGATAATGTGCAATTTTGCAAAGGTGTTTGAGCGAGTTCTTCAGAAACAATTATCCTTTTACATAGCGCCTCTTATGATCGATCAGAAGCATGGTTTTACTTCTGGAAAGTCAACCGTGACTAATCTTTGTATTATTGCGCAGTGTGTCTCAGAGCGTATTGATTCTGGCACTCAAGTTGATGTCGTTTACACAGATTTTTCCAAAGCGCTTGATCGACTTGATCACGGTTTACTTTCCAAACTGTCGGACTTTAGTTTTAATGACAACCTTATTAGATTTTTCGAAAGTTAGTTATTAAACCGCTCACACTATGTTGAATACCGTGGTCATAAAGAAGAGAGAACTGTAGGACGTACGGTAAGATTTTTAACGACAGTCCTAGCATTCCTGAAAGATAAATAATCGCAAGTTTCATTAGATCTTTTATATTTCCGCCATAGCAACTCTTTATTTTTTAATAAGCGAATTACCTCCTTAGTGAACCAAGGTGGATACTTAGTATGCCTGAACAAGGTCTTTGGTACCGTCTGATTAAGAATTACATCTATATGCTGAGAAAATGCCGTCACAGCATCTTCAACAGTAAGACCCTCACGCAAAAAAGACCAGTCATTGTCGAGCAGAAGCTAATACATCTTAGGAAAATCAGCCTTTCTAAAATTATATGCGTATCGTTCTTTTAATTTAAATTTGTTTTTTTTGCACGTTCGATAAGGGCATGTTATCAACAATGGAGGATGATACACATCAACAGGTAACAACAAGATTATGGAACTGACTTGCTCGCGAGAGTTCATTGTCATGTTCCAGGGATAACTAGATCTCCAGTATTTTTCTATTTGCCGAAACCAGGAACTAATATATTACAATTCTTCCCAATATATGTGATGTGTTCTCTCTATGATCGCCTGAAAGACAAATTTGATATATTTTACAGCAACTATTCTTTTGTCAAATCATGTATGTATGTACAATTATCTGTGATTGATTTATATGCTATGTTATACTTATTGTATTGTCTAGATCATATTTGTAATTTTAGAATTTATGTAAGTCTGAACACGATTTTTCCCATATCATAATTCTTAGGTACAACATAACTTCGGACAAAGTGTCTGGTGATATAACCATGCTGATCTTCTTTTTCTGCATGTTTTCCCTCGATAGTTAAGACATTATTCCCAGTTAGTTTTACTGAAATTTTTTCAGGCTTGAAATGCTGGACATTGAGGTTTGCCATAAGTTATTGTAGATCCGGAGCCTTTAGCTACAGGGTGCGAACGCAAAAAAAATGTTTCTCTTGCCTCTGTTATTTTCCGACCCGTGGGACTTGCCTATGGTAGCTCGTTCGTCAAGAATTTTGGATCAGCACTTTGGGCACGGCTTGGACCCTGAAGATATTTTTCAACCCCTAAATCTCAACAACCGAATATTAACAAGAACTTCCGTTGGTTATCTACGAAGTTGGCGTTCGCACGCTGCAGTTAAAGACTCTGGATCTACAATAACTTATGGTTCAGACAAGTTCCAGGCAAACCTCGAAGTCCAGCAATTCAAGCCTGAAGAAATTTCATTAAAACTAACTGGAGATAATATCTTAACTATCGAAGGATAAGATGAAGAGAAAGATGATCAGCATGGTTATATCACTAGATACTTTGTACGAAAGTACGTTGTACCTCAAAATTATGATATGGGAAAAATCGAGTGTAATTTGTCTTCTGATCCCAGATATTTGCTGATAGATATACAAATATAACTGTTAAGGTAAAATGCATATAAGGAAACCTGTTTTCAATAATGAAAATGTCGAAATTGCAATTCTGAGATATTTTGCGACATATTCTATGATATCTTTAAGACAAGAGGCTTTAGAAACAGGAATTTCGAGGCGCTCAATACACAGAATTTTGTTGAAACACAATTTTCACCCCTATTTAATATCTTTGGTTCAACACCTAAAAGATACTGATTTTCCGAAAAGATTGCAATTTTGCAATTAACGATGATACAAGACGATTCTCGATTTTTGGACAACATAATTTGGACTGATGAAGCAAAATTTACGAAAAATTACCTTGTCAACAGACATAATTCCCGTTTTAGGGGTGATTTAAATCTTCATGCAGTAAGATTGCAGAATTTTCAAGAAACCTGGCAATTTAACATATTTTGTGTTGTAAGGAATGATGGAATAGTGAAACTACATTTTATGAAGAACTGGTAAAAATGGTAGTTAATTAATAATACAAAGCAAATTATGTCCCAGTTATAAATTATGTGTTAACTTTTGTAGGAGAAAGATATTCACAACCAATATTTAAGTAATTTACCTCTGACGGAACGCAGGTTATTTTTTACTAATAAAATGGCGCCTCACCACACAGATCCGTTTCAGTTACCAACTTCTTTTGCAACATTTTATGATAAGTGGATTGGCGACAATGGACTTTTTCTGTGGCCTGCCCGTTCTCCTAATTTGACTGTCTAACGCCCAGTTTCACAATGTGTGGTCACCGAAAAGTTAAGAAAAAACCGATGGTTATTTAAAAAAATTGTTTCACCGGAAGTTAACCATGAGTTAAGTTTACCAGTAGACAATCCTGTGGTTACTTACTTAACCAAAAGAACATAACCTCATTACTTTGCTTACGCTTTTTATTTGTTGACGGTTCGGACAGAATAAAAATCATTTGCGTTTTTGTTGAATTATCCAATATAAGAAATGGGGTAACCAAAATTAATTTAGAAAAAAGTAACTAAACCTTAATGGACTAGATAAAATTTACTAAATATATTTCGGGCTAGTTTAGATTATTTTTTCCTAAATTAATTTTGGACATTTACCAGGGAAACTTGACAACTGCAAATTCTGGACTTTCACAGTAACATCTTCATTTATTATTATAAATTTTAAAATAAAACATAATAATTCTGAAAAAATACTAGACACTATTAACTTTCAGTCAAAAAAGAACAAAAATTTTTATGACTAAACTTTTTAGTAACATTATAAAACAGCAATTTTTCCTTAAAATCAGCATTTTTAATTCGTGTTCTTCTAAGAACTTTTCTTTTTGAAGTCTTAAGAACTCTAATTTTTCTCCTATTAGAATTGCATTCAGATTTTTGTACTTCTTTATATATTTATTTCTCCCAATTCTTGAAGACTTAACAAAACTTACAACATTATATGTTATGTCCTTTACAAAATATATTCAATTATAACACTAAATAATTTTTATAAAGAAATTTATAATTTATTACATTTTATAGGAAACCAGAAAAAAAACTTTTCAAGTAAAAATAAAAAAATAAATTTTTAATGGAATATGACTCATAAACATTATCTTACAGTTACAAATATTTATAAGTTACTTATTTTAACCTTTACTTGTCCTCAACTTCTTGTAAACCGGTGTTCTAAGATTGTTTGCTGCATAACTAGTCCAATTATTTGACTGTTCTTGGTTTGTTCAAAAACAGTGTGATGGTTTTCAAGCAATGATTCTAAATAAATAAAATGCTAAATACTAAATACAAAAAAGAATTGTTAAAATTCCATACCTGCCACAATAAGATTTTCTTTTGATGAGATATTTAATTGTTTTACATGATCATTTTCATTGCTCTCGTCAACATTTTCTTCAACAATGATCATTGGCAAATCTTGCGGAGCATCGGAATGATAGTTATTGTGGAAGCCTGAAATTTGTTCTTCCTCAGGTATATTTTTGAGGGCTTCATCCATTTCGGTTATTATAGGGGCTGTATAGGTTCCTCCTCCCGTTTTGTTAATTTCCATTTTAATTCTTGAAAACTTTTCTTTGGTTTTTCTTTTTAAATTTCTATATTTTTCTTTCAAAACTTTGACATTTTTTGTGCCATTTACAGTACAACTGGCGTTGAACTCATTTTGTAAAATTTTCCAACAATTTTCTTTATCAGTCCAAGTGTGAGAATCACTCTTTTTACTTTCAATAATATTCTTATATTTGTCTACCAGAGATATAAGAAGGATTTCTTCTTCTTTACAGAAATTTACAGCTCTTTTTTCTCTCTTCTCCATGATTATACAATTTTCACAAATATTCGCTTTATAATAATAAAATTATTTTCAAGGAATTTGTTTTGAAATATCGTCGTAAAAATAGAGGTTAGTTGTCAAACCAACATTGATAAATAAAATTTGACCAATGGTTTCGTAACCAGCCCTCAATTCTTGTTTGTGAAACACCTACCTTTGAAAACTAATGGTTAACTTGCAAGTGTTGGTTATTTAACCAGTTCATGTTACCATCGATTGTGAAACTGGGTGTTAGACTATTTTATAGGGAAAACGATAAAAAACATCGTTTATTGTAATTCAGTGAAAACGATGGAAGACTGTATGGCAAGGGTAAGGGAAACGTTCAAAAGTTTATCTCCAGATTCAATTAGAGCGGCCACCCAAAATGAACTAACTCGGAGAAAAACGTTTATACGTTCAAGGTGGAAACTTTGAACATTTATTAAAATAAGTTGTTTCCCTGTGTCAGTAAGTCCGTTAGCATTTTTACAATACAAATATTTTAAATTACTCATATATCAAATTTTTGCAATAGAAAATCTTATACAAAGTTACCCTGATTTTTAATGCTAAATAAAATTACATCATAAAAATACTGGATTTACGTTTAAAAAAATTGACTTTTAACGATTTTTTCAAGTTAATGTTTAATTTTGGTTTTTGATTAACCTGTATTTTCTTTATTATTAAAATATCAAAACAGGACCCTAAAGTAGATCGAAAGGAAATCAACCCCAATTAAATAATAAAATCTTTCATATAAGACAAATTGATAGTATTGCTTAGGCCTGCAAACGCTATTTAAAAAATTTCAAAAATAGACTTAGGTATATGACATTATATGTGAAATATGTCTATAATTTTGCGTAGAAATTTAAAAATGAAATAACATGTAGGTTGTTTCATTAAAAATGATCAAAAAGGTATCAACTTCCGGTATAACTGGAAGTGTCACTATCTTGAAAATATTTTAGCCGACTATCAAATTTAAAAAATTTTCCAAAGTCTTTATCGAGAAATTGATAACGGTAGTTCATCGTAGGACACCCTGTATATTGTTTTGCAAAATGAAAGTAGGTTTTTAATGCACCATTCAACATGTCCATTGTCTTGAAACTAAGATAATTCTGACGTTCTTAGCGAGTGACGTATTCAAATGGTAGTTGTTGCTAAGCATATTTTCTGAGGGTGAATATTTTATAAAGATTCTGAGCTCTTTATCGCCTACATGTTTCCAGGAAAAACTTTCATATATATATATATATATATATATATATATATATATATATATATATATATAAATAAAAAATATTCTTTTAAACGTGAAAGCAAGTTTTAAAACATAAACTTAATACCGTTGTATTAAAGAATGTTAATACTGTTAATACAATTAATAAAGAAGAGTAATTTAAACTAGATTTTTTTTTTGAAGAAACTTTTATGAATAAATTAAAAGCATATAACTAAAATGGGGATTCTAAATGACTAATCATTCAAATCTTAGAGTAAGTTGAAAAAAAATTGTTGATACTGAGTCATGTTGCCAAGTAACAATAATTGACCGTGAATAGTTCATTAAGCCATTATAGGAAGTATTAGTTTGTATATAATTAAGGGGATCCCCTAACTGTATTTTATTGTATTGGTGTCAACATCAAGTATTGTCCACTTATTGACAGAAGTTATGCTGAAAAAGAAATGATTTTTCTTTGACGAAACATCCAACATGAAGACTGCAAAACATATTCAGTTCTGCACCGTCACTTTGGTTCTTTTTTTTATATTGAGAGCCTAATAAAAGAATTATTATATATATATATATATATATATATATATATATATATATATATATATAACTTATGTATATACGAATTTTGTCCATTTTTCTTGTTTTTTACCATATTACTCGCCGTTTTCCAAATATCTCCCTTCTTCTTTAGTATTTATACAATCTTGTTATTTTACGTTTTCCTCGGTTTTTCTCTCTTTCGACTTTCTAGTGTTCCTCAAGTACCCGAACCATCTTAGTTGCTTCTACTCTATTTGTTCCCCCATTTCTGTAACTTTCATTTCTCTCTGATATTTTCGTTTCTTATTCTGTTTCTACTAGTAATTTCTTTCACTTTTCTCAGAAATTTCACGTCAATGGCCTGTATTTTGCTCTTTATTGCGTTTATTAGGACTGAGTTATCACTTCCATATTTAAGAATGGGTCTATACATTGTCCAGTGTTGCCATTTTTGTTCTCCTAACTCACTCTTTTTTCCAATGAATGTATTACATGGACTGTTGAATAAGTTGGAAGTTCTCTTTATTCGTCCATTAATTTCGTCTTCCATGTTCCCCCCCCCCCCCCCTGTCCAATATTACACCTAAATACTTAATTGCATTTGCTTGCTCAACTCTCTAATTTTTCTATGTTATGTCCATCCTTTTTTCTTTCTACCTATATGCATAGTCTTCGTCATTTTTATATTCATTTTCTTGCCTCTCCTCTTTAGTTTCTGTTCTGATATCTGCAGTTTTTCCTGTAGATTTGTTTGAGCTCTCGAACATATATGTAATCTGCGAATGCCTCCTCAACTTGTGGTATCCTATGTTTATTTTGTGTCTATTTCTGTTTCTTGCTATGTATATTTTGAGTTTATTTGTGTTTGTTGTTTTAATTATATCGTCCAATGTTTGTAGTTTATTTTTAATTTAATAAAGATGATAATTGTGAGCATTTACCAATTATAGATATTTATGTCGCTATTTTGGAACAAACAATTTACATCAAATTTAAAGAATAACGAGGGATATTAAAAAAATATTCACCTAGCCATGATGGAAACAACTGATTGTACGTTGCCTTGCAACGCTCGATAGTAACGCCATTTTTCGCTGGGTCAAATTTGATTTCCATACATTCATTTCCTTGTATTCATTTAGTGTTTTGCAAAAGAATCATCAAATTTCCTAATAATAATCATGAACAAATGAGAATTTAGGTCCACTGTATTTTAGTATAAACTATTGGCCCAAACAATTTCGATGGGATCGTAAATCGGTTCAAGATGACTCAAGAAGTGGAAAGCCTTTAGATGCAACCAATGCTGAAGTCTGCAGGATATAATCGTTCTCTAAAATCGCAATTTGCAAGTATCTACTACTATTCAGCATTAAATGTATCTGTACTAATCATTTTGGTAACTGTACACGATGAACTAGGTATGCGTAACGTTTAAACATGATGAGTTTCAAGATTGTTAACTTTTGAACCAAAAACTGCTTAGGTAGGAGATGCAGACCTTGCCTTTTCTTTAAAATGTGCAAGAAGACTTGGTGATATCATTGAGGTCTAGAAACAAAATTATAGTCCACACATGAGGACTCTCCGTCTACAAAAATTGTCGTTATATAATGTTCAGCTGGAAAGATCAGGGACACTATCTGTTGGGACCAAGCACGACTTATTCTTCTTGAATACTTGAAGCACAATATATTAATAGCAGTTACTTGCAATTTTCTACTGTATTACATTAACAAAACTACGTATAAATATTGATTTTGGTTTGTATAAAAAGAGTGTATTCCTTCTTCAAGACAAGTTGTGGGTTCATAGACCAGCTAATGTTCAACTTATCTTCCGTAAGTGTAGTGCTGAACTACCCATCATCCTTAGCTCCGCCTGACTTTAATTTTTTCCAGAATCAAAAAAAAATATCGCCAAAAACGTCATTTTCTTGATGTTAATTAGCTGAAAGAGAATATAGGTGTATATGTTGAACAATTATCTCTTGATGAAATAAAGTCTTTGTTTCTTATTTGCCGCAAAATAATCGTTATTCTTTTATTTCATTGTTAAGGAGAAAACCTTTCTAAATTCTCTGAAGGAGTTTTTCTCCCCCACGCACTATTCTTGTACGAAAATTGTTTTCTATTTATTGTATTTAATTTAGTTTATTTTTTGCGTGGTGCGTATTGAACAGGTGTAAACTTACTTGTTAAATATTCCTTTCCCTTTGCTGTATTTTGAAAACTTTTTACAGGAAAAAATTTAAACCTAAATTTTTACGATTTATTTATTTTTAGAAGTAAATGTTCAAAATAATATTGAAAAGGAGTTACAAATAAACCTACAAGTGGACTCAAATATAGAAGTTTGTGTTTATGAACACAATATTAAAAATGCAGCTAGTAACTATATGTGCAGCGTTAAAATTGAAATTATTCCTCAAGTGTCATTTCAAGAAGTTCAGATCTCTATATTGGTGCAAAGACCTTTGAAAGTGGTACCCAATAGCCAATTTTATAGGTAAATTTAAGTATTTTTTATAGAGAGATTAGTTTTATATTTAATCACTTGGTTATTTAGAAACAATAAAAAGAGCAAATAATCGAAATAAAACTATTAGTTTAAAAAATTACAACTAGACAGCGTCTTTTTTAAGGTTATGTACTAACTAGGAATCCTTTCGTCAAGTTTGTGCGTTCATTCGTCTGTTTGTAACAGCTTTGTAGCTTCTTAATTCTTCCTTCTTTGTCGCTATATGCTTTAAACTAACCCAGTGACATTCGATGAAAAAAATTTAGGATGCTTTTGGTTATCCTATCGAGTAATATATCGTTGAATATGTCTTCAAAAATTTAAACTTTTATTTAATCGCGTTATTTGTGAAATACAAGCTTCCAAATGCTTACAATGCCTCCTTTTAATTACCTATTAAATACTTTCAATGAAAATTGTTTTCGTTAAATTCCCTAATTTATGAGATACAAAAAAATGTTTAAAATTTAATATTTTTTGATTCCATAAGTTTTCTAATAAAAAATTAAACAAAAATCATTTGAGAATGAATATTTTGGTCCAAATATTATGGTAATATTTCAAATATAGAAAAAAATAAAAAGCACCTGTTTGGATTCCAAATGTAATGCGTATTTTTCTGAACTTGGCAAATTTTCTATTTTATTTTCTGACCTTCTAAAGAAAATAAATTTTTCCTCTAGTGTTGAAATATGGCGTGAATACAAAAATTTAAATGATTTGGAATTCTCAGATCCCGGTCAAAAAAAGGTTTATTGTCCCCGATTTTAAAACTTATTTTAGGTCCATGGAAAATAATTTATCCAGAAACCGTAAAAGGTTGTAGAGACAGTAAAGTTTCTAATGAAATGTGTTGGGAGAATACTTGGGTCAAAATTAGTCAATTGTTTCGTTCTTATTTTGCGAGTTTTTCGAGTCAGTCAAGTGAGGTAGCACAAATTTGATCATTTTCCATTTATGTGTCGATAAATAATTTTAATCTGCACAATCTCGTCTTTGATATACCAGAATTGAAATGCAAACTTTCAAATCATGATTCTAAGAAGGGTGCGACCTGCATTTTTCTTAGGGTACATATAAGTATAGCGAAATGAGTGCATGACGCGCCTATGACAAGCCTGCCACGAACTTGTAGCGAACAATAAATAAAAATATATTAATGTTTGTAGACAGAAATATTTATAAGTATTTGTAAATTTTGATAATTTGAAATAGGTTGCGTTTTCGCACCAAATATGTTTTGTATCACGGATACTCAAATTTGTGATCCAGTGAGTACCATAGAAAATTTTTAAAAACAATTTTGGTAAAAAATATGACCAAGTTTAAAGTTGTTTCTTTTTTTTTTTAAATCCGACTTAATGATGATGAAGAACAAATGGCAGCTTTGTTAGTTAATGTAGTGGGAATTTATCAAGTTTATTAAATAAAAAACGGAAACCTCGGCGATAATAGCGTACAAATTTGTATAAGAAACCGTCAGAATTGGCGTCCCTACGAGATTTAAAATCAGCGAACAATAAAAAAAATCACCAAAATCTCTCTGTTAGATTTTGAATATTTGTTGAACAAAACATGATCAATTTTTACAAAAGAGAAATATATTTTCAGCAGTCCATTTCCATTTGACAGACAAACTCAAAATTGTCTTCTCGCTGGCCTCGGCAATTTTTCTGAGGCAATTTCATTCCACTTATTCGCCTTCTTTTCTTTTTCAACATATTTATCTTTAACTTACAAATTTTGGAATTATTTGCACCTCTCCTCTAAATTCAACATATTTTCTTCGGACCCCTATATATCTACTTAGCATCAACTTTTAATCAATACACAGGTCTAAATAAATTTCATTTAATTAATAAAAAAATAAAAAATCTCGTAACGTCAGTCTCGCTGTAAAGTAATTTTTTTTCTAAAGAGCGTGCCATAAACCCGTGCCACTAGATAAAAAAAATCTTTGAATTCGTACCAAAAATCAACAGAAAATGGATCGTTGCGAGTCTCTGTCACTCTGCTTGCAAACAATTGAAATATGAAAAAAATTATTTCTTGTATCCCAATCGCTTTTATTTCATCCTTTGAGGCCTGCCGTTGAAAGCTTTCGACGTCAATAGAAGTCGATAAAATTCAAAGGAGTCTCGCTGCAAGTTCGCGGTAACGGGTGCACCACACACTCAGCTTGTCAAATTTATACGCACCTTAATAAAGTTGACTTATTTTATCCCAAATGCTTTTATTATCTCCTTTGATGCTGGCCGATGATGGCCCTTGACATCAATAGATATCGGCAAAAAACAATGGAGTCTCGCTTCAAGTGCGCGGCATGCTCACACTATTATATAATTGTTCATTAAGGATGGGAAAATTTGCAGATAAATGGATATCCGAATAACTTAGCCTAATATTTAATGGTGGAGATAAAAAACAAGTAAAAATCATCGACCAGTTAGTAAATTGTCGGTATTTGCGATGCTTTTTGGGAAACTAGTATATAAGTATATTTTTAGTTAGACATAATATTTTAATTACTCGCCTGGCCGAGGTCAATGTGACTGGCAGCCTCCTCACCTGGATGAAATCTTATGTGATGAACAGAGATTTTGCTTAAATCTTTTATGCCTACTTCACTGGTACCCCAGGGCTCGTACTTGAGTTCCTTATTTTTTATTACTTTCCTTAACAAGATTAGATCCTTTTATAAACATTGTTTTATTTGTTTAAGACAGTACAGAACATCACTAAATTTCAAAACATTCTAAAATATTTAAATAGGCTGATAGAATTTAGCGGTCAAAATAATTGGTTCTTAAATTTAAGCAAATATTTACCTTTTACCGTAATTAGATACAGCAATTTTTTATTATAAGATTGGCAGCGTCACACTTTCGACAGTTAGTAATCGGCAAAATTTATAGAACCTAATCGGTTCTAATCTTATGTTTGATTTAATTATTAATATGGTAGTATACATGTAGAATGTTAGGATATATACTGAAAGTGTGCCATCTTCTCTAATGTCAAAGCTATCACATGTTTATTTAATTCACTGGTTTTAAGTAAGCAAAACGTTGGTAATGTAATTTGGAATCCAAAATATGATGTGTATATTAATCGTTTGGAACTAATTCAAAATAGGATAAAAGCTCGGTCTGCAGCGCTCGGCAACACTTTGAAATTTGGTCCCTAACCACGAAAATAATGGTCTCTGATAAACTGATTTTGTATAAGATTCTGAAGAATTTTGATATTTTCTCTTTAAGGAATTTAAATATTCCTCAAAGAAACCTTCGTTGAAGTAAATTTTTTTATGTCAAGTTTAGGAAAACTAACTATTCATAAAACTCTCTATGATGTAAAATTACGTATATTCTCTATGTCACCGATAACTATAACAAATATTTTGAAGTGTACCATGCGATAAGCTCTTTCGCATAATAGAATTTCATTATTAATAACAAAATGTATTGTAATTTTTCTTATGGTGCTTGTTTTTACCTTCATCAATTAAGTTTGTTTTATGTTTATTATTCCATAAGGTTACATACTATTTAAACATTTTCATTTTTATTTTTATTTGTATACAAAATATATATATATTCAAAATTCAACAAAAATCCTCTTAAGACAGCCAGTGGTTTGAATAATCATTTTAAAACTTTATATCCTACTGCTAATTCTCGATATCCTAGTTGTTAGAGTAACAGATTCCATTTATTTAGGTTATAAATGATCTAAAAAACAAAAAGTCAGTTGGAAATGATCAGATCTCCGTTTTTATTTTAAAAGATATAAGGGGTATTCAGAAAAATGTGAAAAAAAAGCACCTGAAAGTTCATATAAACTTTTTTCGTATATGCCTCCTCTTCGGAGATATGGACTCCCAAACAGATATGGACTTCTAAAGTGCTGCAATGGAATTAAGTTTTTTACACATAATTATTGAACCAACAGGTATATTTTATTTTTTTTTAATATGATGTATACCAGGTAAAACCCTTCAAATTACTATCTAAGAAAGTGTTGTGAATTACTCACACCTGCAGGGACGGACTAGCTGTAACACTCTTAACCCCATTTTTTTACGCCCTATATGAGAAGAACTTCGGACAACGTTTTTTACCTACCTTTGACTAAACATTATATACTCTTCATTCATGTCACTAATCCTAACCGTTTTCGAAAAAACGTCATTTTATTTACATCATGTATTTGGAGTATTTCGATAAAAGATACATCGTTATTCCTATTTCATGTTCAACCTTCAACCTTATGATAAAAAAATTCGATCCAAAATTGAATGAATTGCAGTTCATCCTAGGTTCAACTTAGGTTCGCAAAAAATGTGCGTTTTATTTTATCGGCATCAGAAACAAAGTATTGTTGTTCCAAACGTTGCTAGGTACGAAAGAAATAAATATCCTGCATTTTAGAACTTGTCAACTTTTATATGGTTGACACATTGATTCTTTACTTGGATATTAATTTACTGATTTTTGGATTTCGTGGTGAAATTAAATGTGAAATAATTCGAAATTTGGAATACACGTTTATTGAGTATACAGATATGCGTCTGGTATATGGTCTTGCATCTTGCAATGGTTTAGAAGCCAGGAGGTTATACCACGACATATATCCTAATCGTATTCTTCCGGATCAAAAAACACTTCAACGAGTTGACCAACGTCTAAAAGAGAATGGTAGGCGATTCCATTTAATAAGGTAATATTATTAAATTTCATCATAATTTTAGGAAATTTTGGGAAAAAAAGTACTGATGATGGTCGGGAAAGAACAGTACGTTTGCTACAATTACAGGAAAATATTTTATATGCTGTATATGACACTCCTTCAACGAGCACTCGAAAATTATCATCCTAGTTTAATACGTCGAAAAAAATAGTACACGAAGTTCTTCAAGAACAGCTGTTATATCCATATCATTTGAGAAAAGTGCATGACCTGATGCCTGAAGATTTTCCCCGTAGAATGCAGTTTGCAAACTGGGATTAGCAACGAAATAATGTAAACTTGGTTGGCACTCTTCTCTTCACGGATGAAGCAGTGTTTACCAAAAATGGTATCATAATTTACAGAACTCACATGTACGGGCTGATGAAAATCCTCATGTAACTATTGTTTCCCATCATCAACATCAGCTCCAGTCAATTAATGTCTGAGCAGGAATCATTGGCATTTTTTTGATTGGACCATTCGTATTGCCGGCACGACTGAATGGAGGACTTTATTTGGAATCCCTCCAGAACACTTTTCACGATTTAGTAGAGCACTTAACCCTTGAAACCCGCCGAAACATGTACTACATGAACTATGGGGCACCATCTAATTTCAGCCTTGTTGTACGGGAGCACCTGCATAACGTCTATCCAAACCGTTGGATGGGTAGAGAAGGACCTATTGCCTGGCCTCCTCGATTTCCCGAGCTAACGCCGTTGGATTTTTACCTGTGGGGACACCTCAAAACCTTGGTGTATTCCACTTCGGTCAATAGTAGGGAGGGACTTCTACGGAGAATCACGTTTCATTGTAATCAAATAAGGAATAATGCTGAGCTTATATGGCGGGTACAGCAGTCCTCAATTCGTCGTACCCGCATAGACTTCAGGGAGCCCATTACGAAATTTTTAATTAAGCAGTTAGTTTAACTTTTTATTGAAACTATGGTGACAAGGAGAAAATTCCTCTTTTTCGTATTCAACCCGATAGAAGTTCGGGAACTAGCAGTGTAAATAAAATGACATTTTTTCGAAAACGGTTTGAATTAGTGACATGAATGATAAAATAAAACGCACATTTTTCCGGCACCTCGGTTGAACTGCAATTCACAGAATTTGACGTTTTTAACTAAAGAAGTAAACTCTAATTTTGTATTGAATTTTTTTTATTATAAGGTCGAAGGTTGAAAATTTGATAGGAACAAAGATGCATCTTCTATAGAAATACACCAAATAAATATAAATAAAATGACGGTTTTTCGAAAACGGTTAGGATTAGCAACATGAATGAAGAATAGTTCATTTTAAGCCAATAGTTAAAGGCACGTAAAAAACGTTGTCCAGAGTTCTTATCATACAGGGTGTAAAAAAATGGGGTCATGAGTGTCACAGCTAGTCCTTCCCTGCTACTGTGAGTAATTCACACTTTCTTGGATAGTAATTTGAAGGGTCTTACCTGGTATGCATAATATTACTGAAATATACCTGATGGTTTAATAATTATGTGTAAAAACTTGATTCCATTACAGCTGCTTGGGAGTCTATATCTCCGAAGAGGAGGCCTATACGGAAAAAATTTATATGAACTTGTAGTATTCCTTTCACGTGTCTTCTTCATATCTAGGAGATTTCCCACATTTTCCCGGAAACCCTGTAGGTAATATTATTTTTTAACCTTTATTATTTATTTCGAATTTGTATTTTGAAACAGAAACTTTTCCAAATAAGTTTGGATTCTCGTTGTTCATCCAGTAAATATATAAATAAATAGGTAGAAAATAAATAAATAATTAGATACAAACCTAGAAAACACGCATGACCGAATCTAATTTGACTCGAAGATTTTTCGCTGTTTTTGTTTACAATCATAAAATTTAAAGCTTACGTTGCTAAATTTTGTAAAAACAAATCAAAAGACCATGTATATAAAAATAGTTGTTTTATTTCCGATAACGGAATTTTCTACTAAGAAATAATTTAACTAAAGCTGTCAGGTACCAGCACGGGTGTAGCGACGAGAATGAGTTTGCAAAATATCAGCAGTTACAATACTTAAATTTTTTATCTTCCCGTGCATCAACAGAACGTCCCATAAGTTCCGGTTGATTGAGCAATAACAGATCTTTCACATAAAAATGTTGTGATTTAACAAAACTTAACTTAAAAGTTAATCTAAGGTACAGAGAATGAAATGATTTTTTAAAATAACTCTCGAAAAAATTTAAATATTTGTATAAAATTTTGTATTTGGGGGTTTCTTAAGACCAGGAATTAAGATTTATTTATAGTTTTGCTTTTCATAAGAGAAGGCTTCGCGTACAGTATTGTTCAGGTCTTAAAAAGAGTCATAGCTTTTTTGCACTTTAGAATACTTTTCTTTTTACCACATCTTTACTAACTCACCTTTTTGTCTGTTTGTTTATTATTTGTTTGGTACAAATTTTGCAATAGATTTTAACCTAAAGAGTAAAAATCAGAAAATAATTATTTAACTCAAATTCAATAAGCTTTAGTGTTGAAAGACAAAAAATGTTATTAACAAAGCTACCAAAAGAAGTACAATTAAAAAATAACCCAATGATACTTTCTGATCAAAAAGTATTCTTCAGCAAAACGAAAACGGTTCAATTATTCATCGATTTTCGTTTTATTTCCTTCAAAGTAATCTCCATTGCCAGCAATACACATATTCCAACGCGTCCCCCAATCTTGAAAATACTTTTCGTAGGTCGATTTTGGAATCGCCTTCAGCTCCTTTATCGCCTCAATCTCAAAATGCTTTTCGCGAAGTGGTAACTTGAACCGTAAGAATAGGAAAAAGTGACAAGGAGCCATGGCGGGTGAATAGGGAGCTTGCGAAATGGTATGAACATTGTTTTTTTCAAATAATGGTGTGAGCGGGTGTGTTGTCGTTGTGAAGAAACGACGAGTTGTCTCTTCATAATTCTGGCTTCTTGCGACGAACATATTCCCTCAAACGCTTTAATATGCTCACGTAATACTGTTTATTTACTGTCTAGCCTTGGGGAAGAAATTCGGAGTGGATCATACCAAGACAATAAAAAAAAACGTTCAACAAAACCTTGATTTTGAATCGACTCTGTCGTGATTTTTTGGGTTTGACTTGTCTGAGAAGCGCCATTTCGATAATTGTTGGTTAGTTTCAATCTCATATTCATAGACCCATGTTTTGTCACCGGTAATGATGCCGTCGATAACATTTTGGCCCACAAAAAGCATTTATTTAGTGACATCAATCCGATGCTGTTTCTGCAACAAATTCAATACTCTCGGCACAAGCCGCGCTTCAACTTGTCTCATGCCCAAAACATCGTAAATAATGCCCTCTACGAGGAAATTTTTTTAAAACTTTTTCATTGTTTTCGTCGGTCACACTGGTGGACGAACGACCGGAACGAGGCAAATCATCAACCATAGCACGGCCTGCTTCAGACTCTTTGTACCACTCGTACGCTTGTGCTTCCAATATTGCCAAGTCCCCGTAGGCTACCTTTACCATTTTCAACGCTTTCGCATATAATATTTTGTTAGAAACACAAAATTTTGTTCAATTCTGGGTACTTTTTGATCAAAAGGTTTATAAAAAACTCAAATATTTATATAAAAATAGTTTCAGAGAGAAAAAAACAAATAAATGTAAAAAGACAATAAAAAAACTATCGAAAAAGGACACTTCTAGTGTATGGAAATATTTTGAAATAAGTAATTCTTCAACCCTTCTCTTAAAAATCCTACCCTCCTTAATCCCTCTGATTCCAAGAGGCAGATGATTGAAGAGATTTTGACCATTGTCTAAAATCGAGTTCAATGACTCTGCCGCATAGATCCGGCTGTATTTGAGCGATGGCGTGGTTATGTTGCCTTAAAAAAGGGTATAGGTCGATTGCAGCTTATCGGCATAGACCTGTGAGTTCAGGAAACCCCACAAGAAAAAGTTTAGTGGAGTTCAATCACACGCTCTTGGTGGTCAATTTACGTCACTTCTGTGAGAGATAACCATACCCACAAATCGTTCATGCAGAATATTTATCATGGAGTCCGCTGTGTGGTACGTAGCAACATCCTGTTGGAACCACATGTCGTCTATATCCATATCGTTCAATTTGGGCCAGAAGAAATCAGTTCTGTAGCACTCGCAGTTGACGGTGATGGCCTCACCAAAGTCATTTTCAAAAAAATGAGGACCAATGATGCAGCCGATCCAAAATTCGCACCAAAAAGTAATTTTTTGTGGATGTATCACGTTTTGGTGAATCTCGTGTGGGTTGGCGTCATCCCATATAAGGTAATTGTGTTTGTTGACAGAGCCACTCATCCAAAAATTCGTCTCGTCGATAAAGATGATGTTTCGCCCCACCAAAATTGGGGTCCTCTTCCAAATGCTCCGAAGCCCAGTCAGCGAACAAACGGCGTTGTCTATGGTCATTAGCTTTGAGCTTCTGGATCAGCTGGATCTTGTACGGGTGTAAGTTTAAGTCTCGCTGAAGTTAGCCAAGTTGTAGTCTGCTAAACGCGGAGTTCTTGTGCACGGCGAGGAATTGACTGCCTCGGGTTCTCCTGCACACTTTCATGAACCGCGGCGAAGTTCTCGACTAATCTGGCATTTTTTTGACGTACGGGTGTTAGCTCATTGTTTACCGAATCGATCATCTCAAATTTGGATATCAAACGTTGGAGAGTCGACTTAGAAGGGCCACCGCGTCTGTCTTGAAATGGGCGCGACGCGCGCAACGTTTGTTCTAACGAACGTGTTGCTCAATCCTGTAACTTGTCATGTGATTTGACATCTGTAATAGAATAATAAACAACAGATTAGACGGACGCCACCGAAACAACATGGCCGCCACAGACTACCAACATCGACTAGCCCTAATTGAAAAACCCATTAGTATGCAAACATGTCATATTCCTACAAGAAACTCTCAACAAACTAACAACAGGAAAAACTCAACCAGTCCGTTATGAAATGAGTGAACAACATCAGGTCTCTGCAAGATTATATCCCATTCAATTCTAGAATAAACTTGTGAAAATTCTATATAATGTGGACTAGAAAATATGCGAGAAAAAAAAATATTTCTCCTAGCCTCACACGTTGGGATTCATAATCCCATAGAGATATCCAATCCCATACACATTGTTTTGAAAATTTATGATGGCGAATTTTTAATAGCTATGAAAATACTTGTGAGATTTAAAACAAAGAACGTGTGGTGCATTAGATAATAATTGTTGGGGGAGTTTTTTCCGTGACCATTATTCTCTACATTTCCTACTATTATGTTTTACATGCAACTCAGATTTTTCATTTTAAATCTTACAAGTATTTTCATCGTTATTAAAAATTTATTATCACACATTTTAAGGGTCATGCGTATGGAGATATGAATCTGTATTGGATCAAAATCTGTATGGAGCTAGGATAAGTTATTTTATACTTTTTAGTTCATTTTTGAAAAGTGGTATATAAATACCTTTTATGTAAATAATAATTAATAAAATATTGTCGCTATAATTAACCGTTTGTGAATATTTACTTTTAAAATTTTCAGTGTAACTAATTTTAAATAAGGTGTAGATGTATTACATTCCTATAAAAGAGGGCCTGGAATAATGGAAAAATAAGAAAATACGCTTTCTAACTTTATTTCCGTAACTAATTTATTTGTCAGTATTATTGGGGTTTTCAAAAAATCTATAAAGAATTACGGTTAATTTGAAGTTCACAGACAACGATATTTCTTGCGAAGTGCTAGACATCTGTTGGACTTTCGTTGTCTTAATTTTGTTGTTGAATATCGCAACGTTTTGGCTAGTGGTTTTCTCTAGGCGTTTTTAAGTGAATTTGACAATGACAAGAGAAAACTACTAGCCGAAACGTCGTGATATTCAACAATAAAATTAAGACAATGGAAGTCCAACAGATATTTATTATTTCGCAAATTATTGTTAAAATGTCTAGGTATAATATAATTTCAAATGTGAAGATGCGAGATATGGTCTGCGTATACTCGCAAGAAAAATTTAGGAGCCCAAATCTCATCGACGATTTAGAATGTATTTAATCGAAAGGCATTTTAATATATTTATAAATTTTATTGGAGAATACTGGTTCCATCTGTCCTAAAAAATATATCGTGGGCTGCCCATAAACTACAATATTTCTTCTTATCATTGTATAAGTCGTGGGAGTCAAATGCCTTGACTTGTGCGGATAGCTGAGTTTAATTCGATGGATTTTCGAAATAAATTCTTGTTCTTTAACATCAGGCGGTCGTTTAATAAAACGGTCACCAAGTGTATGTAAGTAAATGGAAATTAGTTAACTTTCATTAACTAATATTTAATTATCCGAAATCAAAAAAAGAGACGAAGATTGCCTGATATGATCATTAGGACATACGTTCTTCTACAAAAGACAAGATGAAACAGTTCATATAGTCCGTTAAAATTTAGAGAACTGGCAATATTGGCTTGTTAGATGCTATCTGGCATATTCAATGTAAAGTTTGACATTTTAGTTATATAGGTATATCTAATCAGAATCTTTTGACATGCGGATTATATTTGTTTCTTTACAATAACTTCAGAATTTCATCTCGTACAAAAAATGAAATTATTTCATGCATATTTTTGTGAGATTATTTTTTACAACTTCCAATGTGGTTTATTTCAATAAGAGTGCATTGATGAACTTAATTCAATCATCGACGTCGTTCGCGCACGGATGAGTCGCGTGAAGGTTGTATAAATAGATTGTAGTGCAGGAATTTATCGGATGCTTTGCGTGAAATGATAATACAAAATCATCATGTGATTTATTTTGACATTGAGGCATCCCTGGGTATTAGTAACACTAACGTATGTGATATATTGTATGATCATTTGGTTGTGAAGAAGCTATGTTCGCGTTGAATCCCGTATAATTTGACAATTTCTCAGAAGAAGACTGGCGTCGATTTGAGCAAGAAAATGAAAAAAAGTACAATTTCCGAGATTCAAAAAATATTTATAAAACTGTGACAGGTGACGAATCTTAGATCTATGTATATATATATAGAAATAGAAAATTAACATCAGTCTACTGTAAGGATCTTTCATGATGTCAGAAAAGCAACGAAGCGCTTTGAACCTGTTTCTTCGGAAAAATTGGCCATGTCGTAATTGTGCCTGTAAAGAATCGTGGAACGATCAATTCTGAATGTCACCAACTTTTTGTTTGCCGAACGTCTTCAGAGAATAAAGGAAATCAAATTTGAAACGACAAATCCTTCCCCACTATGATGCAAGTTCTCACACATCGCCTCAAACAAGCGGCTTTTCGAGTACTCAAAATGAGGAATTGATGAGTCACCCGCCGTACAACCCTGATTTGACACACAATAATTTCTTTTTGTTTCCGTACATGAAGCATAAACTGCTAGATCAATGGGTTGGTGCTTTCAAAAACAATGTTGTGAGGTAAAAATGCTTTTCGGATTGGTTCAAATTCATACAAAAGTATTTTAAGCATCGTGAAGAATATGGTTGTGCCCGAAATATAATAATTACTCGTCCTTAACATTACATAGTAACAGGATATCTGTGGTTCTTGCTATAACGTCAAACACCTCATTACAAAACATCCAGATGTACATACCAAATTTAACACTTGAAGATCAAGAAGTAGAGGAAACATCTGAGCATATAATGAGAGCATATAATGAGAGCTATACCAGATATCAAAAGTAAGTTAACCGTAGCGATGGATATTTTAATGCGAAGTTCGGTGGCAAACAGGAATTTAAAAGAACAAAAAAAAAATTAGAGAGACATTCTCTAATAACTTTAATATAGGAAACGATTTTGGGGCTAGTTGGGGCAAAAGTGAAGTGCAATTTGAAAACGAAAATATATCTAAAATTAAGACGAAAAAACTAACAGCCAATAAAGAGAAATATCAACATATTCTAAAAAGGACACTTAAATATCGAAGCCTAGAAAAGATATAATAAATGAAGTACACAAGGTAATAACAAGCAAAATCAGATTCGAAAGTCACTAAGAGTAAATCGAAGACTGGAAAGGAATTAAGTGAAGCAGTGTCAGTAAGAATACAAAACAATACTTAAGAAAGACAGAATAGAAAGAAACTTTGAAAAAAAAAACAAGAATCTGATGTCCTTTACACAAGGAAGAGGTACACGGAAAGTTATCATATTGAACGATGAAACAGAAAAAATGATAAGTAACGTAAATATCGAAGCCCCTGAAAACTACTATAAAAGCTTAAAACACAACTTCATTATAACCATTGGAGATCTTTGGAAACAATTTCGAAATAACAATTCTGAACGTTTCGTTTGAGGAAATAACTGACATTACCAAGGAGGAAGAAAAACAAAGCAACAGGAAAAGATAACATAATACCGAAACATCAAAAATGAACGGATGAAGTAACTCAGTGCCTGAAAATCAGATTTACTAAAAGTTTTTCTACAGAAAATATTCCAAATATTGGAGCAAATCAATAACCATACTAAAATGTAATAACAAAAAATAATACACACAAGTCTCGACAGTTATAGGTAAATTACATACTTGTCCCAATTGTATAAACTTTTATCAAAAATCCTTACAAACCTGATGAATAGGCCAGATTTAAACAAGGATGAATTAGAACAGACGATCTTCTAACTCTGAAAATTGTGGAAGAGAAAGCACATGAATACAATCTGCCAATATACTTTGGTTTCGTTGAATACGAGGATACCTTCAATAGCATGGAGTTCTGAGCAATAAAGGAAGGTTTAGTAAACTATAGAATCGATCACCGATATAAAACTCTATTAAAGAACGTCTATAAATACACGAAAATGATCAGTCAGAGCCAAAATATTTAATACTTGCATGCTGCCAATCTTAAGCTACGCAGCCCAGACCTTTACGAAAGCAAATCTGAATAAGCTATTTGAAACACAACAAACATGGAAGAAAAAATCCCTACGCATCCGAAAAATAAATACCAGGGCTAGATAGAGAACAAAAGTCATCGATGTGGTGTAACAGCCGCAAGATTAAAGTGGAAGTTGGCCAGTCACAATGAAAGATACAAAGACGATTGATGGGACTGCAAAATACACGACTGGCGGCGATATGATGGCAAATGAGGAAAAAGAAAGCCCAAATGGGATGTATTGATGAACTTAAACTCCATACAAGTTTAACTTGGATGCAGAAACAAGAAATAGGGAAGCTTAAAAAGAACTAGATAAGACATATATTCAGAATTGGAAACGTGACAGAAGAGGAAAATTTTATACGAATAAATCACATTTTCTTCAATCCCCCCGTCAATTAAAAATCGTTGTTTTTAATGATTTTTTGTTGTAGTTTAATAAGTCAAGAAAATTTTATGGGTACACAATTTAATTTTCCATTTGCTTCACAGCTTGAATTAATATATATTTTTACGTATCTATAATTGGTTGCAATAGAAATTTTAAAAGCAGAACGGTTATTCATAATAACTCATATAAAGTATCTATTTTTTGGGTCGAAGTAATAGAAAAACCTGTATTTTTTTTATTTAAAAGGAACATAAATTATGGGACAAAGATGCTAAAATATTTTCAAGACAAATACAACACTGTAGATTGTGCCCTCTATAACTAACTGCAAAACTATGAAAATAATTGGATTTTTTGTCTCAAAAACCCTTCAACTATTAAATTTTATTCAGATAAAATTTTTTATAAAAAGATATTTAAAAAAAATCGAAACTGAAACGTTTACTTTAGTAACCTGTATCCTGGTAACTAGTAATTTTTAACTATTGTAAGTTTGATCTAATCGTAATAATCTTCATCGCATTAAAGAAAAACAAGAGGAAGAAGAACCTTATCAAAAGATCAAGATTTGCAAATGGATAGAAGAGGTCATTGTAGATAAACAGAGAATATTCGATTAAATTATACGGGGACAAATGCAAAAGTTTAGGAAAGATATAGGCGAAGTGAGACAAGAAGTGAAAGGAATCGCATAAGACCTAAAATCTACGCTAAGAAGTCAATAGAATTGAATCGAAAGTAAATAGTATCGAATTAATTGTGAAACAAGAAGTATATATTATTGAATCTAAAATAAAAAACCTTGAAACAGACGTAAAAAAAATAAAAAAGTATGGTTTTTCTGATAAAGTAATAATCACCGTAACAGTAAATTTACGACGGTTAAGCATCTTGGATAGTGTACAAATGGCAATTTGAGACTGCCGCTACTACAAATAGCTGGAACTACGAAGAGCTGGCTACTGCATGAGTAATTATTGCACTACGTTGATCAACAATGGAGTTATTGTAAATTATTCTTACAACGCAATAAAAAACTATGAAATTTTTAGTACTGCATTACAAAGATAATTTGGAAATCAACATCGGCGCCAATTATACCAGTCACAACTCATTAATTATGTGTTTAATAAGACGTAACACTAACATAAGTTTTAATAAATTTAGCTTACTTTTGAAAAATAGTACTTATTTAGTTTCTAAGGTAAAATTTTAATTTCTTTTATCGTATATGGTCCCGGTTCCAACTAGGTGTTATGAAGAAGTAGCGGTAACAAAAAATTTTTAACAGGGTTAGGTATAGGTAAATAAATTGGCTTATCCTTTTAACCTTCTAGAATAATAATTTAAAATTTTTATCCTTTTAGCAATTTACATGACCGAACTTCGTTAACATGTTACGCATTTCTGGATGAAGCCCTAGATGTACCAACTTTAGGTATTGAAGTAAAAGCATCTGTGATATCAAGTCTTGGTGTACCTCGAACGTTGACGAGGACGTCGATGTTACCAATAAATCTTATTCTGGAAGGTTGTGGTGGTGAAAAAGAAAATAAACATAAAATAATCTTAACTACCAATCAAGCTCCTGTAGGATTATCAACTTTGTTTCCAGGCAAGTATATTTTTAATTAAGCCAGTAGACACTAGATACTTTTTATATTAAGTTACAATAATGTAAATTATATTATTATAATTGTTATTTCAATTTTTGATACGCTCCACGACTCAAAGTGAAAATTTCCTTTTTAAATGTAATCAATTTTTTTTTTGAGGTGAATCAACTTAATTAAAAAATTTAGTCCAGCTATCGTCTTTAGTTTACAAAAAACAATGCCAAATGAAATAATAAAAGAATAAAACAATTTTTATCACTGTTACCATGAATATACAAAACATAAAAACTTCATAAAACGTCCAAATTTGATTTGATTTCTCCGTTCATCTTGTTCCATTCATAAGTATGACTCTTAATGCCTTCATATTTGATAACATTTTAAACAGGGTCTTACCTCGAAAATATTTTACTAGAAGCAGTCAAAATAAATTCAATTTTGAATTTACTTACATTCATTATTTTATATCAATCAATCTTAAGCAAAATTTTACGAAATACCTTAAATATTTCTAAAATATTTACTTATAAAACAAGATATCATTTTAGAGTTTTATTTTCTGATTCAGTTTGTGATTTGGTCAAGTCTCTGCTTATCTTCGTAAAAATGCAGCTGCATAAAATACTTTATACCCAAATATTTCTATCATGAAAGTAGATCAATGTAGTTTTTTCTTCTTTACAACATGTTCTGAAAGTCTTCGAAAATTGCTACCCAATATCTTACCTTTTTTTGAGTAAAATTTTTTCTACATTAAATATTTGGTATTATTGTCCATTAATTCTCTTGTGCTCTGGCACCTACACTAGGTTTTCCCTGCTCCTTGCCAATTACTGTAGTGTTTGTCTAGGGTCTCAAGTCAACTTAGATTCGGAAGTATTTGACCTGAGAGCTTTCAGCGCTGTTTAGCTATCTGACAATATACAGGGGAGACCGAGGCTAACCCGAACCCTCTGAGTTTCTCAAGTCATATCTTGTTTAAAATGAAATGCATTGATTAAAATGCGGTTGTGGGACTTGCATTGTCTTTATTTTTACGACTTTTCAATTAGATTGTATCTCTAATCGTCATCAAGTATAAAGTGAATTCAGTACTGGTCAGAATGGTTCTTTTATTTCAGATTACTGCCCCATATGTGATGATAGGTCTCATTATTGCAGTGTACATCTATAGCAGGATTTTTGAGTTTGTGCCCCAGTTTTTTTCCCGCAAAATTTCTACAGACCATCAAGATTTTTATAGCCTTGTTGATTACTTCTTTTTCGTGCTTGTTCCAGAGAAGTTTATTATCTAGGGTCAGACCCAGATATTTAACCTCTGACTGTCACTCAATAACGTTCCCATTCATTCATATTGAGGTTTATTTTCCTTGTGAAGGCTACTAAGGTGGTTGTACTAGGGTTGATATTTAGTCCCATCATCTGATACTATTCCTTAGTGTGTCCAAGCCCTCTCTGGAATATGTCACAGAGGATATTCTCGAATTCATCCTTCGCGATCACGACAACGTCCTCGGCATAACCCTGACAAGACATGCCGAGGTCAGTCAGATCACAGAGGAGTCAATATAAAATTAAACTCCACATAAGTAGAGAAGCACTCCTCCCTGAGGGCATCCTCTGGTGATGCAGAGGGCGATAGTGTCCTGTCCTATCTCGGTTCCTGTTATTCTAATGGAGAGATGTCGCGCTATCTATTTGGACGTCATTCCGTCCACTCCCCTGTCATCAAGTACTCTTTTGACTGCCTCGTGTGGAATGTTGTCAAAAGCCCCTTCAATATTAAGAAAAGCATATATTATGGTTTCCTTTCAGTTCAGTGCATCTTGAATCTCATCGATATTAGTGCAGTTTCCGTAGACCTACCCGCTTGATACGCATGTTGATACGGGTGCAGTGGCGCCTGATCAAGAACTTCTGTTCTGATATAATTATCTACTGTTTCCTTCATCGTTTTTGTAATAAACGATTTGAAACTGATTGGTCGCAGGGATTTAGGGCGTGTAGTGTCATTTTTCCCAGTTTTTGGAATGAAGATGACTTTGGCTCTTCTCCATATTTCTGGTATGTAGCTAAATTCCAGGCTACTTTTTCTGATGCGCACTATGTGTGGTAAAATCTCTTCCTGCCTTCGTTGGAGCAGGGCAGGGATTATTTTATAACTTCTTGGGGTTTTAAGTGGTTGGAAAGTGGTCATTGCCCATTTTAGATCACCGCTACTGCATATGTGTCTGGTAGGTCTTTCGTGATGTTCTATTGCATCATTCGCGGTGCTCCGTGAAGCTACCGTCTGGCTTTCTGAGTGCCATTGCTGTGTCGACCCTACCCTTCACCATGACTTTGTGTAGTATAGCTGCGACAGGTGTAGATTGAATGTCTTCACAGTATTTCTTGAAGCTGTTTGTTTTAGCTTTTCTAATTTCTTTGTTGTAGGTTGCAAGTTTCTCAGTGCATCTCTGCTAGAATTCTCCGTCACACTTAGCTCTATTAAAGAGTTTATGAGTTTCGGATATTAGCTCTGACAGTGATCAGGTGCATCCCTACAATTTTGGATTGTTTGTAAGGGGCAACTCGAGTCGAAGGCTCCGAGTATTGTCTCATTTACTTCCTTCAGGTCTAAATGGTGCTTAGTGCGTTTTCTGGTCTGAATATGTGACAAGTTAGTTTTCAGATTGATGCTGTATTTTTCCCATTCTATTTTCCTAGGATTCCTTCTAAGGACTGGCTCAGGAGGATTGGTTTTTAATTAAATGCGATTATTCTGTGATCTGAAAGAGAAGGTTCATTCAACACCCTACAGTTTCTTACCAGGTCTGTTAAGCCTGGTGTTCTTAGTGTGATATGTAATACTTCTTCCCTTAGCCTTGTTACCAATATAGTGGGGGTAGTTCCTATATTATTTATGAAAAGATTACATTTAAAGGTGTATTCTAAAAGTTTCTCACCTCTTCGATTGGTGTACTTGTTGCCTCAGTTGTGTTGAGAGCATTAGCATCGCACTCCAAAAGTAGTGGCAGTTGCTTTTCCTGGCAGTATTTTACCAATTTTTGAACTTCTGACGGTGGCACAGGCCCGTCTCCTCCGAAGTCGCATGAGGCTATGATGCTCTCTAGCTTCTTCTTGTTCAGATCGCGATATACTCGAATAGAAACGAGGCCTCTCGTTAAGAATTCTGAAAGATCAAAATAATTAATATTTTTTCTTACTATGATACCTATTCTGGGTGCATCCTTGCAGTGTAGTCCTTTTACTTGATTTTTGTTAACCCAGGGTTTCTGGATCAGCGCAATCCCCAACTGGTTTTTAGTGGACGTTCTAGCGATTACAGCTGAGGCGCCCTAAGCATAGTGGACGTTTACTTGGGTGATGTTGACTGCCATTTTCCTGTTATTAGGAGAGGGTGTTGTTAACTAATATGAGGGCGATGTCCCCCTATCAGTCTCCTTCGGCTTCTTCTACCTCCGGTGTTGTTTTCTCGGATGATGGTACTCCGAGATAAAAGTTGGAGATGTGGAGACTCACCGCACTCTCCACATCGTCGTTTTTAGAATTAGTAGGAGTCACTTCTCCTATTTTCTTCTTGTCCTATTTTAGACCTTGCACGGGGATTTTCCTAAATCGATAGTGGATGGTGTGCCCGTTGTCGCTGTTCTCCAGCAGGTTAGGTCATCCATTCCTGCCCTCAGTATTTGGCCTTTACCTTCGTCCTTTAGGTTAATAACTTTTCATTGTGATGTTTTTATTCCATCGTTTTGGGCTCCTATTAGCTGTAGAAGGTTTTCTGCTGCTTTTTCTTGGCATCTTCGGAGAAAGATTATCACTGGGTGAGCTTTTGGGATGTTATTTATTTGGCAAACCATCGGTTCTGCTCCCTTCTAGCTTTTCAGCTTTGGTACCTTCACCTTTAGCCAATCTGCTGACTATGGTGTTTCACAACGGACAAAAATAGATGCCTCTGAACTGGAACTTATGCTCCCAACCTTCTTATATTTCTTCCACTAATGCCTCCTTCAATGGTTCTGCTCGTTCGCACTGAGGGTAGTCTTAGGGGACGTTTTAGGAAGGATGGTGATCCTGTTTAATTTCAGAGCATCTGCATAGCTCCCACCAGTGGAGGAGGTGGCTGTGGCCTGGTCCGTACTTCTCTGATTTCTGCTCTGGAGCTAAACCTGTCTCCTCCTGCTTACGTTTTAATTTATTCCGTACCGATATATTCTTCACTAAATAAATAAAAAATACCCATCAAAAAATCAAAATGTAAGTATGTACAAGAACTCAAAAACGTTTTACCGGATGACTGCCATCATTTTTACTATACTCTAACATGTAAAGATAATACGAATAATCAACAAATTTATGTTTAATGATTTTTAACTTTCTTTATTTAAATAGCATATTATGTATTCATAGAAACAAAACCTTCTATCTTTAGAGACAAGCATGACAATAACTCTTTTAACTAAAATGTTGTTCTCCGACTGCAAGTCCCGACAACCACATTTTAGTTAATCTTCAACATTGTCTACAACCTTCAAACTAAAACTGCTTTATTACTTAAAGATAAATTTAAAGAATCACTGAATTAAATTTGGAAAAAACACTATTAAAATTCTTAATTATAAACTTATTAAACATTACTGTTCTCTTATTTAATCACAAAACAAGTTATTAATTTTTTAAAATATATTGGGATGCTTCCTGAAAAATTTGTGATTTTACAAAAAGGAATTGGTGGTAAACAGTCGATTTGGTAAAGATAATGATATGAATAGAGAAATTAAAGAGGAATTAAATTTGCGATGAAGGTCACAGACGCGATATGTATAGAAATTATTTGTATTGCCTGTGATAATTTGTTTGCAATTTTTTCCTTATTTCTTTTCTTTTTATTAGAGGAACCGTTTAAAATTCTACAATAATTACTATAACGATTTTTTTAGAATACACGGACAGCAACTCTTCTCCCAACACAATTGCTTTCAAAAGTGCCTCTGAAAATATTGCAACGATTCTCCTCGCAAAATCTTCAGAACGATATCGCCTACAATCAGACTGCTTAACGACGTTAAGTCTGTTAGTGGAACAGCTCGTTACACGTCTAAAGAAGTTTTACAATAATAACAACGACTACAGAATTTCTTTTAATGCTCCCCTGCCTTCTAATGAACTTTTTGAATATGCTAACGACCACTTTAGGATCAAGCAGAGAGTAAACGAATTACAGGTAAGGGAGAGAAAAAAATGTTATTTCAGGGTTTTGAAAAGAGTTTTACGATAAGAGCTTTATGTATTCAGCAAATTAGTGCGACCTCAAGAGAAAAATAAATTTTTATTTTCGGCTATCTGGCTCAGTTTTTTAGAGGTCACGGAAAAGAATTTTTTTTTTTGCAGGATTTTCTAATAAAAGTTATAAAAACGGAATGACTTTTTTACTTTTAACTTTCCTTTAATGCCGTAATTTGGATGCAGTGGCGCAATAACATTTTCATGCGTCTAAAAAGGAAGCTATCGAAAGTGTCGCGCTCCGATTTTGATGAAATTTTAATATGTTGTAAAGAACATAAAAATAAGAGGTACATATTTTTTTATAGACAGAGATTCATTTTAAGGGCATGAAAACCGCGGAATGGGACGTTCTGGCGTCGCCGTTTTGTTGTGGCCATTTCGGCGTTGCCGTTTGGACGTCGAGCCAAGTCTCCTTCGGCCGTTTTGACGCCAGCCATTTCGGCATAGCAATTTATTGTCAAACAGGTAGCCGTAGCCGCTTTGGTATTATATTTATACCAGACAGGTAACCGGTATAAAAACGACTATTTAAAAAAATGTTTTATATCAGTTGTCCAGATACATTAATTGCATACGTATTTATATTCAATCTACAAAACTTATTCACCTAATATAAATTAAAAAAAAAGTATTTTCATGTGGTAATTATGTGCTAGTTTTCCTAATATTCTAAAATATAAACGTTTACATCAAAATTTCTAACAAACAGTGAAATGCGATCATCCGCGTCCCTGTATTTTTGCTGCTCGAAGTACACATCTCGACCTTTCTGTACCTGACGCAAGTCATCTGTAAATTTCCATGTAGTTGGATGGTCTGCTCCTAATTCCGTCTTGAGTCTTTTATGTGCAGCCTCTGCGTGGTCATTTGTCCGGTCTTCTTGATTCGGAGTCCTCTGTTAGAGGTTTCATATCCTTTGGGGGAATAAACTTGGTCGTCTAGCATTTCCACTTTTGTCCATACGTCCGATGTAGGTATCTTCAAGCCAGTCTATAAGTGATTGGTGTTCAGCAGGTAGGGCTTCCGCTAGGATATCAAAGGTATGATCTAAATGTTCGACAGGAACAAATGCCAATGATGTCACCATTCTGCAATTTAAAGCGAATTGTGGATCAGCATTATACTTTCTCGTATATCCCATATAATCTTCATATTTTGTGGCGAATGAAAAAAACAATCGTTCATGGCGACGCCTGGAAAACAATCTTCCATTGCCTTCAATGTCGCTTGTTCGAAATCGCAATGGATTTCTCTGGGTTGCAAATTTGGAACAATTTCTCTGATTAATTCAAACATACGGGTGTATGTGGCTCTTGATTTATTCGGGAGCTTGGCACAAAATATTGGATGAACTCCGTTATGTTTTGTGGCCATAACAGCGTATACTTGCAAAAATAGAAATGGTGCTATCGCAAATGTGCCGTCAACATACCACATATCTGAGGTCTGTAGATATTGCAGCCACGATTCTCTCCAAAAAATCAAAATTCTGTGTGATCTTTCTTCATTATCTTCCAAGATAAGTTTTATTTTTTTATATTATTATATTTATTCGACGCCGAAATCACCGGCGGCGAAACGGCCGTCGGCGACTTGGCGATGTCCAAACGGAGACGCCGAAGTGGCCAAGCCGGAACGGCTACGCCAAGATATCATAGACCCTGAAAATCGCGCCTAAAGTTCATCCCCAAAAGTAAATATATTTTTTAAATATCTCAAATTCCAATTAAAATGTCTTCACAAAACAAAATAGAAATTTTGTGTTATTTGAAATGAAATAAAACTATGGTGGTTTTATCTCCACGAATATAACCTCTTATATTTTATAAGCGTAAACCTGCACTTCCTTCATGCATTTTTAATTTTAGAAATTATGAAATCAAACAAAATTCTTTGAAAATGTTTTTATGGATAACATAAGCAACTAAAGCGTTTCAGAATTTTCGAAAAAGATGAATAAAAGTGGGCGAGGATACTTTTTTTTATATCTCAAGTTCCAATACAAATATATTCACAAAATGAAATTGAGTTAAACTATGCTTACCTACTTGGTAGCGTAGCTTTTTATAAGAGTAAGCCTACATTCCATTGATGTATTTTAATTTTAAAAACATTTTTTATGGTCAACAATATAAACCTAACTTGACACATCTCAGAATTTTCGAAAAAACTGTAAAAACTACTGCTTTTTAATGCCTCAAGATTTGATAGATAAACACAAGATGCAAATTACTTTAATCTGAAATGAAGGAAAATTATTTCAGAGTAAATGGACTTTTACCCTGAAATATTTTGATTCATACTGCGAGAGAGGTATAAGGCCATTCAAGCCAATTGCTATGCTAATTATTTAAAGCAAATTGAAGACGATGAAGAAAAAACCCAAACCTGTTTTGGAAACAGCACTTATCCTGAGTCTAGTTTTCCGGGAATCAATCAGCGGATAATGACTTGGACATAGTTTGTTTACTGAACATTTTTCAGCTACATATGTTGATGAGGTTATTGGTTTACCCGAGTTTCTGCTTGATATGACGGTGGACATTTTTTCAATGTGTGTATCATTGTGTGATGTGTTTGGTAGCATTATGGGTTTAAAGTCACTTTATTCCATTGGACTCGACGGTATTCTGTCTGCTTTTTTAAAAACTGTATTTACTCTTTGAGCGGACCCTTGCACTCTATACTTCCACCTTTCTTAAAATTGAGTTCATTTTCCATTTATTAGAAAACAAGATTTTTAACCCTAATTTTTAAATCTGGTAATAGACAGGACATTTGTAGCTATCGAGGTATTTCAGTGCAATCGGTGATTCCTGAAATGTTTGATAAATTGACTTCTGACGTGCTTATCCAGAAAAAACAACAAACAGTTGTGTATTACGTTAAACTAAAAGAATTTTTCAAAAATATTGTTTAAATTGTTCTCCATTATGCCTTAAACATATTTCACACATAATTCTTATTTTCTCTGTAACTTTCTAAAGTCCCTCTTTGAGTCGCATTTCTTAAATCTGCCATGGTTTGGTACTGGTAGGTACAAGTTTTATTTTTGAGGTATGACTACAAGAAGAAGTCCATAATCGAAAGATCGAGAGACCTGGGTGCCCATTTCATATACTCATTTGCCCCAATTCAACGGCTCGGAAAATTAATGTCAGATAGGTCTTTATAATTTGCGCATTGTGAGGGGGAGCTCGATCTTGTGCCAGGTACAGGTTATTAAGTCGCATTAAGGGTACTTCTTCTCTTACACCCGAAACAATGTATTGCAGAATTTGTGATAAGCCTGCCTTCATATATATCATATAAGATTTTTGTTTCAAGTATAAAACATGAAATGCTGAAGCCAAACTTGCCTTGCCGTTCCCGTGGAAATATTACACGTTGATTTTCCTGAGACCAAAAGCTAGTATTCTGTCGATTCAATATACCGGCACTGGTAAAATAAACCTCACCAGACCATATAATGGCCCTTTTAAAATTCTTTCCTGTGTTTATATTTTCTAAATACCAATTACAAAACTCTAATCGACACTGTGCGTCACCAGGATGTATATTTTACACCAGGTGATATTTATATGGTTTAAACTTGTATTTTTGACTTATTAACTCTTATAGAACCTTCTATTATTCTGCAAGAACTACTTGGATTTTTTTCAATAGAAGCTAACACAATAGTTTCATCAATCTCACGGTTTTCCTTGTTGTAGATTTTAAACCATGGTTTAAAAATTAATCATGTTGAATCAAATTTGATGTTATCCTCAAAAATATTCTTTTGTCTGGTTGTCTTCTGATTGGATATCTACAAATTACAGGCATTTTCTTTTGTCTGGTTGTCTTCTGATTGGATATCTACAAATTACAGGCATTCATAAATTTCAGATAAAAAGAATAGAAATATTCTCAAACCGGTTGAAATTCACTTCTAGCTCTTCATCTGCATTTTTGTTACACTAAATATAATAAACGAGAATGTCGAATTTTTCGTTGTTCTCAAAGATTACAGAGCCTACCACTATTAAGAAGAAACTGATTAATCAAAAAGTTCAGTACAATCCCACAGGCATGATTTTGATGTTTTTTTTTTCTTTAAATATCCGTCACGGCCTACTTATTGAATCTAATTATTTTTTTAAAAACGTAAATTTAAATACTCAATATTAACAAGAAATATAGGGTGTTTCTCTCAGGATTGTTGAAAGATGGCAGAACAGGAAGGACTTAATACATGTTCCCAAAAGACTATCCTTATCCCCTTCACAAAACGATGAAAGCTAGAGGACCTCGGTCCCATCATCCCACAAGGAAACACAATATCACTTTCCAACGATTTAAAATATCTGGTGGGTAATTTTGGACTCCAGGGTGACCTGGAACAAGTACGTGAAAAATTAATAAAAAAATCGGAAACAACCTTTATGATTGTTAGAAGATTATGTGGGAAAACGTGGGGCCTTTCATTGCAGATGGTGCATTGATTATACACTAGTGTGGTGAGACCAGTCATCACATATGCTGCCGTGGTCTGGTGGCCCAAAGAACAACTATGATAAAGCTAAGCGGCATACAGAGAGTAGCCTACTTGAGCATTATGGGGGCCATGAAATCGACTCCCACTTCGGCAATGGAGGGCATTCTGCTTCTACCTCCGCTAACTTAGTGATTCAGGGAGAGGCAAAAATGGGGCTCCATCGGCTATACCATTCAACGCCAATAACACAAAAGCCGCTGACTGGACACAAAACTATATGGAACAAAATCAGGAGCCCAGGGTTGGAAATGGGCACGGACCATATGACCTTGGGCTATCGCGTAAAATACCGTTCAAGGTCACAATAGAAGATCGAATGGCGACTAAAAGAGGAAAACCGGAAACATCTTCTGGTACAACTAGCTGTTACACTGACGGTCCAAAAACCAGTGAGGGTACCGGAGCTGGAATATATGGATTACAACCGAGGAAATACTCAACAGTGTTTCAGGCACAAATATATGCAAGCGATCAGACAGTGAATCAGAAAAGAGCACAAAAACCACTGGATTGAATCACGGTAAGATATTTATTGGGAACCCTGACTCTAAATTAGCAAAGAAACTACTCCAAATAACCAGATATCAGTTAAGAGCTTTTACAGATATCATGACGGGACACATGGCCGTCAAAGTACATCTGAATAAAATGAACCTGTATATTGGAGACCTCGGTTGCAGTCTATGTGGCCAAGCCGAGGAAACGGTAAAACATATCATATGTGACTGTAAGACGTTAGAAAGGAGATGACAACAAACCTTCGGGTTAACAAACCTGGAACCGAGGTAAGTTTGATTTACTCTACATGAAAACCATAATAGTTCTATTTTTTAACTTTGCGAGAATTGCAAGATAACCGAGATACGTGGGGTGCCCCAAAGGTTTATGAAAATTCTGTTAGTGTCATCGTTCATTTCTTAAAAAAGTTGCACAATGCCAAGAAAAACCTTATCCTCCTATTTCTACTAATAACGGAGACAACCCATAACACCATCGAAAATTGGACACCTTGTACGAAGAAATAAAAGAGCTCGTACTGTTTATCAACATTTTTCCAAATATATGCTTTTACGCATCGGAACCTTTGGTTTAATTTCAAAATTTTAGGAATTAAAATGTGCGAGTGAAGTGCAGTTTACCCTTATAAAAATTGGGGATATGCGTTTCAAATAATAAGTAATTTCCACTTTATTTCTGAAGATGTCTTAATTAGAATTTGAAATATTTTGAAAAAAAATTGGTTGGTCGTGAAATTTAGGAGTAGTTTTCACCCCTTTAAAATTAATGCCCGCCGAAAAAAATATATGTCTTCTATTTTCGTATCCTCTTCGACGTATTTATAATTTAGTCAGAATCGGAGCCAGACACTTCCGTTACCTTCCTTGCCAGAGCAAAAGCATCTTTGCCCAATCCTAATAAGTTATATTTAATACTGCTGGAGATCTAAGTTATCGGAGCCCATCTCGAATCGATACTAAATAAATAGGCGTATTTTAGGTAAAAATTTATTGCTAATCTCTCTTATTATTACCATTAAATCCTAAAATTAGTTATACAATAGATATTAACTTATATCTTCGTTTAATATTTTTAAAACCGATATTCATTCTCAGGATTACTTGCAGAAAATTTGCTATCAATAGGAGATTTCGCCTCTTAGATTTTGTTACGTGTTTTTTAATTACTTTTTAAATACGACTCGTCTTACACCTTAAAATTTGATACATTTGAGTGGCAGCTATTGGATGTTTTAATATTCAAATTACTTTGTAGCATATGAATGATATACAAGTGTTCTTAATGCTAATAACAGCTACTAGAGTATCTTTGTCTGGTCATCAATTAGTATTCATAAGATTATACCATGAATGGCAGGTTTAGAAATTAAAATTGCTGAGTATATGAGAGTTAATTTTGATTGACAAGAATTAACAACAATCAAAAACAACGAGTCATTCTAATTTTGTAAATTTTGCTCGGAATTTTTTATAGAAAATTGAAACTAAAGCTGAGTGAAGAATTATAACTAACTAAATGGACATAATTTTCAGATTTTAGTTAGTTCCTATGAAAGGTATATCATCAGTTGGTCAGTTTCTCATACTGTTATAATAATATTAATAATTAAACATTTCTATTAGAAAATTAATGATAAAAATCTCGATCTAAAAGAAAAATAGTTGTCTCCCGAAAATAAACAAATTTTTTTTTATTTTTGTCAGTTTAGAAATACAAGAGGATGATTTTTGCAGACTGACATGTAAGGTATTTGAATGGTATAACACCGAAAAAGTTTTTATACCAATATTTTCCAAGTTCCATTAATATCAAAATGCAGTATTTAACAACTAAAATATCAAAAATCACCATACAATGCAAAGAAGCTCTACTCAATTAAAATAATAAAAATCAGCATGTAGAGTTTTCTTGTTCACAGTAGCAAATTTATTTATTGCTTTATATTTCATCTATCATAAAACAAATTAGACACAGGTAATATTGGATGTTATATATGTAGTTCTCCTTTCAGGCAGATAAAAGGAAAAATATATACAAACAGTTTATTTCCTGCAAATATCGGTCTGGTTCTCTCTCCATACGCGTTTCGACCACCTTATGATCTCGTCAGTGGAGCTGTATCGGACCGAGAGCAACATTAGCAGGAAACAATTGTCTATATAAAATATAAATTTAAAGTTATGTCGGTAGGATATTGCAACCTGCCACCTACCGATCTCGATGTCAGACTGAAAAATATCGCCAGTCGAACGACATCTATGAATCACCGGAGTAGTGAAATTTTTTTTTAAAAATCAAAATTTCAGTAAGACCTAAAGAAATCTATCTGCTGTATTTAAAGAGTTGTTATATATGTAATTCTCCTTTCAGGTAGAGAAAAGGAAAACCATATACAAACAGTTATAAACTGTTTATATTGTATTTTTTAAAACCTTTAATAGAAAGCATAAGCAAGATAATTCACATTACTTACCTAAACTACTAACCGACAATAACATCGATGTTGTGGCCCTACAGAAAACACATACTAAAGATAAAGAACAATTTCGACGTAGAGGTACCATTTCCTGATACACAGCACTCGGAACAACCTACCATCATACTTCTAAGACCGCAACGTACCTGAAGAATGAAGCAATAACTAACGTATCATCACTCTACGGCTTCTGTGGGCGAACAATGAGCTTTGAAAATGGCGAATGAACTTTCACAGAAACGTCAACTGCCTTACAGTCCTGAGACTCAGAACACACGGGATATCTGAAAACTTTCGATTACACGTCACACCTGCTCGACTTGGAGCAGCCGTCGAGGAAACATCACTTGAAAATGCCCGCTGAGATGTTGGGGATACGGATAGATTTTTCTACTTACGAACGTATTGAAAATTGGAAAAACACCAGTACACATTCCACCATCTGTGAAAACCTTCGATTATATATATAATCGAAGGTTTTCGGGCATCCCGTGTATATGCCGAGTCCCTCTCAGGAATGTAAGGCAGCTGACGTTTCGGTGAAATCCCATTCACCATTTTAAAAGTTTTCTGTACGGCGTCTACGAGCGAACAGTGAGCTTTGAAAATGGTGAATGAGATTTCACCGAAACTTCAGCTGCCTTACAGTCCTGAGAGAGACTCAGGACATACACGCTATGCCCGAAAACCTTCGACTATAGACATCACACCCATCAGAATATCCGACAAATATTGATATATATATATATATATATATATATATATATATATAAATATCAATATTTCAATTGCTGCAAGATAACTGCTTGCAAATAATTAGAACTTGAGATTGAAGAAAAAATAATAATTGGGGGTATCTCGCCCTCTTTTATTAGTTATTTTTAGAAACCCCGAAACCCGTGAACTTAATTCGGTATTCGTGAAAAAATATTTTCAAACAATTATATTAAATTTTCTAATTTTTTGAGTTAAATTACGTGCGTGAAACATGGTTACCCTTATAAAAAATAAAGGATGATATCTTTGGGGATGAAAAAACCATAGTTTCATATCACTTCGAGCAACAAGTAATTTTCATTTTGTTTTGTAAAAATATCTCACTTAGAACCTGAGATATTTCAAAAATACTGTTGTTAGGGGTGAACTTTAGGGGCGATTTTCACCCCGTTAAAATAAATATCCGCAGATAAAAAAAATACATGTCGCTTATTTTTGGGTCCTCTACAACATATTGAAGTGTTATTAAAGTGGCAGCTCGACACTTCAGGTACCTTCGCTGTAAGTCCTGTTCGCGAGATAAGATAGACCGAGGAACAGTAATTTCAATTAATTTTAGCACATGTTTCATTATGCATCTAAATATTTCAGGCTGACCTTTCCCAACTAAGCGGTCAATTTAGATTAATACAAAAACGACTGATAGCAAAATACAAGGCGAAAAATCCAACTTCTCTAAAGTCCTTAGAACTTCTTCTAAATGATTCATACGTAGATATAATGGAAACGACTGAAAAATTAGAAATTGAAATGGAAAATTTATCGAAAACTCAAACGGATTTATCGTGTGCTGTGCATTTGGTTAAACAGCTTGTCGGCTTATTGGGAATTGATAATGAGTTATTGAGTATGATAGATTCAGCGTTTTGTTCGATGGTTAATGAGTTGGATACACAGGTAAACTTGGATTATTTATATAACTTATTAAGTATAGTATTTAGGCAAAATTCGAATAGATATTTAAATAGATTAACAACCTATTAATTATAAACAATAAGAAGAAATAAATAAAACTCAATATATTTAGAGGTAATAGAGATGTTGACTATTTTTGGGAAAGTGTTTAAAACCACGCATAAGTACCTAATATAACCAAAAATATTTAATATAATTTTTTTAACAAAGGGTGTTTTTTATAGAAGTATAGAACTTTTAAATGGAATAAAACAAAGATGAATTTTTTAAATTGACATGAAATTTACTTTATTCGAAAGATGACCTTCTGGCAATATAATTTAAATATGACTTCTGGCATATGACCGCCACAGCTGGCTCGGACGTAGTCTAATCTGGAAGTCCAATTTTCGATGACTTTTTCCAACATTTGTGGCCGTATATCGGCAATAACGCGGCGAATGTTGTCCTCCAAGTGATCAATCGTTTCGGGCTTATCGGCGTAGACTAGCGACTTCACATATCCCCACAGAAAATAGTCTAGCGGCGTCTTGGAGGCCAATTCACGGGTCCGAAACGTGAAACTATGCGATTACCAAACGTTTCCTTCAATAAATCAATTGTGGCACGAGTTGTGTGACATGTTGCGCCGTCTTGTTGAAACCACAGCTCCTGCACATCATGGTTGTTCAATTGATGAACGAAAAAGTCAGTAATCATGGCTCTATAGCGGTCACCATTGACTGTAACGTTCTGACCAGCATCGTTTTTAAAGAAGTATGGACCAATGATTCCACCAGCCCATAAAGCACACCAAACAGTCAGTTTTTCTGGATTTGGAATTTTAAGGTTAGAAATAAAGTAATCAAAATTGGGTAACAATGCTTTGTACTTGTTTTATTTTATTTGCCTAATGATATGGAGAACTATATAGGATATCAAAAGGCAAAAATTGGAGTCAATAGCGGAATGTGAAAGAGAAATAGAACAAGCTTACTCTACATAAAGCGTTCCTATAGCTGCATAATATTGACAAACAGGGTTTTAGTACAAACAAAGGATTGCCAACAAAATATTAGCCTATTATGATATTAATTTTTTTTTAACATTCTTCCTGAAGGTATTAAGAATGCCACTGTAAAATTAAGCGATATTTCAGCAAAAAAGGCTTTTTATCGTGAGGAGCAGTATTTCATAAACAACTTTATTGATTTGTCTTAGACTTTGAACTTAGAGTGACACTTTTCTGTTGGTCTTATTAATTCTGTTTAATGAGTAATTCATTTCATATGTCAGCTTTATCTATGTGTTTTATCAATTTGCATGTTAGAAAAAAACGTATTTAAATTTTTAGAAATCTTATTGTACTTCTTGTAATTGTTTTATTTTTGTTGACTTATGAGGTTACTGTTGTATATACAGTCATGAATAAATATTGATTCATAGTTATATTTTTGGTGGTATGGTGGGCGTTGGATTATAATGTTTTGTGAAATGCAGCTAAGAGATTATTTCCTTGACCATGTATAAAAATTTTTAGTTTTTTTCTTCATTAGTAGCTTTTCTGTTGACTACTTTACGTTCTGGATAATTAATATTTCCAGAAGAATAAACTTTTTCCCTTATGTTTTAAAAAGTAAGTTGAGTAGTAGGCGTCGATCGGGAAAATTCATTTTATAAATTTTTTCAACATCTTTTCCTAGTAGATAAATCATATTTATGATTTCACTCTTCGGAAATTTCATTTTAATATACAGGGTGGGCCTTAATTGTGTGAGTGGTTTCAATATGCAATAAAAAAAAACTATAAATCTTATTATTTTTTTATTTATATACAGGGTGATTCAAAAATCGATCACGAAACTTAAGGGGGTGATTCTACTTGACAAAATAAGGGTAGAGCTTCATATAATTTTTTTTCAAAATGTCATTCGTTTTCGAGTTACAAGCCGTCCAAGTTCAAGTTTTTATTTTTTGTTTTTTGAATTACTCGCTTACAGGAAAACCGATTTGACTAATATTTGAAAGATAGGCTAAGTCTTCTGCGCTTCATCATTTTAGTAACAATTCACATTGATTGTTTGCCGCTAGAGGGCACTTTACCTACATTGAAAATTGTTTTTTTGTCATAATTTTTTAGTGTTGACAGCTACAGTAGTTTTTGGCATAATTTCTGAAAGACTGATGCTAGGCCTTTAAAAAAGGTGCTCTTTATTTACATCGCTAAACCCAACGGTTTAGACGTAAATCACCCTTAAAAATTAAGTGGTAAATTTACTTTTCTCATTTCATTACCACCAGCTACCAGGTAAATAGCTATCAAAGTATACTAGAGCTGTCAGTTTAACATCAAATAAATTCGCTTTTTAAACTATTTAATTTATAATCTTAAAATAACTAATAATGGCTAATCACCAATATTCAAATATCGAATATTGTGATATCCATTTTTGTTATGGAAAAGCAAATGGTAATGCAGAGTTGGCAAGAAGATATTATATGGAGAGTTATCCGGAAAGAAATATCCCTCATGCTCAAACATTTTCCAGTGTGCACAGGAGGCTTGCGGAATGTGGTTCCTTTAAAAGTTATAATGGAAATAGGGGAAGACCTAGAACTGCTAGAAACGTGCAACAAGAAGAAAGAGTGCTTGAAATTATTGAAGATAATCCAGGTATTAGTACTAGAAAAATTGGGAATGAAGTGCGGCTCTGTCAGGCTAGTTCATGGAGGATACTAAGAGAAGAACAACTCTACCCGTTTCATTCAAAAAAGGTGCAGGCTCTTTATGACGATGATCGGCCGAGACGGTTGGAAATGTGCAATCAGATCCTAGCTAAGTATGAACACGATAATCGATTAATTGGCGTCATATTATTCACTGACGAAGCTGGTTTCACTCGTGATGGCATAACAAATCTACACAACATCCACACATATGCTTACGAGAACCCAAACAATGTGGTAGAAACGAAACATCAGCGTAGATTTTCACTAAATGTGTGGGCAGGGATAATAGGAGATTAGCTTATTGGTCCTCATTTCTTTGATGGCCCATTAACTGGTGACGTATACTTAGATTTTATCCAAAATCGTCTCCCATTGTATCTGGAAGATGTGCCATTGGAAGTAAGGGCCAACATGTGGATCCTCCAAGACGGAGCTCCGCCCCACTTTAGTATACGTGTCCGACAGTATTTGAATGCAACGTATCCTGAGCGATGGATAGGACGAAGTGGACCATTGGCATGGGCAGCGAGGTCACCAGACCTTAATCCTATGGATTTTTTCTTTTGGGGTCATTTGAAACAATTGGTGTACGATATTCCAGTAATCAACGTCGAGGATCTTCGCTTCAGGATAATCGAAAAGTGCCAAATTATTAAAGAAACACCAGAAATTTTTCATCGAGTTAGGCGACATTTTTTGAAGAGTGTTAGGAAATGTATGGAAGAAAATGGGGGACATTTTGAGAATCTTTTTTAGTTTGTTTAGTACTGTTTCATTAATTTTTATCAATTAAATGTATATCGCAATAATCCATAATATGAATATTTACTGATTAGCCATTATTAGTTATTTTAAGATTATAAATTAAATAGTTTAAAAAGCGAATTTATTTGATCTTAAACTGACAGCTCTAGTATACTTTGATAGCTATTTACCTGGTAGCTGGTGGTAATGAAATGAGAAAAGTAAATTTACCACTTAATTTTTAAGGGTGATTTACGTCTAAACCGTTGGGTTTAGCGATGTAAATAAAGAGCACCTTTTTTAAAGGCCTGGCATCAGTCTTTCAGAAATGATGCCAAAAACTACTGTAGCTGTCAACACTAAAAAATTATGACAAAAAAACAATTTTCAATGTAGGTAAAGTGCCCTCTAGCGGCAAACAATCAATGTGAATTGTTACTAAAATGATGAAGCGCAGAAGACTTAGCCTATCTTTCAAATATTAGTCAAATCGGTTTTCCTGTAAGCGAGTAATTCAAAAAACAAAAAATAAAAACTTGAACTTGGACGGCTTGTAACTCGAAAACGAATGACATTTTGAAAAAAAATTATATGAAGCTCTACCCTTATTTTGTCAAGTAGAATCACCCCCTTAAGTTTCGTGATCGATTTTTGAATCACCCTGTATAAGATAAACGCAACAAAACAAAGAAATGAGAACAAGCAGTCGCCGTTGTAAATTTGACTGTTATAAGATTTTATTTTATATTGTGCGATTAAAAAAATTTATCAACAAGAATAAGGAAAATGAAAGAAACGGAAATATCTCCAAAACTAGTTGAAAGAGATGTAGGATATATTGAACAAAAGTTGTAGAGTTTTTAATAGTCTATAAAGTCAAATGTAAAGAATACATGGGGTATCATTTGAATTTGATTAGTAGAAATGATGTTTACTAGTCTTCGTCTTCCTCGATGTATTTCTAGCAAAATTAAGAAAGATAGATACGGCTGAATGAATGCTTAAAAATATGACTTTTGTTTGTTCAAAACAATTGTTTCAAAAACTATAAAATAAAGTGTATCAACCCTTAATAAAAAAGTTTCAAAATCATTCATTAAATCGAAACTATGGTTCGTATAAAGCGTGTTCTATTTAAAAAAATACAATTTTACGCTCTCCTCGTTTTTGGCACACCCTGTAGAGTCCTAAATATTTTTAAATTATATGTAAAAGTCAACCTTATAGTACAGTAAATATAGTTTGTTAGTAAATTTCATCCAATTGTTGACTCACCATGTACAAGTCTCATTTTGACGTTGAAAACATTTTTTTTTATTCATATGAATGAATATTATGTATGCTGCCAGTTTTTCATGCCATTAATTTTAATTATCCAAGAGTTACTATTTCAGTTTGTTTTTGTAAATATTGAATTTTTTGTATATAAATGAACTGGCCAATGCATTATTCTCATTTTATCATACTTACAAATAGTAATTTTATTTACATCTATATTTTAAAAAATGATGACACAGTTTTTTTGATCTGCATCTAAAATTACCATTTCAGTCCTGGGAAGATGTGACAGACGCTTCTTTATGTTACCTACTAAGAACAGTTCTTGCTAAAACAGAAAAAGACAGGTTAAGAGCACCACATACCAGTTTAGAGGAAATCAAAGAACTATCAAAACTAGAGAAACATTTGAATCACGTTTTGGAGCGTTTATCAAAACAACATCTATTAAAAGAATCAGATGGATTGTTTATAGGTGAGTAATTGAAGAGGCGAAAAGAAGAAAGTGTTTTGACTTATTGCCCATCATTCCTTCTTTTGCATGTATCTTCAACACTTATCCCGACAACAAGCAATTTTGTAATAAATATGTTTTTTTGTTATAATTTATTAACAGAGGGTGTGTATTTTTAGAATTTTGTACCGACAAGATATAAAAGGAACCATTATGGTGACACTTCGGTGTCTGTTGATATATCAGGTCGGCAAGAAAGTATTTTCGGTTTTGGAGTGTAAAATAAAACTATTTTTTTAATGCAAAGAACTAACTTTAATCAATTATATATTTTCCATTTTATTCAATGACCTTTTACCATATTTTTTGTAGCTTCATGGTTCCGTCGTCGTGAACATTTTGGTCTTTATTAACAAGTAACTGAGCTATGTGCGATTTAAGGTCATCATCATTTCTGAACGTTTTATCTTTCAAAGAGTTTTGCAAACTTGAAAATAAGTGATCACTGTCCAAGGAAACTCCAATAATTTTCCACAAATCATTAAAAGTGAGTGCGGCTTTGCATTATCATCATGGAACATGTCTTGGCTTCGGAACATAAGACAATGGACAGGGTTACGTGATGTACAAACACTGATCCACACCGTCCGAGATAGAAAAGCAATAGAGCATGTGATTGCAAACATCCATTAATGGATATACATCCGAAGAAGAAGAAGATGGAATACATTTCCTTTGCGATTTGCCAATTCTGGCCATTTTTCTTAGATTGCTTCATTTAGTTTCATTAATTGTCGATAGTAAACATCCAAATTGATCGTCAGACCTTTCGAAAGTAGCTCAAAATACAGACCTTTATAGTCTCACCAAATTGACAGCATGACCTTTTTTGGATGCAATTAAGATTGGTTTTTGCTGGTTCATCACGCTTGAACCATGATCATTTTTGAATAATGCTACTGTAGATGACTCACTTTTCCATTACTACAAAAGGGTTGGTTTCATTGAGAATGAGATGCATATGGCAAATTGATTCGTTGTATTATGTGAATCTTTTTCAATTCATGCGGAATTCACATGTCGAGTGTCGAGCTTCTGAGCGAGTTAAAAACAGTTCAAGTGATTTTCAGTTATTGTGTTCGATACATTTAACCTCTCTGTAATTTTTTGCATAGTTATATGACGATTCAGTGGTGACTTTGATCTGGTCATCGTCAACTTTAAAAGGTCACCTTTGAGTTGAAAAACTTTAGAATGAAATTTTTTAAACCAATTCAGACATGATCATTCAATTATGTAATCAACGCTATAAACTTCACATATCTCTTTGTGAGCTTCAGCGGCTTTCTTTCATTTACAGAAATAAAAAAGTAAAATATGCCTAAAATGTTTATTTCTGCACTCCATGCTAAAATTGACCCTAAACTAACAGCTACAAGTAAAATGTTTCTAAAGTAACCCAAATGTGACTGATATCAAATGTCAAAAGGAAAAAAAACCATAACACCGACAGAAGTCCTTCGAAATAATTATAACATTTTCTAGTATGACAACCTAAAATACTTTCTTGCGACCAAAATATGTCACAACTGTTTTTCTAGAGGACTACATATACCATCGTTTTGAAATTTGGCTAGTTATTAAATTACTTACCCGTATTTAGTTCGGGAGTTGTATTCAAAGAAATATTCTTGTTTTCGTTAGGGACACAAACATTTTACAAATAAGGGTAAAACAAAAAATTTTGCCTTATTTGGTCAACGGGTGTCATATGAAAACTTATTTTTTACGCAGTCTAAAACTGTTTTTCGTTTGGTTAAGAGTTGTATAATTATTTATTAATTAGCAAAAATATATGAAAAATTCATCTTCAAAGTTTACAAAAGAAATATATAAAACGATGTGTCTGCGGCCACTCAATAGGTCCTCTTCTTCCAATCCATCCGTTTGCGAAAACATCTCTAAGAGAGGTGTGAACTTCTACTAAATAATGTGTCTATCCACCCCACTTGTTAAAAACTGGATATTTTGGTGGGGTGATTCTCTTTTTCAGTAGGTTTCATTATCAATTAAAATTAATTCAAAGTGACAATTTGACAAAATGTGACAAAGGAACATTCCATTGAATTACTTATGCTGATAAATAACAAAGCCACACAAAAAAAATTTCTGGCCTAAGGTTCTGTCTAAGTGTGCTGTATGTCTTAAGGGTCCCTGAATCTGAATCCGCGGTCCGTTAAGAAACCATCACGTTAGGGTTTTGCTATAACCTTAAAAAACCTCAAAATTAAGACTATTAAGCATTGTTGAAAGCTTTTAACCCAAAACCAATGCTATTAAATCCCTAATAACTCCATAACTCCTTGACTCTATAATCTCATAGTCATGATTTTGAAATCATTACACTCAATCTCTCATAGATAGAGAAAGAACTTGTTGTCGTCTTAATTTTTTAAAGTACATCTGTTTTGCTCCATGACCCAATAATTCCATGACTTCATGAACCCATGACTCTATAACACCATAATCATCTTACTAAAATCATTATACTCATTCTCCCATAGCAGAAGATCTTTTCGTGGCCTCAGTTTCTTTAAACTATGACTGTTGAATCCCATGACCCAATAAACTCATAACCCCATAACAGAAGAGCTTATCGTGGCCTTAATTTCTTCAAATATGGCTGTTGTACCCCATTACCTCATAACTCCAATGATTTCAATAACATAGTTATAGGGTTATAGATTCATGGAGTTGTGGAGTCACTGGGTTATGGAGTTATCGGATTATGAGGTCTTTGAGTCATGGGGTTATTAGGCGTGTAACTGCATTGGTTTTGGGTTAAGAGCGTTCAATAATCTTAAAAATCTGGTTTTTTTGAAGGTTTAGCAAAACCCTGACATAATGGGATTTAATGGACCGCAGATTCGGAGTCAGTGATCCCGAAAACATGTAGTAGACATATTCAGAACCAAAGACCAGATATTTTTATTGTGTAGCTGTGCAAAGCACAGCTGTAAATCCAAAACCCATGCTGTTAAACCCCTAATAACCCCAATGCCCAAAGACTTCATAACTCGATAATCCCTTACTCCCATGACATCATAACTCTATGACTCTATAATCTCATAGCCATGTTACTGAAATCATTGGGGATAAAAATTCATGGGGTTCAATAGTCATGGTTTGAAGAAATTAAGGCCACGACAAGTTATTCCGCTATAGGAGATTGAGTGTAATGAGTTCAATAATATGGTTGTGGGGTTATAGAGTTATGGAGTTATTAGGTCATGGTGTTCAACAGCAAAAGTTTAAAGGAATTGAGGTCACGAAAAGCACTTCCGTTATGGAGGTCATGGGGTTATTTGGTGATGGGGTCTTTGAGTCATGGGGTCATTAGGGGTTTACTAGCATTGATTTTGGATTAAACTCGTTAAATAATGCTTAATAGTCTTAGTTTTGAGGTTTTTTGAGGTTATGGCAAAACCCTGACGTGATGGGGCTTAATGGACCTTGGATTCAGATTCAGCGACTCCAAAAACATATAATAGATATAGTAAAAACTCCATGACAGATAATTTTTTTGTGTGGCTGTGTAATTATTGTATTTCATTTCGAGTTTTAACTGTCTATAAATCGAAAACAGTTACTTTTAGGTATACTACACAAAATTTACCGTCACTATTTTAAAAATCCAGTTAATTATAGTACAGTTTTTTTCAAGTTACGCTGTAAAATTTAATATATTGCAAAAAATTCGTAACGAAAAAACAAAGTCGACGTGTTCGAAGGATACATTCTGAACCTTGACCATGATCTCCGAGACTCGGGGGACCAATGACGCGGGCATTCCGGATCGAGTTACGATGGTGCCAAAGAGGTGGTACCTTTCAGAAAAAGGTGGAAAATGGGTGAAATTACCCACATTGGCGTTGTTGGGAAGGACTCTTTAATACAAAGAAATAGTTAAATATCTGGGAGTAATTATGGACTCACGACTGATTTGAAATTATCATATTGTATATCTGAGAGAGAGAGAGAGGTGCTTACCACTCGTCATGTAAATATCTATTTGTATGAGTAGTGATGCCATGCCATGCTGGTTCTAAAACTTAACCACTTTCTAGAACCAATGTTCCCAAGAAATGGATTTGGATTGGAATAAAAGTGCTCGAGCTGGAATATTTGATAAGAGCATTACAATGTAATTATCTGTATGGAGAAGATGATAAATATATGCTCAGAGAGCAATGATATTGCCATTGAAGTCTAGTTTTGTAGTATAATGGATGGTGTCTAAATGTAGGGATACTTCTAATGGTTTAACAGAGGATAACTACACAATTACATGCGTCTGGGTCTGGTTACTCGGATATACAAGGAAATAAGGGAGAAAATCATTTAGGAAAGAGGAGAAATCCACAAATCATCGTAGAATTACTGACAGAACATTGCTGTTAGTGAGGTCATTTTTATATGATTGCATGGATGACAGCATGTAAATTATGTCAAAAGGAGGATGATAAAACTGTAGACCATATTATTATTAGAAAGTCTACCCAGCACTCAATAGACTGAAACGAAGACTTTTTAGAATACAATATTATTGCCCTCAGGTATTCAGGCAAGTTCAGGTAACAAGACTTCGAATGTCTTGCAGTCATGATGCAGTGTAGATCGGAATCATCACTCTTATTCATTCACTACTTCGATGCTCGCAAGTCTCGTTTTGTGTCAATTAAATCGGTGATGAGTGAATTCGTGTAGACAGTAAAATTATTTTTTTTTGTGAAATATAATTACTTATTCTCAAGCAGATAAATAAAAATAATCTGCCACAAACGGCATTCTATAACTGTCAGTTATTTGTCAAAATTTAAAATAACGAGTATCACTGGTGTCAAGAGACGAACATTTCATCGTTGATACAGGGGTTAAGAAGTTATAGGGTCTTTACCTTACATATAAACGAACAAATCAATAGACATAAATTTAACCCAAAAATATTATTACTCTCTGGGGCAATCGAGTAAAAAAAATATCTAACCGTTTATTGTTTCCTTTATATCTTCATTTATTATTTTAGAAAATCAGAAGGAAAACACTGCCGAAATAACAGATGAATCGAAAATTGAAAAACCCGTTGGAAGCCAGTTTGGAGAGTTTAGCACAAGATTACTTTCGGCACGGAAAAGTTTATTAAGGAAACGACATAAAATAGACGAGCCTCAGGGTAATCAAGCGATAACGAACGCTTAATATTTACAATTAATTATACTTATGTATCCTATTTAAACTTTTGTTTTTAAATTGTTACTCTTTTGCGAAAGTTTTATTATTTGTTGTTTCATTTAATAATAATAAATCGTTTAAAGGACCGCATGAAAATATTTCATTTCATGTATTTCGAAATATAAAGGATTTTGAACTCTTAATTACAAAGATCGAGGGTGGATTCTCGAAAAATAGTCAGCTAATACAAACAAAAAAATTGTTGATAATTAGAAAATAACAAATCATTTTCCTGGGCCGATTCTAAGCAAAAAGTGTCTCTTGTGATTTTTCCGTTCGACGCATAGATTTTGAGTTAAACGTAGTTAAATATTTGAAAAATGGCATTTTTTGCCACTTTTCAACATTAATAACTATTGATTAAATAAATATTTTCAAATTCTGCGCCCAGCTGATAGCTCAAGTTAAGAACTACTAACTGGGTTTAATCATAACGTGAAAATATAATGTTTTTATCGTCTTTTAATGCTATAAGCAAACATCCTTTTATCAATTATAATGTGCGTGCCGCCGTGTATGAAGGAAAGTAAAAGTCCACTTACTGGCTCTCACCTAGTGGACATAATCCATTAGCTTCGCTGATCGTTGCATTAATACTTTAACCGCATATATATATATATATATATATATATATATATATATATATATATATATTTACCCTATACGGCACGGAATATTGGGGCCAAATTACGTGACTTTCAAAAAGGTAAACTTTTGGAATATATGGGGGCTCTATTTAAAATTATTTTCATATTCTACAGGGTAATCCAAAATCTCTGAAAGTTGTATTTTTTTTTGAATGGAACCCCCTGTATATTATTACATTTTTGGATTCTCCGATTCAAATAAGTGTCTATTTTGATAAGGTTTATAGTACCTAAATCTAAACTAATTTTCATGTTTCAAATACTTAGGAAATATTTCAGTTATTTACTAGAAATTTACAGTGGATTGTAACAATAAATCATATTTTATATCCCAATTATAATAAACTTGCTATATTATACAGGGTGTCCAAAAATTAAAACTAATCAATTAATAATTTTAATTGGCTATAACTTGATTAATTTTAATAGAACACTATACTTTTTACCTTACCAGAAAATGTAGCTTTTAAATATCTATCGAATGGTATAAGGGTATTCTATAGCTAAGTCTTTGCATTTTCACAGAATACTCCAAATAATCGCTTTCTGCACCATTTTGTGTTTTTTGAATAGATGTTCTAATCTATCTAGTTGCCTATGGCATTTAGAAACGTCAGATAGTTCATTTAATCTCTTAGTTTGGTCTGCAAAGTCTGTTGCTATAATAGCGGTAATATTTTTTGTAACTGTGAAACTTCATTTAGTGAATTGAATTATTTGAATATTGTTGTGTTATGGCTTTGTTAAAAGGAAGATTTGCCTGAAGGAAGAGAGTATTGATGATTTTTATCCTTGGAGAATGTCGTCAAAATTGTTTGTTGGCTTCTCGGGTTTATGCTCAAAGTTTTCCTGAAAGAAACAATCCTAAACCAGCCATTTTTGTGAAACTATTAAACCAGTTTCGGGAAAGTGGAAGTGTCAGTTATAAAAAAAACCTGTTATAAGAAAACCTGTCACTGAGGATAAAGAAAATGTTTTTTCTGTACTTGGTTCAGTGATCGAAAATCCCAATAATACTCAGAATCATATATCCGAAAATACTAACATTAGCCAGGCAAACGTTGCAAGGGTTTTTAACAAATATAGATTTCATCGTTATATAATTCAATTTTTCCAAGTGCTTCACGGAAACGATTTTGACAACACAACTGAATTCTGCTTGTGGGTGTTAGACAAAGTGGCAGAAAATGAACACTTTTTTTAATGTGTTATTTAGTGATGAATGTACTTTTCATAACAATGGTTTCGTGAATAGATACAACTTCCATTACTATTCTGGTTCAAATCCGCATGAATACAGAGTTATGAGAAACCAGAACAGGTGGTCGGTTAATGTGTAGGGAGGAATACTGGGCCACTACTTATTTGAATCCTACTTTTTTAAAGGACTTTTAAATGGTTTGATGTTTCGCTATTTTTTTTTACACCAACTTGCAGTGTTATTAAAAGATGTCCTTTTAATTATTAGAACAACTATGTAGCTTCAACTGGATGGAGCTCCGCCTTATTATCATCGCGAGGTTCGGCAATTTTTAAATGTCAACTTTGGAAACATGTGATTTGGGAGAGACGGATTTTAAAAATTAGCACCCGAGATCTCCGGACTCCATCAGATTTCTTTTTATGGGGATAAATAAAAGGAATTGTCTACAATGCACCCCCGACAACACCACAAGATATGAAAATACGCATAAGAGACGCTTTTCAAACTGTAACCTTGCAAATGTTGTCCAGAGTGAGCAGTGCAAACATCTACTATAAATATTTTTCTTCTGTTTTGTGCTATCGTCAATATGTTATTACGATTTTTGCTGCTATAGCCTGTTAGTAGACGACTATAAATCGTGTTCCGAGTTTCTGAACATTTGTAAAGATATTCCTGATTATCATTGTTATAGTTGTAAATTACCTCTCATTTCCAAATGCCATAGGCAACTAGATATATTAGAACAACTATTCAAAAAACACAAAATGGTGCAGAAAACGATTATTTGGCGTATTCCGTGAAAACGCGAAGACTTAGCTATAGAACACCGTCATACCATTCGATAGGTATTTAAGAGGTACATTTTCTGGTAAAGTAAAAAGTACAGCATTCTATTTAAATTAATCAAGTTATAGTCACTTAAAATTTTTATTTGATTAGTTGTAATTTTTGGACAGCCTGTATAATATAGCAAGTTTATTATAATTGGGATATAAAATATGATTTATTGTTACACTTTACTGTAAACTTCGAGTATATATCTGAAATACTTTTTAAGTATTTGAAACATGAAAATTAGGTTGGACTTTGTCAAAATTCCAATTATTTAAAAACACTTAAGGTTTAGGTACTATAAATCTTACTAAAATAGTCACTTACTTTGATCGGAGAATCCAAAAATTCAATAATATACGGGGGGTTCCACTTAAAAAAACACAACTTTGATACTTTCAGAGCTTTTGGGACATCCTGTATAATATGAAAATAATTTTAAAAAGTAACTATATTAGACCTTCATATATCCAAAAACTAAAACGTTTTGAAAGTCACATATTTTGGCCGCAATATTCCGTGCCGTATAGGGTCAGCAAAATGTATACTGGATTATGGGCACTAGGTGAACGGCTGTGAGTTGACTTCCACTTCCCTTCATACATAGCGACGCTTACGTAAAAATTGATGAAGTGCGATTTGTTTATAGCGTTAAAAAGCAATAAAAACATTACATTTTCGAAATGCGATTAATTTCAGCTTGTAGTTCTTGACTTGAACTATCAATTTTTGGGCGCAGAATTTGAAAATATTTATTTAATCAAAAGTTATTCATGTTGAAAAGTGGCAAAAATGCCATTTTTCAAATGTTTAATGATTTTTAACTCAAAAACTATGGGTCGGAAAATCGAAAGGGACAGTTTTTGCTTAGAATCGGTCGAGGAATATGAAATTATTTTTTTAAAAATAATTTTTTTAATTATTAACAATTTTTTTGTTTAATACAAACTATCTGACCATTTTTTGGGATTCCGCCCTTTAAGAAAGAGCATTGGGCTTTTCAACTATTTAATGTTCTAGTTTTTTCGCAAATTTGCAAAGTTTTGCCTTATCGTAGCAGTTAGAAGGTTGCTTTTACAAAGTGCGCTAAAAAGTGAAAAATAACTATAAATTTTTATATGAAATTGAAATTTTTGACGTCGGCGCCAAATTAATACCTGACAAAATGTGATTCGCATAAACAGATTAAAAATATTTTATTTGTAATTGCTTTCTTATCATAATTTGTATATATTAGTAGTTATTTATTTCATTTAGTAATAATTTGGCGCCGACTTCAAAAAATTCAATTACATATAAAAATTTCTAGTTATTTTTCACTTTTTAGCGCACTTTTAGAAGTCGGTTCAATTTTTTTATAAAAAAATTATTTTTCGATTTTTAGTTTTGAATTCATTATAATATTTATAAATTATTTGAACTAAGTACTAATCGAGATTAGTGCAACTCGCAATGACTCCAAGGTGGCAAAAAAGTACCCATTTTATCCATATTTGTAAATCACTCTAAAATGAACCACTAAAAATTCTTTGATTCTTAGAGTTCTCCAAATACCAATGAAATTGTGTCAAACGAATATTTAGTCTGTCATAGTAAATCCACTATCTTAAATTTCAAATTAATTTTAGATTGATAATATAGGCCCCAAAAACCTTCCAATATCGATATTTAAAGAATATGAGACGTAAATTTCATAGCCCGAGATATTTTATATAGCATATTGAGTTTGTATACGCCTCAAGAACGCTGCAATATCAATTTTAGATGAAACCGGAAAAAGTAAAATTTTTAGTCCCTCATATTGTATCTTATCAGCCTAATAGTTGTAAAAAATTAACTTCATATTCGTAATACACCACCCCCCAACCCCCTAGTACCAAATCTGAAAAATGCGAATAAGGTAAAATTTTCAATCCACCATATTGGATCCGCCATATTGAATTTCAAAAAAATACGTTTAACGTCTTAATTTAATCTAAATCTAAACCCTTCAAAGCCCCCTAGTACCAATTTTAAATGAAATCCAGAAATTTAAAATTTGTAAACGGTCATATTGCATCTGACATAATAGATTTTCTTAAAATAATTTTATATTCGCTATTTGCATCTTCAAAAACGATTCAATTCCACATTTGAACAAAATCGAAAATGTAAAATTCTTAGTCAGCTATATTGCGTTCGTCATATTGAATCCAGAAAAAATACTATTAAATTCATAATTTACACGTTCAAGAACTCTATATAAGATTTGGAGAAAGTCAAAAAATGTAAAATTTTTAGGACACCCTATTGAATCCGTCAGATTAAGTTTTTCAAAAAATATTTTAATTTCGTAATTATCACTAACAAAAATCCCCCAATACTGACTTTAGACAAAATCCTCCATCTTAGATCCGCCATATTTAATTTTTTTTTAAATAATATCAAAGTTTGTAATGTGCTATTATATCAGTTTTGAAAAAAATCGGACAAAATTAATTTTTTATTCACCATATTGGATACGCCATACGGAATTTTTTTAAAATAATTTTAAATTCGTCATGTGTGGCCCCGAAAACTCCCCCGTACCAATTTTGGTGAAAATCGGACAAAATTGAATTTTTTGTCCGTCATATTGGATCCCCTATATTGAATTTTTTAATAATAATTTCAGATTAGTTATGTGAGGCCCCGAAAACTCCCCCATACCAATTTTGGAGAAAATCGGACAAAATTGATTTTTTCGTCCGCCATATTGGATCCGCTATATTGAATTTTTTAAAAATTATTTTAGATTCGTCATGTGCGACCCCGAAAACTCCCCCGTACCAATTTTAGAGAAAATCGGACAAAATTAAATTTTTTTGTCCGCCATATTGGATCCGCTATTTTGAATTTTTTTAAAAAATAATTTCAGTTTTGTTGGGTACAACCCCGAAAATTCCTCCGTACCAATTTTCGAGAAAATCAGACAAAATTAATTTTTTCGGCCGCCATATTGTAAGCGCCATCTTGGATTTTACTGCACCAATTTCGTCCAAAAACTATGGGACCACCGCAGCAACTTCCTGAATATAACGTAAAAAATTTCACTCAAATCGGTGCAGACGTTCCGGAGTAATCGGTGTACATACGTAAAAAACATACATAGTCGACGAATTGAGTACCTTCTTTTAGAAGTCGGTTAAAAAGGGGCAATGATCAAAACGAAATTTTTTTTTTTAAATTCTCAATAACTCAGAACATAGACGTTGGACAATTAGATTTGTATTAATGTTGTGTTAAGACACGTATTAAAACGAGCACCAAGCGAGAACAAATGATTTATGGACCCACTTTTTTATATTTTTAATTAACCTGTAATGAATAACGCAGTGGTAACGTATGGGTAGAAGTTGTCATTAATTATTAAACTTTCTCTGTTTTGAACTTTTGACGTGCGAATAAATAATTTCTGCCTTCGCAATCTAATTTAAAAAATGGATAGAAAATTAAAGAAGTCGAAAAAAATATCCATACCAATGAACTTTCGTAGATGATTCTTCGAGATTATGTGAGTGATAATTGCGAAATATTATTATACGTGTTGCAGTGCCGCACAGTGGGCAGAAAACAGTACTTAATTTTTAGTTAAGAGTTAAAGGTATGAAAGAAACATTGTCCAAAGTTCTTATTATACAGGTCGTAAAAAATTAGGCCATGAGTGTCACAGCAAGTCCATCCTTGCAGCGGTGAGTAATTCACAACATTTTAGGATAATAATTTGAAGGATTTCACCTGGTGTACATCATATTAAAAAAAAAGGATGCCTATACAAAAAGAGTTTATATGAACTTTTATTATTGCTTTCACGTGTTTTTTTTATATCCGGGAGATTTTCCACATTTTCCTTGATATCTTGTATATACAAGGTGTTTTCAAATAAATGCAGAAGATTTTGAACAGTTACTCTTGAGCTAATTTTAAGCATAAAAATTCATATAAACATATGTTTGATGATGCTTAATTTTTAAGATACAGACTGTTAAAATTTATTATTGTTTTTAGTTTTTTAAATTTACATAATTTGTTTTTAAAGATAATTAAGGCAGATTTGGAACACAACATATTTTACAGTTCTCGTAAAAAAATTATTATGTGTTTCATATATAGAGTGGTACTTTTTTCCGGGTGTGTAAAACTTTACCCTCTCGAACTATTTTATCGAGGGCCACCTACTTGATTTGATTACTCAGTTAGCTTTCTCATCCTATTGCGAAACTTTTTTGTCTTTTAAGTTTTCCTCTAGAAGTCAATAGTTTTTCCACAAAAAAAGGAAATACATAAGTTAAAAATCATAATGAATTTGTTATAATAAATCTTCATTCATATTTGTTTTAACCAACAGGGACTAAGAAAAAATACCACATAATAATAACAGAATTTGAACAACAGTAACAAAACAATAATAACAAAAATTACAACAAATGTTGAAAATGATCTCCTTTCGCCATAATGTAAGAATCCGATCTTTGTCTCATTGAAGAGCGTATTCGTTGAAATAATCCTGGAGTATTTCTTATTCTTTCGCAAGACACAATAATGCGATTTCTCAAATCTTCAACATCTTCAACAGGAGATGCGTAAACCAAAGATTTAAGAAAACCCTAAATGCAAAAATCCAGAGGATTTAGACCTGAAGATCGGACAAGTCAGTGTTGAGTGCCTCCTCGACCTATCCAACGATTTGGATTCACTGTTTTTGAGTGACGGCGTACACTCATACTGAAATATGCTGGAGTGCCATCATGCATAAGCCATAATTCTTGTCTAATTTGAAGAAGAACCTCTTCAGGAAGGGCAGGTAACTTTTCCTTGAGAAAGTGACAGTATTGGTCGCCATTTAATCTTAATGGAAGGAAACATGGGTTAGTTAGATAATCGTCTATGACACCAATCCATACATTTATTGAAAACTGTTGTTGATAATTGGCTTCAAGAAATGCATGCGGATTTTCTTCAGCCAAAATGTGATTATTGTGAAAATTTCTTATGTATTCTTTTGAAAAGTTTGCCTCGTCAGTAAATAAAATATGAGATAACAAAAGGGGAGATTGGGTGATCGTTTAAAGTATCCACTGGCAAAAAACAATATGCGGCAAAAAGTCTTGAGGTAAAAGCGCCTGCACTTGCTGAATGTGGTAGGGATACAATTGGTGTTCTTTTAAAATTCGGAATACTATGGAATTGCTTACATTCAATATATTGCCAATTTTTTCTCGTACTTATTTTACGAGATTTTTCTATTAAATTCTTCAGCTTCCTCTAGCGCTATGGTTCTTACCTCGTGAGGACGCCCACAATCAGAAGTTCGTTTTAGAAATGTACCATTTTTCCGTAAACGCTGATAAAGACAAGCAAGATGAGGTAATCTACGTTGTGGATATAATTCAGCATAAATTCGTTGTATATTATTTCACATGATAATAATTTAAGAACTGTAAAAAGTGTTATGTGTCCAAATTTGACCTAAATATCTTTAAAAAAAATGGTACAAATTTAGAAATCTAAAAATAATTATAAAATTTAACGCCCTATATCTTAAAAATTAAGCATTATTGGACTATATGAACTTTTATGCTTAAAATTAGCTGAAGAACTCTTTCAAACTTTTCGCATATATATATATATATATATATATATATATATATATATATATATATATATATATATATATATATATAAATATATATATATATATATATATATATATATATATATATATATATATGTATATATATATATATATATATATATATATATATATATATATATATGTATATATAAAATAAAATAGAATCAAATATTGGCGAAGCGGACGTGAAAATTTGTCAATCTACATAATTCTCGTGTTAAAAAGTGCGGAGCACTCCAAAAATATGGAAAAACTCCGGGTCCGACAGATGGCGACAGCGCCTAATATGGGACTCGTCAGGCCACCGCAGTCGGTACAAACCATCATCTCGCCTTTGCATCCTATAAACCCGAGTTTAAAATCAAAAAACAGCAAATAAGACGACAAAGGCGACATCTCGATGGCCCACTCGATAACACAAGAAACACACAGATTAACAAAGTTTGTAAAATAACCGCCATATGGTGGCGCGACGGTGAATTAAAACAGAAATATGTAAAATCGAGCACACGAAACGCGCTGCCCAAAGGATAGGGGTCGCATTTTTCGGTACTGGCAACTAAGCCTACCGCTTATTTTAGCAGCCAAAGCCACGTGTCGCACCAAACGATCCCACCATGAGAGCATCGTTCAGCGTGTTTCAAAGCCAAACAAGTAAATAAATAAATAGATAGGTTTTTGTCCGTGTAATTTAAAATAAAATAGAATCAAATATTGGCGAAGCGGACGTGAAAATTTGTCAATCTACATGATTCTTGTGTTAAAAAGTGCGGAGCACTCCAAAAATATGGAAAAACTTCGGGTCCGACAGATGGCGACAGCGCTGTTTCGTCCTAATATGGGACTCGTCAGGCCACCGCATTCGGTACAAACCATCATTTCGCCTTTGCGTTTGATGGAACACGTGGCTTTGGCTGCTAAAATAAGCGGTAGGCTTGGTTGCCAGTACCGAAAAATGCGACCCTTATCCTTTGGGCAGCGCGTTTCGTGTGCTCGATTTTACATATTTCTTTTTTTTTCATTCACCGTCGCGCCACCATATGTTATTTTACAAACTTTGTTAATCTGTGTGTTTCTTGTGTTATCGAGTGGGCCATCGAGATGTCGCCTTTGTAGTCTTATTTGCTGTTTTTTGATTTTAAACTCGGGTTTATAGGATGCAAAGGTGAGATGATGGTTTGTACCGAATGCGGTGACCTGACGAGTCCCATATTAGGACGAAGCAGCGCTGTCGCCATTTGTCGGACCCGGAGTTTTTCCATATTTTTAGAGTGCTCCGCACTTCTTAACACGAGAATCATGTAGATTGACCAATTTTCACGTCCGCTTCGCCAATATTTGATTCTATTTTATTTTAAATTACACGGACAAAAACTTATCTATTTATATATATATATATATATATATATATATATATATATATATATATATATATATATATATATATATATATATATTACAAAAAAGACAAGATTTAACATTTTGCCCGTACAAATATCATCTGATCAATCAATGAAACTAATTACACTTAATATAACATCATTTTCAAGCGATTTTGTTTTGATTTCAAGTCCAACGGCTTCACACTCCCTCCAGGGAAAATTGACTCATACCATATATATATATATATATATATATATATATATATATATATATATATATATATATATATATATATAATGAATATTCTCCAGCATCTTTTAAAATTTTTGGTTTAAACAGGATTATTTAGTCACAAATTATTATACACAATTATAATTTGGACAATTTGTTGTTATTAATTCCAACTTTTTCGCTAACATAACAAAGTTTAGAATTGGGTGAAGGATATTATTTTTAAATATGCATTCCCTACAAATTATTAATAATAAAGCTCAAGGGGGTTCCAATAAAAATTTAGAAAATGTGAGATTAGGAAGAAACAGTATGTGTGCAAAATAAATGTCGATATAGTAAAAATGTGATAAAATACTACAAGGTCAATTTGACCACAAATCTTGAAAAAGTTACTAGATAACCTGTATAGAAAACTCAAACTGTTTTAAAAGTGATCATCATAAACAAAAATTCTTGTTGCACTAACCCTGTAGTATCTAAAATAGAAACAAGGTTTCTTCTAATATACAATAAAGATTAACTATACCGATACAAACCGTTAATAAAAATCTGTGACTATTTAACCTTTTAAAATTAACAAAGATATTCAGATACTAAAAGTTACAATAGTATAAGCTAAGAAAGTTGGTCAGGCGTAAGCCGAATATGAAGAACAATGGCATGTCTAAAAAAACTGGGTCTGCCTTTATTCTAGTTTTATCAAAAATATACCTGATGATAAAAAAATAACTAAAAAGAATAAAAATACCATTTTATATTCATAAAAGTCGTATACTAAACGCTATAAAATAACTTTCTCTATAAAAATATTGTAAAAAAATATTCGAAAAAAGGTAAAATATTATGTACGTTAATCACATTTTAGATATTCTTTATTAAATTAGGGAGCACACAATTTTATTACCAAAATAAATGATCAAAGAAGTAGCCTATATCTAAAGTCCATAATTTCTGTCAGTGACTCATCACTCACATATAGAGTGCCCCGAGTTGTTCGCCCTCAGGGGAATCAATTCCAATGGCGTGTGGATTTGAGAAAATAATAAATTTCGTATACGCGTTTCGATCACCTCATGGTCTCCTCAGTGGAGCTGTATCAGACCGAGATCAACATTCGCAAGAAATAACTAATATATGAAATATAAATTTTAATTTATGTCGGTAGGATATTGCAAACCTGCCACCTATCGACCTCGATGTCAGACTGAAAAGTATCGCCAATCGAACGGCATCTATGAATCACCGGAGTAGTGAGAAATTTTTTAAAAAATCAAAATTTCAGTAAGAAATAAAGAAATCTATCTGCCGCATTTAAATAGTTCTTATTTAACTATACATTAGGTAATTAGTGGAAGCTTCTATGAAAGCTTTCACAAATATTGCTTGCAAGATTCCAGAATACTTCTATGTTAGGTAATAAATACCAAGAAGAAACTTTCACAACCTTATATGAGTCTTGTCTTACGCTGATAAAGAGTCTTACGTTATGCTTTCCTGAAAGGTTATCGTAAGTTTAGACGTAACCTTTTCGTTAGCATTTATCACCGACATTAGGTAATTACTGGAAGATTCCACGAAAGCTTTCAGAAATAATGGTTGAAAGATTACAGGAAGCTTTAGCGTAAGGTTATTCAGAAACTGACGTGGATCTCAAAGTAAGCGTACAAAATACCTTACGTTATGCTTTCTGAAAGGTTATAGTAAGCTTAGACGTAATCTTTACGTTAGTATTTGTTGCGGACATTTGGTAATTACCGCAGGATTCCACGAAAGCTTTTTGTAAGGTTTCAAAACTTTTTCTAAAGCTTGCTGAAAGCCTGCTGCAATCTTTCATGCTATGTGGGTAACAGCTTACTCCATGGAAAATAGAATTTCGTCAGTAACAAAAATGTAACATTAGTTTTTTTTTTGCTGGGCCACGATTTTCTGTTTTTTGAGTTTATCTCGAAAAGTAAAAGTTGTATCGAAAAATGTTTTAAACAACAGTTGTAGAGAATTAATTAAAACCTATCGATTCATGTAATATAAGTTATAGGTGGCGCCACTAGTTATTGAGATATATATTTTTTCGACAAAATTTATGGTTTTAGTTTTTTTTTTAAAATTGACAAAACTACCGATTTAGAATTTAACATAAATATAGGTATTATCATTGTAAAAAAGTATGTCAAACCCGGAATATGTGAGTTTTTTATTTTCCAAGAAATTCGATGTCAAAGTTGATTATTCAACCTCAATTTTCCGCTTTCCTAATTAAGACACTATGCTCTATTTTAATGGAAATTCTTTGTATTGTTTTATATTATGAAGATCTATTAAAAAAAAATCAATCGTGGGCCGATGAATTTTGCAAAAACCAATTTTTGCACCAAAAAAATTGCGATAACTTTTCACCGGATGGAGATAAAATTTTTTTTTATGTGTACATTGGATTTAGATGTATGATTTCCGATCTCAAAAAAAAATTAATTTTGGATGAAAAAAACGTTTTTTTTTTTTTTGAAAAATTCACAATGGCGTGGCAAATGAATATTAAAGGCTCGAATTTGCTGAAGATGCTTTTTAATGCTTGTGCTTTACCTGTGAATTTTTTGGATCCAAGAAATACTCTTCCATACGATCTGTGAACCTTCGAAAATTGGGCCGAATCTAATCGAAAATAGCTGCTGCAGGCCGCTGTGGGCGGGTTGCCATAGTTAAGGCGCATTATTCATCGGCGTTTCAAGGAAACTTATGCATCACAAGTAATATTTATATTATTGATGTTGTTTTATTAATTTATATGAGTATGAGTAACAATTTGTTTAGTCATATTAATTATTAATTTGTTTATTAACAAAATTTTTACAAAAAATTATAGAGAAAATCATATAAATATTCAATTATATATTACATATTAGATTGTTTTTCCCTTTATATGATTATTTCCTAATAGTTCATTGACAAAATTTTTACGAAAAAATCAGCAAATCATATAAAAATATAATAATAATATATAATACGTCATCTAAACATTTAATAATACATTAAAATTAAGTGCGCAAATCATACAAATACAATATATCAATTATACGTTTATCTTTTTTTTTATTACTTCTATGCAATTGGCGTCCATTTCATCATCGGAATTATTACTCTTACTTACATCGCACATACCATTTTCATCCTTATTCTCAGTTTCATTGTACATATCATTCTCATCATTATTAACATTTTCATAGTCAAAATCATTCCCACACATATTATTAATTTTCTCTGAATTGTCATCATCGTTTTCTAAATCGCAGGAAGTAAAATATTCAGAAATTTCTGAAATTTTCGTAAAAACTTTGTTAATAAACTGTTAGGTAATAATAATATAAAGGGAATAAAGGGAAAAAACAATATAATATGTAATATATAATTGAATATTTGTATGATTTTCTCTTATAATTTTTTGTAAAAATTTTATTAATAAACAAATTAATAATTAATATGACTAAACAAATTGTTTCTATCATATAAATTAATAAAACAACATCAATATTATAAATATTACTTGTGATGCATAAGTTTCCTTGAAGCGCCGATGAATAATGCGCTTGAACTATGGCAACCCGCCCACAGCGGCCTGCAGCAGCTATTTTCGATTAGATTCGGACCAATTTTCGAAGGTTCACAGATCGTATGGAAGTGCATTTCTTGGATCCAAAAAATTCACAGGTAAAACACAAACAATAAAAAGCATCTTCTGCAAATTTGAGCCCTTAATATTCATTTGCCACGCCATTATGAATTTTTGAAAAACAAAAAGGTTTTTTTCATCTAAAATTATTTTTTTTTTGAGATCGAAAACGATACATCTAAATCCAATGCATGCATTAAAATTTTTTTTCTCCATCCGGTGAAAAGTTATCGCAATTTTTTTGTGCAAAAATTGGTTTTTGCAGAACTTTTCGGCCCACGATTGAAAAAAAAAATTTTTTAATAGATCTTCAAAATATAAAACAATACAAACAATTTCCATAAAAATCGAGCATTGTATCTTAATTAGGAAAGCGGAAAATTGAGGTTGAAGGCTGAATTTTCAACTTTGACATAGAATTTCTCGGAAAATAAAAAACTCATAGATTCCGGGTTTAACATACTTTTTTAGAATGATAATACCGATATTTATGTCAAATATTAAATCGGTAGTTTTATCTTTTTTTTTAAAAAAAAAAAACCCAAAACCATAAATTTTGTCGAAAAAAAAAATATCTCAATAACTAGTGGCGCCACCTATAACTTATAATATGAATCGATAGGTTTTTTAATTCTCTGCCACTTTTATTTGAAACATTTTTCGATAAAACTTTTACTTTTCGAGATAAACTCAATAAACCGAAAATCGTGGCGATTTTTGGTCCGCCATTTTTATTGCTCAGGTCTTTCGGAGTTACAATCGAGATATCTTTTATAGGATGCCGAAATGAACACATTCCAGTAAAAAAACCAATGTTACATTTTTGTTAACAAAACAGTTTTTTTTTTGATCTAATTTCCATGGAGTAGCTTGTTTACGAAGTCGATTTATTGAAATAATACTTCATAAACAAGTTGCAACCTGCAAATATTTGCTCATATTATTGTACTTTTTGATAATCGTACTTAACTTTTTTGGTAAATAGGTTATATAAAAAATTTAAATGTGATAATTATATAATGAAACATATAATAGGCAACCGTAAAAAAATGTTTTAATTTTCTTTTGAGGAACGGCCGCCATTTTGTTTATTTTAAAAATTTTTCGACTTTCTAAGTTTGACTCATGTGACTTGAATAAAAAGAGGAAATTAAATTACGTCGATTAGTTAAAAAAATAAAAAATTTTGAAGAAAACAATGGCTGTATTTTTCTTCACTGAAAAAGCAATAATCCTAACTTTAAAATATCGATAACTTCGTTGAAAATGATTTTTTTGTAAAACGATAAAACACATAAATTCCCTTTTGGTTTCTATAATGATATATTACACGGAGAAAGCATTTTTTTTGGAAAAATCTCATTGCATGATTTGAAATGGAATCGGTCATTGAAAAAGGAAAAAAGATATTGGGTTCCGCCCTGCACTTCAGCAATCATGAAAACAATTGTAATTAAAGAAGCATATAACAACGAATCTTCGAAAAAAAATTCATCAAAAAAATGTAGTTTTTGAGAAAATCGCGTTTGTGTTTTTTTTTTCGAAAAATGGACGGCATTTAGTTAATTTTGAAAATTTTTCGATTTCAAAATTTTTTCCAAAAGTTTATGACTTATGTAACCCTAACCAAAAGAGAAAACTGAATTATGTCGATTAGTCATAAAAATATACAATCTTGAATAAAAAATTACTGTCATTTTTCTTCACTGCAAAAGCTCTAAACTCAACATTAAAATCTCGATAACTTCCTTGAAAATGATTTGTTTGCAAAACGGCAAAATATTTGTACACTTTTTTGGATTTTAGAAGAGCATATTTGAGATTTTGAATAGAGTCGTCCTATGCTTTTACACTCACAAAGCTGTCACATCTGTAAATTAATAAAATCTGCGATATAAGTATATTACTAAAGGGAATTATAATGTTTATAATTTAGCGTCACATAACGTTATGCTTTCTTGAGAGGTATAGTAAGCTTAGACGTAATCTTTACCTTAGTATTTGTTGTGAACATTTGGTAATTCTGCAGGATTCCACGAAAGTTTTTTATAAGGTTTAAAAACTTTCTGGAAAACTTGCTAAAAGACTGGTGCAATCTTTCAAAACTTTCTCGAAAGCTTGCTGAAAGCTTGCTGAAAGCCTGCTGCAATCTTTCATGCTATGTAGGTAACAGCTTGTTTCCCAAGTCGATTTACTGAAATAATACTTCGTGAATGAAGCATATAATAGGCAACCTTAAAAAAATTTCTTAATTTTGTTTCGAAGAACGGCCGCCATTTTTTCAAATTTGTAAATTTTTCGGCTTTCAAAGTTTGACTCATGTGACTCGAATCAAAAGAGGATATTAAATTACGTCGATTAGTTAAAAAATATAAAATTTTGAATAAAACAATGGCTGTATTTTGTTTCACTGCGAAACCAATAATCCTAACTTTAAAATATCGATAACTTCGTTGAAAATGATTTTTTCGTAAAACGGTAAAACACGTAAATTCCTTTTTGGTTTCAATAATGATTTCACGGAGAAATCATTTTTTTTTTTGGAAAAATATCATTGCATGATTTGAAATGGAATCGGTCATTCAAAAAAGGAAAATAATTATTGTGTTCCGCCCTGCACTTTGGCAACCATGAAAATAATTGTAATTGAAGAAGTCTATACCAAGGAATCTTCGAAAAAAAAAATTCATTCAAAAAAATGTAGTTTTTGAGTAAATCACGTTTGTGTTTTTATTTTTCGAAAAATGGCCGCCATTTTGTTAACTTTGAAAATTTTTGTTTCCAAATTTTTTTCTGAAAGTTTATGACTGATGTAATCAGCCTAATCAAAGAGAAAACAGAAATCGGACGATTAATCATAAAAATATACAATTTTGAATAAAAAATAACTGTCATTTTTCTTCACTGCTCAACTTTAAAACTTCGATAGCTTCCTTGAAAATGACTTGTTCCAGAATTGACGGAAATAGCATTTTATTTTTTTTTGACTTTTTCATTGCAAGATTTTGAAAGGAATTGGTCTTATACTTTTATTTATGCTACTTTTCAGTGAGGAACTATATCCTAAAGTACTTCAATTTTCACAATTACTATGCGCGCAGCTATAAGTATAATAGCACAAGGTTTCCCATTGTGATAACGGGTCGCAAGACAAGTAAAGTCTCGAAAATAGCACCCTTCAACTTCAAATGCATCGCCAAAGTGGTACCATCTGTAAAATAATAAAATTTGCGGTATAGGTAAGTTAATAAAGGAAACTATAATGTTTATAATTTAACGACACATAACAGGACACATTAGATATCTGCGACATTATTACAGAATTTTAGACGAATTTATTTGGATCAATGGTTATTGAAATATCCGAGAAATTTATGTTTAAAAGCTGTTATTTTATACTATTTAAATTGCATGATCCTTAACGGCAATTTTCTGTTTTTTATGGAATTTTATCTCTCACAACAACCGCAAGGAGGTTAGTAGCACAGAAGATTAAGAAAGTATACATTGAACCCAATTGTATAGCAAGTTACTTTTCGTCGGCGTTTCTCATAAGAAGTAAATCTTGATATTCTATCGATTTTTAGTGTATAACAAAAAAAATTAAGATAAAAACGTTGGCTTACTTTTCATACAAAATATGGCAGTATTTTGTACAAATGTAGATAAACTAGATTTTGCTTAAAATTACTGTTATTATTCATGAAACTTGTTTTTAATCTCAAGTGATGGAAAAAATTTGGCCCCCATGGGCATATAAAGAAGATTAGTTAAAAAAATTCTTAACTTTCAATAGTTTTTGCAACGATAATTTCTACCTTCATTTCTCCAAAAAAAAAAACATATGAAAATTAAAATACGTATGTATACCCGTCGCGGCTATATTGTTCCAGGCGGCCGATCTTCGAACACATACTGTATTATTGAACATACTATTATTTCAAAACATTTTTATTGTCCACCTTACTTTTGACATTTGTCTAACAATTTCAAGTTGCATCGACGAACTCTCAAACTAAACTGTGTCCGAAAGCTGATCTGGGCCCTTTATATACCCTTTTGGTCGATATCGGAAGATTCCCTAGCTTTCTACAAGGATTTCCATACTACATGGTGTGATAAAAATAAGAAAAAAGAAAAATCCAGCCATTTTTAGACCTTCTCTCATAGGTTCCATGGTAAAAATAAGGAAATAGAAATTTCTAAAAAGTTCTATACCTTTCATAGACATCTCCTGAGGAAATTAACAAAGGTAAAATTAATAAAATAAATTATGAACTACTGGAAAATAAACCTAAAACCCTACAAACTACAAACACAAACTAATACTATGAAATGTAAAACGCTATAAAGTTCGTTACATTGCCCCCTTCCCAGTTTTGATCGTCCCGATCAACCTCTTGATCTCGATAAGGGGCCAATCTGTCAAGATGCATGACTTTCATCATCGCCTGAGAGCTTTTCCGAATTCAGTATGTTAGATCGTTTTGTCGGGTAGCTACGTTGTACGGAAGTTCCCATGACTTTTGAAGCTTTGGTGAACGTCTTTTGGTTCATTTACGATTGTACATCGACACATTTTCACCAACCATAAATCCACCAATATTGGCTTTGACGTCATAGCGAATCTTTATTATGTCGCTTTCTATTTGTAGTCCTCTCAGTACCTTTCCAAGAATGGCCTGGAAGACGTTCATCTTCCGGAGTGTCTTTCACGGTCCCCTTCAACGTACCTTCTCGAGGATGACCTGTAGAACGTTCTTCTTCCGTAGCTCCTTTCATAGTCAAGGTCCCTCTCATCACGTTCTCCACGGTTGCCACGAGCATTCTTATATCTTCCAGAATGGTCCTTTCTTCTATTGCCTCCACCAGCAGTAATTTCTGGGCAATTTCTGTAAAAGTGACCATTGTATCCGCACTGGTAAAAACGCATGTTATTCGAATGGTACCGGCGACTCTGACCCCTTCTTCTCGATCTGGCATAAGTCACTCTAATACGACAAATGCATACTTCAACTCCATCGCAAGCCTTGACGGCAACTGCAGTATTTTTTTATCTTTGTAAACAGCAAATCCAAAACAGTGAATACTATTATTTAGCCAGACTTCTTTAAGTTCACCATAAGGAGCAAAGACTTTCTTCAAGTCGCTAATTTGTACATCATCACCTATATTAGCAATATGAAGCCGATAGCCATCAGGGCCTTTGTCAGGAACAGTATTGCGAGTACACTGGCTTTGTAGATGACCCTCTTGACCACGCTTCCAACAACGAATTCTATTTCTGCTACGAAAGGTTGAATTTTTGTTATTTTGTGTTTTCTCTTCATTCAAAAATTCTTGCAACTCCCTCATAAGCCTCATGAAAGTTTTCTCGTTGATCTTGTGATAATCCCGGGAAACATTGACTCTTTTTATGATTCGTTCTTGATTCCTTGATCTCTGTTTGGCTATCTCAAACTGGAGGGCATAAGCAAGAGCCTCGGAAATTTTCTTCAGTCGGGCCATTCTTAAATTTTGATTTGTTTCTGGGTCGGGTAAACCTTCAATAAAACTATTTACTGCTAACTCTTGCTTTATTTCTTCAGGATATGTTGGGTAAGTCAAATCTATTAGCCTCATTATATCTGCCTCATATTCTTGAAGACTTTCGTTGTATTTCTGTCTTCTTCCTTGAAGTTGGGCCTTATAAACTTCTTGGAGGTGGGCTCCCCCATAACGCATCTCCAGAAAAACAATAAACCCGTAATCATTCTGTGTCTCTTCAGGAATGTTACGTAGAACTTCCATAGCTTTACCTCGTAGTGCAAGAATAAGAGCACGTGTTTTTTCCGGTGGACTCCAATTAAGCCAAGGTACTTTGCCGTCTAAGGTAGGTGGCTTCATCACACTACTTGCAGGAACGCCATCTACCTTAATTGTAATTGTACTGACCACCTTCTCGACTTGCAGATTTAATTGTTGCATCTGTCTCTGGATTCCAGTCACCCCATGTAATACTTCACCATGTACGTCTTCTCTAATTTTGTTAATCTTCTGTTGAATTTCTTCTTTTATGCGCTTCATATCTTCTTGACTTGTTTTAAGTTCCTGTTGCATTTCTTGTTCTATACGCTTCATATCGTCTTGATTTTTTTAAATGTCTTCCTTCAGTTCTTGTTTCATGTCTTTTTGACTTGTCTTAAGTTTCTGTCTCATGTCCTCCAGGCTTGTTTTTAGTTCTTGTTTTATATCATCGTGACTTGTCTTTAATTCTTGTTTCATCTCTTTTCCGCTTTTCTTTAATTCCAGTTTCATATCGTCTTGGCTTATTTCCAGTGACATCAATTCTTGTTTCGTATCATTTTGACTTGTTTTTAATTCATGTTTCATATCGTCTTGATTTTTCGTCATATCTTCTTTCAATTCTTGTTTCATATCTTCTTGGCTTGTTTTCATATCCTGTATCATCATTAGTATCTGATTTAAACTAGTTTGAAGTTGTTCTTCCATTTTTGCTTTCTGGTTCCTAGTATCCACTGGCATATAACTTCAATTTACTTTTTTTCAAATTTTATAACCTGAACTAACCTCTTCTGGATTTGATCCACTTCCGATACCAATTTGTTCTGGAAGGCCGATCTTCGAACAAACACTGTATTATTGAACATATATATATATATATATATATATATATATATATATATATACATATATATTTATATATATATATATATATATATATATATATATATATATATATATATATATATATGTATACATATATATATATATATATATATATATATATATATATATATATATATATATATATGTATACATATATATATATATATATATATATATATATATATATATATATATATATATATATATATATATATATATATATATATATATAGTACTTTTGGGAGTTATAGTCTAGTCGGCCTATATGGCTTACTGCTATTTTTCTGAAATAAACCGACGCTAGCGTTAAGGTGCGTATAAATATAGCGAGCCGAGCGCATGACGCGCCCATGATGAGTATCTGTGAACGTACATCGAGGCTCGTTTGAATTTTGTCTATTTCTATTGATGTCGAGGGCCTTCGACGGCAGGTCTAAAAGGAGGTAATAAACACATTTAGGTCACAAGAAGTCAATTTTTTTATAGTTCTATTGTTTGCGAGTAGCTCGGCTTAGACTCGCAGAGATCCATTTTCTGTCGGTTTTTTGGTGCGAACTCAAAGGATTTTTTTTTATCTAGTGGGATGGGTTTATGACACGCTCTTTCTAAAAAATTTACTTTGCAGCGACACTGAAGACCTGAGATTTATTTATTTTTTAATGAAATGAAATTTATTTAGCACTTGGTATTAATTAAAAGTTACTCATAAGTAAATATGGAGTGGTCCGAAGAAAATATGTTGAATTTAGGGGAGACCTGCAAATAAATTCAAAATTTGTGAGTTATGGACAAAACTTTTAAAAAAGAAAAGAAGTGGATGTGTGAAATAAAATTGAGTCAGAAATTTTACAAAGACCATCGAAAAGAAAATTTCCAGTGTTTGAAAATGAACTGCTGAAAATATACTTCTCTTTTGGAAATGACTATTTTGTGTAATAAATATTCAAAATTTAATGGAGAGATTTTGGTGAAATTTCTATATAGTCCGCTATTATGTTGGAACTATAAATTTGCTATAATATCTAATTTTGACCTTTTTTTATTGAAGGCTGTGGGCTATTATCGCTGAAGTTTTCATTAACAGTAAAATCCCACTGCATAAAACAGCCATTTATTCTTCGTCGTTAGACATGGCAGGGCAGGTTTATCTTCATCGCTCACTTTGTATTAACTAAAATGTTCGTGAGAGATTTCTATAGTGTTCTCCACTTCAACTGAAACAAGGCTGCCCTTTGTTATTTGCCACCATTAAGTCCGATTTAAAATAAGAAATAACTTTAAATCTTGTCACATTCTTTATCAAAATTCTTTGTAAAAATCTACTATGGGATTCCCTGGATAACAAATTGGAGTATTCGTGATACAAAACACATTTGGTGTGAATTAGGACCAAATTCTCGTGCAACTCGAAAAATAATGGGTTAAATAACTAAAACGTGATATCTCTAAGAAGTCATATTCTGTTGGAGCCATATTGTGTTCAATATACCTCTTTCCTCGTTCATGTCATGTTAAAATGCAACCACCCAAATGATATAAGGCATATCTTGACTTATCCGTAAACAAACAGATCCGCCATTCCTCTGCAATCCAGTAACAGTGTTCAATTGCGTGTTCCCAATTTCATCGGGGATGTCGAGCACGTCTTCTGGCTCTAAGACCATCTTCGTGTAACCTTCTTTTGATGGTTGTCAAGATTACATTTATCTCGGTGTGCGCCTCGATTTCTCCGGGAAGTAGTAATCAAAAATTGATGCTCTCTTCTAGTTGAAGCACGTTGCCGGCCACCGCCATGTCGTATGTTGGTACTCCCAGTTTCTTGAAAACGATTTCAAGCCCGACTTATTATACTTTGTAAAACCTTGCATATTTCAGTGACTTCAGACTGTGTACGATTTTCATGTTGAAGAAGAGCTATGATAGCGGCAAAATCATTAGAAGACAGTCTTCTTTGAGACATTGTGTGGTATACATTGATATAAAATTCTTCACGGTATCACTGTGGTTCACGTGGTCACGAATTTTACCCAAATGTATCGAAAATTTTAAATTCACTAGCAGTTTTGATAGCTTGAATTGGAATGTGGCCAGTTCTGTTATCTGTGATAAGTAGAATATGCATGTGGAGATAAACAAATCTCTAATAAGTAAAAACAGAATTTTCAGATTTCAGATCAAAGAAACAACCCGAAAACTACAGGAGAATTAGCCTACTGAACAGTTCAGCCAAAGTGTTAACGAAAATGCTGTCACAATGGATCGTAGACAAGTTAGGGGCGTGCGAAGAACAGCAGGGCTTCCGGAATAACCGCTCTACTATCGACGGTATATTTATTATTAGACAGCTGGTTGAAAAATCTATCGAATACGATAAACCGCTGTTCATTTGTTTTGTGGACTTTACACAAGCGTTCGACCGAATCAAACTGGAACACATAACAGAACTACTGCGAAGAAAACAAGTAGACGAAGCAATCATACGCACAATATACGAACTGAATTCCAAAAACACCATGGTAATTAAAACAAATAACACTCTAACAGAGGAAATCCCACTATCCATAGGAATAAGACAAGGTGATAGCCTAAGTCCAATACTTGTAATCATGGACGAAATCATTGATGAGGTAAAAAGCACAAATATTGGGTACCCAATGGGACACAACACCGTTCAGATTATATGCTTTGCAGACGATGTTGCCTTGACAGCAGATAGCGAGGACAACTTACAAAGAATGCTTTTCCATCTCAATCGAACAGCCAAACAGTATAATATGAAGATATCTGTGGAGAAAACCAAAGCAATGATAATAGCAAAAGAACCGGTAAGATGCAAACTAATGGTTGATGACAAACATATCGAACAGGTTGGGAAGTTTAAATACCTGGGAGCACATATAACAAGTAACAGGGCAGTAACGGAAGAAGTATGCACACAAGCCAACAAAGCGGCCATGATATCAGGCTAACTAAGAGACATAATCTGGAAGAATAAACATATGACGGTTGAGAGCAAAGCAAGAATTTACAAGGTCTGTGTAACACCGATACTGACCTACGGCGCAGAAACAAGAAATGAAACAACAAAGACAAAACAAATTATGAGAACCACAGCGCTGAAAATGATCACGGGAACAAGTTTAGGAGATAGCATAAGAAACGTAAAAATACGCGAGGTCAGTGGAGTGGGGAATGTTGTGAAGTGGGTTCGAAATCGTCGTAGGCAGTGGAGAGATCACGTGGAATTAATGGACGATGACAGACTAGCAAAAACCGTGATGAGAGAGAAACCAAACACCAAACGGCCGCCTGGACGGTCCCCCAAAAGATGGAGAGACAGCTGGATTTCGACCTCAAACGAGGATCGATGAGGCATTGTGTAGATAACAGAACTTGGTTCTACCTAGAAGAAGAAGAAGAAGAAGAAGAAGAAGAAGAAGAAGAATTTTAAATATATTTTGCGGCAATATAATTGTAAAATATTCACTTCAAAAGAAGTGTAGTATATTTTTGTTTATTTTTACCCTTTGTTGGTTTACACCACCCAAACGGTTCTAAAAAAATCCTTTGACGTCAGCCATCGAAAGCACAAGGGTTTAATTGAACCGGTAGATATCAAAGAAGGTTCACTGCAAGTTCGAGGCAAGCCCGTCGCGAACACGTCACGCACTCAGCTCGTCATATTTATATACAACTTTAGATATACCTGCTATGTAGGCTCAGCCCTATCCCTTATTGGCCTCATCTCTTCAGTCAATCCATGCGTTTTTATATTATTACTGCACGGTTTTGTAGGCAAACCCTTAATCTGTAGAATGTTAACAGTTTCGTATGATTAAGGGTGTGAATGTTTCTAGATTGGATTTATTTGGCAAAAACTTTCGTGCGGCCAATATGGCCTGTTAGGCTATATGGTCTGCATTAAGATTAATATTAATATATTTCTTCTTTTTGCAAAATATCAATGAGAAGGGCAATCGAAGATGTGCGAGATAAAAAATGGGTACACTAAAAGCTTCTAAACTTCATCAGGTGTCGCGAACAAAATTAAGACATTTAGCAGCCAAAGCAGAACTACCAGCGGATTAGCAACTTGTGCGAAGTTGAGAAGAAGACCTACTTTACTTGAAGAACTAGAGAAACAACTAGTTAAATATGTGTTAGCAATGGGAGCTAATTTGTTTGGCTTTATACGCACAGACCTTACGAGTTTAGCCTATCAACTGGCGGTGAAAAACAATATCACCTATAAATTTTCAGCAAAAAATGAAGCGCCGGTAAAGATTGGCTAAAATCAATCTTAGAAAGGCATCCTGAGCTTTCTTTTCGCTGCCAAACAGAAACATCTTTCGCTAGGGCTAAAAGATTTAATAAAGAAAATGTGAAGCATTTCTTCAACCATTATGAAAAATTTGATGGATGATAACAATTTCTTTCCCAACACAATATTTAATTTTGACGAGACAGACATAAATGTTGTACCATCTCACATGCCCCAATCTCTTAGGCAAACGGCAAATTGGTGCTTTAACATCAATTAAAAGAAGTTTCATTTGTTCCACATATGGTGATATTTCCTCGCTTTTGATGAAGGGCGCACCTCCAGCTTCTATGCATGAATGCCATCCCTCAGGTTGGATTCAAACCAACATATTTACAAAATGGTTTCAACATTTCCTATGACATGTAAAACCTACAGAAGAATCTCCGGTTTTGCTTATCCTGAATGGCCATACCAGTGACAATTGCTAACAATTCCTCCACACTCTAGTCACAAAATCGAGCCGCTGAATAAATCATTCATAGGACTGCTGAAAAAATATATTTCTGATGAAATAAGAGCTTGAGTCAGGAGAAATATTCGGTCACTGATACATTATGATAAGATGGATGTGCGTATTTACGAGCTCAAAGCGGAGAGATAGCTGTTAGTATTCTTGCTCTCCATACAATAGAGCTATATTCTATTAACAGAAATGTATTTAAATACCACTATTTTATAGACATGGACAGCGACAAAGAATACAGCATCATCAATCAAGAATACATCGTACCAGAACCTGCAACTAAATCGTCTACTTCTACAATAGCAAATGAATCTATTGATATTAACACCCTTCGTAAATGAACGCGTTATGAGTCATGTCCTGTATTAAGTAACGGTGTTTTCTCAGCTGTCGACTTTCACAGATCAGAACTTAAATAATTTTTCGGTGTAAATAAACGTCGCTTTTCTAAAAATACATATAAAGCTTTACTTCCAATTTTGTAAATACTTTCGCTAGAGGATCGGTCTGAGAAATCAATTTATTTATTGGACAAAAGTAGAACAATATTTTCGATATATATAAAAATTCCGATGTTGTAATATACTAAATGCTAGACTAACAGCGAATCTTATATACTTGCAGTTGAGTATATTTATAGTGTATCAGTAGTGAACATAACCCGATTCTCTCAATCCCCCCACTCCTCGACCTTGACCTTGACCTTGCTTCACCCCTCTTTGGCCCCGCCCACATGTCCTTGTCATTGACCTTGAAAGTGCACGTGTGCTTTGGCCTTGGCCTTGTGTTCAAGGTTGTGTGTGTGACCTTGACCTTGACCTTGGTCGAGACGACCTTGACTTTGTTGAAGGTCATCTTGGGTGTGTGACCTTGAAGTAGTTATTTGTGCATTGTAATAGTGTGGGATGATCTTGAAATGATTTTGACCTTGCAAATTGTTCTATAAATTGTGTGAGTCTACTTGCATTCATTCAGTGTGAAATGTCAGATACGGAACTATCTAAAGAAAAAATTATAGAGCAAGTCGGCAGAGTAATTTGTTTATATCAGAGTAATTTAAAAAGTTTGTGTGATTTTGAAGAGAAGGATCTAGCATTTTTTCCTCTCGAATATTTAAAAACTTGCGTTGATACGCTGAGTTTACGGCAAATTTGGGATAAGCTGCCAGCGTCATATCGGTGTAACAAGGAACTACAGTTAAGCTTACCCTGTTACATTCACTATGAACAAATATATCGTCATCATATAGATGGGCCACCACCAGCAATAAAAAAGTGTCGTGAATGTAAAAATGAGTGAATAATATGAATAGTGCTTTGCAAGAGACAGTAAAAAAATTGGGCGATGAGTTCACTGAAACGGCTAATAATTATTTCAATGATGCAATGAAAAGTCGAGCAGAATGGGCGTCGCGCTATTGTGATTTGGCTTATGAATATGAAAAGGCTGCGAATGCATGTCGTAAATATTGCAGCAAAACAATAAATTTACAAGACTTTGTTCGTGAGATAAAAAAGTTGGGGTTTAGTGACTGTTTGGAAAAACTGATTAGGTTCATTGCAGATCCGGTTGTGTTAGATGAAATTAGAGTGTAGGACTTAAGTTTAACGTAGTAGTAGTTAATATGGAAAGTTTAGTGCGAGAAATGTACGAGGAATTTCTAATTTCTGCAGCCGGTTCGGAATTTTACGCATATGAAATGCAAGATTCGGAGGCTCAGGACTTTAGTGTATTTTTTAAGTATATGGACCATGCCGAAGTGTGTCTTTTAGCTAGTATAGTTTGTAAGAATTTTCTTAGAAATAAAAACAAACACTTATTATTGAACAAATTAAGGAAATTAGGTTTAGGTGATAATGTTAAACGCATAGAAGAATTGCAGAAAAAAATCAATGAATAAAGTACATAAAATGTAGTTATTTGTTTCATTATATTTTGTCCTTGAAGTTATCCTTATACCAATTTAAATGTGTGACGTCATTTGACCTTGAATACTCCTCCCACTATTTCTATCGTTAAGCTACCCCCACCATTGTTACAATTCGACCTTGAAACCTCGCTATAAAGGTTCGTGGGAGAAGAAGTGACTTCAAACAGTCGCAGATATCAGTGGCATAAACATCAAATATTGTGTTCGTGTAGTGTTCTGAAAGTGCTTTTATATTCACGGTAATTTTTGGATTTATATACCATTTTTTCAATAATGAGTATTGCAAAAGAAACTCTAGATGAAATTAATGAAATGTTTAGCAAAGATTTCGAGGTTTTAGAGAAAAAAAAGGTTACCGAAATGATTGTAGGCAAAGTGTATAAAATTGTAAAGATGGTTTCAATGACTACACGATTTGGTAAAACTCTTTTAGTGGCTTTACACGATGACGGTGATAATAGCACATTTGAGACTTTTTTACCAAAACGTGTGGCCGAAACACTACCTGACGATATTGTAGATATTATGAGTAAAACTAAAGATAAATACACTCTAACTTATTTGGGGCAGGGCACTAGAGTTTTTGGAAACAATACTCGAACATTATTACGTTTTGGCTCATTGGAGTAAATTGTATGTAAATTGTTTGAAAAAAAGGATGTAATTAAATTTAAAATATAGTTGCACATGTCAGAATACTTACGCGTGTTCATTATTTCTGTTAAAGATGTCTGCTGATGCGACGACGACGACGACGACCGCCAACGAATGTGTAGATAGATACATATTTTGGTTGGGGAGAGAATTAAGAAATAGGGCTCACGATATGTTAGATAGCGTAAATGATTGGTCGCATATTGATGTAACCAAAGATCAATATAAGAACGAGATCAGGGATACAATCAATTTTATGGCTGGGGCACACTTGTGCGACAAATTTTTATATGGTTCCATAGACATGGATACATTTTGTGCTGAAATGGTTGAAGAAGAATTAAAAGAATACCTCGTCAATATTCCACATTTACCAGGTGAGCTTGCTGCAAAATATGAATTGGTTTCTGCAACAGCAACAGCCCAAGACGTTGACGATCGAAATAGTGTCGGATGGGATAGAATTTTGAGCAACGAAAACGAAGACATGGAAAACTAATTTTTTATAATTTTTGTATTTGTGCAATTAAATAACTGTAAATAAATATCTATTACAATCACAGTTTTATTTTATTTCTTTTATAAACATACCAACCCAGTAGATCATAGTCAGTGTTTCTTTTTCTCAGCTGAAATATTTAATATAAGTAGGGCAAATAAAAATAAAATAGTTTAGTAAAGATTGAAAATGAGTCGAGGAAACAACACAATTGATAAATTTGGTCGTCAGAAATATAATGAAAAATATCATATATTATCTGGGCCACAAGGGATTGGTTTTAAACTTACAGCGGATGGGCAGTATGATATGGGTGGAAAAATCATAACCAACTTAGGCGAACCTAAAGATGATGACGATGCTGTGACAAAACACTTTGTTAATAGAAAGTTTTACAATTTTGCAGTTGTAATATGTGACATATTTAACAAGGATGTCCTCCCCATGATATACAAAAATAATAGTGAGCTTAAAACAAAAATTGAAGTTATGCAGAAAATACTCTATCATCAGCCTTTAAATGACTCATTAAGCGCACTGTCGTACGACTCGACTTCAAAAAAAATCTAAAAAAAGCAGGTTAAAGAATAGGAGAACGCACTCCGAGTGGCATAGCCTTGAAGATAACGTCGTAGTCGTCGGTGAATTGGACCTTCCCTCCAAGAATATTGAAATGTTATTTATGTGTATGATGTTTTATTGTCATTGTTTTTAATAATGAAGATTGAAATAAAAAACTTTATTTTACAATATATTGTTTATTTATTTTACATTTTAAATAAAAAATATAGTCATACAATATGTTATTTAAACAATATTAGCTTTATCTATCCAAGAGTTGAAGTGGTTGGGAAATCCTAGCCATTTGACAAATAATTGTTCGATGTGATTTTTCTTGCGTTGTCTAAGGACCTTTTCTACTAGATAAACGTCAGGACTGCTTGTTTTTTGTAGTTCTGATTCGTAAAAACACCCTCTTATAGGCTGACCTTCTAACGATTCCAACAAGTAAGTAGGTGGATTTGTAACGTTAACTTTTACAACTTTAAACAATTCGGTTGACCAAGAGGGCGTATATCCTTTCTCGAATAAGCTTTTGTACTTGCTAATACGCACAATGTCACCCATGGAAAACTTAAATTTTTTAGGTACAATTTTTAAATAATCATATGCTTTAATATGTGTTTTTTCTTGCACGTCTGCAGGCTTCATTCCAATGGTGCGATGTTTCGAATGGTTATAGGTTTTTGTTACTGCCGATAATATATGTATCCATTTGTAAGATCCTCTTGTCGAGAATTGTTTATATAAATTATTTTTTAAAGTCCTTATGACTCGCTCAACAATTGCAGCTTTCTTTGTGCTGTAAGTGGAATAATGATTTATATTATATTTTTTCATCAGGGCTTGAAAGTTTGTATTATAGAACTCCTTTCCTTGATCACTTTGCAGATTTGTTGGTGTATATGATGCCTCTTCAATGATGCTTTTCATCGCATTAGTAACTTCTATACCAGTCTTGTTTTTTATGGCTTTGGTATAGACAAATTTCGAGTAACAATTTATACAGACCAAAATATAACGATAACCATCGTTTTCATCAGCATACTGTTGCATTTCAGCCAAATCAATTTGCCACAAATCTCTGTATCCTTTTATTATCGTGCGCCGTCTTACAAAATTTTTTCTAGCCGTTCTATGTAGTTCATTAACAATCTTGATTTTTTCTAGACTGGGCTCCATATTATTAATAATACTAAAGGTTTCAGATCGAAGGAAGAACTGAATAATATCATTAAATATTGAGCTTAATATATTATATCTTCTTCTCGTAATTCCTCTATGATTGACATAATTTCATTTTCGTGTCCAGTGTGACCGGCCATTTTGGAACTCCACAACAAGCGTAAACGATCCACCAACTCTTTAGCTTTGTTCCAGTAGACATATTGAAATTTTTTCGAAGATAATTTCTTTTTTGTGGGTAACTGTAGTTTTTCCGAGAGATTTTTTCTTGTAATAGTACCACCTAATTTTGTGCCCATTATCAGAGGTTTAATAATTCGTAAATATTTGTTCCATCTGGTCTCCCGTAAACCATCACTTTTTTTAAAATTGTTGTAGACAGCATTCGTTGATTCCAAAATTTCCTTGTACGTTGAAAGTACATTATCACTTAATTGTTGTTGTTCCTTGCCTACACTTGGGGGTGTTTTAAGAAATAACAAATCATAAAGTGCCGGTGATCCACCATATTCTGCAATATTTTTCCCTTTTTTGTATAAGACAATATTTCCATTTCGAAAACGCACCTCTAAATTACCAATAAAATTTTTGTTATGATCTGTTTTTGAACCAAAACGTACACCATATACAGTATCGTATAGAGATGGTTTCAAACGTAATCCTTTCAGGTGTGCGTTTAAAGTATCGGAAGTTGTGGTGTCAGCGGATGCGAGAGATGTATTAGTTGATGTCGAGGGTGTATCAAACACCGATTGGCTAATATCTTCTTTTGAAATGCGATGCTGCTGCTGCTGCTGCTGCTGCTGAATAGGTGTGGAGGTTTGAAAGGAATGTGTAGGTTGGGGAAAACCTGATATTTGAGTCGACTGCACTGATGTACTGAGACTATGTGGCTTTGTAACTGGATAATGTTGTTGCTGTTGTTGTTGCTGCTGCTGCTGCTGCTGCTGACGTTGCTTAACCACATCAGATATAGTTGTCAACGGCTTAGAAATGGGTTCGTAAAACTTTTCCAATTCCACAACATTAAACTCTTTAGCCGCTTTAATTTGTTTAAATTTTTTTCTGACGGCATTGGTAGCTTCCACTAGTTTACGTTTTAAGTCGATCGCGTTATTCATGATGTTAACAAAGGACGTTTCAACAATCAAATGAGCGTTTTCTCTTATTATTACAGTAATATATAGCTATCAAATCCTTTGCGGTATCTTCCCGATTTCACATCACTGTCTTTATCAATTACTAAAAATCCATACTTATTATCCCAACATTTTGAGCACATTTCTTGAAATTGAGTAAAAGTTAGATCCGGTGAAACGTGGTCGGAAAATATGTGTTTCATATTCAACTCATCTTGTTTAAACATAATAATAAAATTGGCGTTGTCTCGCACAAGCTGTTTAGGCACTCGCGAATATGTTTGCGCTAGGTAAAAGGAGTCGATATTTTTATGACGTCCCATGCTAAAGTACGATCTTATAACATCTTGTTTTTCACATATAACATCATCAAAGATAAATATAGAGTTTGGTTTTGCATCGGACGGTTCCACAATATTACTGGAATCACTAAACGCATAGTAGCCTAAACCTTTGATGGGCGCTAAAATTTTCCTTAAATACTCATATTTCGGTTGATACAGAGATTTCGAGTAAATATAGACATTTTCGAAACGTAGCCCAAGGGGGTGTGTAAGCAGCGAAATCATGACATTAGTTTTTCCACAATTGGATGGACCAATTAACAGGCCGCGAATAGAGGAAGGAAGTAAAGGACCGTGTCTCTTCATTATCTTCTTTTCAAATCCAAGTCCGACTTTTTCATCGAGATTGTCAATAGGAAGTTTTTGTTTAAGATCGATAACGCGCATCTTAGGAAAATTTGATATTTTATAGGCAATTTTTCACAAAAACTGTCATTCAGATGCCGAGCGTCAAACGAAGTGGACGGTCTCACGTTTCCAACAAAACTGGATACGGTATTGTGAATTCGTTAATAAATAAATTACCATTCGAGGTACACATTCCTGGTTATCAATATTGCGGACCCGGAACAAAAGTAATAAAACGTGTGACAAGAGGTGATCCAGGCATTAATCCTTTGGATGCCGCATGCAAAAAACACGATTTAGCCTATTTACATAATAAAGACAACATAAGTGCGAGACATCGAGCGGATTACGAGCTCGAACAAAGTGCTTGGAATAGAGTAAAATCGAAAGATTCCAGTTTAGGTGAAAAAACAGCAGCTTGGTTAGTTACAAACATTATGAAAGGAAAACAACGTTTTGGTATGGGTGTACCATCATCATTATCAACAAAAAAAACATCTAGTAAAGGCACGCGTCATACAAAAAGGAAAGGTGTTAATAAAAATCGACATGTTCGGAAAGCCAGTTTCGGAACAGCTATTCGACAAGCAGTTCGAAGGGAATTATTAAAAGCCGGAAGTAAAAATGTGTTGGAAAAAAATGTCATGAATGCATCTAAAATAGCTCTGTCGGCAGCACGTAGATCGGTAAAAGCGGCAGGTGGCAAAAGGAAGGTTCGTACACCGAGAATAATACCGATTCCTAAAACTGGTGGAATATTACCATTAATACCAATTTTTGCCGGGTTATCGGCTTTGGGTTCATTAGCCGGCGGGGCAGCGGGAATTGTGCGCGCCATAAAAGCAGTAAAAAAAAGCAGCGAAGATAAAACCGGTGCCGGCCTGTATTTAAAATCGAAAGGAAATGGTTTGTTTCTAAAGCCATATCGTAAAGGTATGGGATTATTTTTAAATCGTAGATCAAAAAACTAATTGAATCCCTACCTCGAAGACCACTATCTAACATCGATATAGAAAAATATGCCAAAAAGAAAAGAATAGGACACTTTCGAGGCGTTTATATGAGGGATTTATTACCTAGACAAGGTCCTCGACGTTACGAAGCAGCAATAGTGAATTTGGATAGTACGCGTGGTGCAGGGACTCATTGGGTAGCTTATAGAAAAAATAATTCTAAAGTAACATATTATGACAGCTTCGGCGATTTACCCCCACCGATCGAATTGGTACGATATCTACAAACGGGATCGGAACCATCAAAAATTATTTACTATACATACGATCGTCAGCAGGATTTTGGAACAGTCTGGTGTGGACATTTGTGCTTAAAGTTTCTTGTCGAATCATCAGCGTAAAAGATGTCATCATCATCATCGTCACCATTAACACCGCAAATGGATCGCAATAACTATACTAAAATGTTGCAATCACTGAAAGCATTTCATCTAGCCGGTGGATTAAGGAAAATGACCGTGAAACAGTTAGAAAACATGCCCAAGGAAGTAATGATTGCATTAGCCCCAAATGAAATTCCATTCGTTTGGGAAAAGTTGCCGGAGCACCTTAAAAGCGATATCGATATATTAAAATATCAGTGCGGTTGCAAACATTATTTCAGCAGCAGCAGCAGCAATTTAAACGAGGTTATGACTGATGAGGATCTTACGGCTAGAAAAATATTTTGTTGTTATTGCAAAATCAGCGATGTGCGCATAAAAGCAGAAAATAGCATAAAAACATCACTATCTAATGCAGTGAGAAAAGGTGTGACGATGAATCTTTTTAAATGTTGCCGCTAAGAATAAAACCGAGATGTGTGATGTTTTAATGGTTAGTCATGTCTTATACGTTCACACTAACAGGACACTCGAGCGTCTTAAGCGCCGATTTTTATCCACCAGTCGAATTAAATAGAGAAAACAACTATGGTCTGGCATTGCTGGGATTTTACACATACAATTCAATTTTTAATGTGGACGAAAGCAACAATAAGTTTGCCTACATGAAGGAGGGTTACACCACCGAGCCGATACAATTGCAGATTCCACCTGGGGCCTATGAAATAGATGAGATAGGTAAAGCTATGTTGGAGGCTTTGAGGATTTCAACTGAAGAAAAGAACGATGGAATCTTTTACTTGGTTGCTAATAATAATACGCTGAAATGTGAACTGAAATCCCAATATACTATAGATTTCCGGGGAGAGGCGAGTATCGGTAAAATGTTAGGATTTAATCATACAGTGTTAAAAAGAGACAAAAAGCACGAATCAACCGAGATGGTGGAAATAATGAAAGTACGCATCATACGCGTAGATTGTAATATAATTTCCGGAGCATATATGAATTCGGTGGAAGGTCATACCTTGTTCGAATTCGATATCGACGTGGAGCCCGGTTACAAAATCAGTAAAGAACCACAAAATAATATTTATATGCCGTTAATGCCGGCAGGACGTCAGTTTATCGACAACATTACTCTTCGCATCTTGGACGATAGCGGTGATCTAATCAATTTTCAAGGCGAGAAAATAATCGTGAAATTGGAACTGAAGAAACTTTCATAGAAATGGGTTTTTGCTTCAATCGTCAATTGTGTGTGCTGTCGACTAAGATGGGGGAACCGCCGAAACATAATAAAAGTAAAAGAAGAGTTAACGTCAAGGTTAGTCGTCGTCCAGACGTTAGATCACAAACATCTCAACAGTTATCTGCCGAAGACTATAAATTTTTAAAATCAATCGGTCTTAAAGTGCGAAAATGATTTCCACCACCAGCGATAAAATAGAGGTTTTCTCCGAGCCCATCTTGGACAATTCCATTATTAGTCTAGAAGAGCATACGTATAAACCATACGGATCTCCATCATTCAACAATTCGGATGAAGTCCGTATCCCCATTAATTTTCAAGATATTATACTGGATATCGCCGAAAGTTACATATATATCGAAGGAAAATTTCAACCCATAGACGCAACGAAAAGATGTTTTTTATCAAATAATGCCCTCGCATTTTTGTTCGATGAAATTCGCTACGAGATGGGAGGTGAACAGGTCGCCGTGGTTCGTAAACCTGGAGTTACGACGACATTAAAAACCATGGTTTCATTCGGAAGTTTGCAACAAAGATCTCTCATGACGTGCGGATGGGGTCTCGACGAAGCAAACCAAGATATCGTAGACACGGCAAGTAACGTATTCTCCGGGAAATTACCCTTAAAATATCTTATGGGATTCGCCGAAGATTACGCAAAAGGTGTTTTCAACGTAAAACAAGAGCTTATTATGATTATAGCTCGCACTTTTACCAATTGTTACGTCGGCGAAGTAGAGGCAGAAATTAGTATCGACAAAATCGAATGGAAAATTCGTCACATCATTCCAGACGACAAGCAAAAATTGAAAATACTGTCTCGCATTAATAAAGGAGGAAACAATGCCAGTATTCAAATGGCATATCGTAAATGGGATCTGTACGAATTACCAGCTTTAAGGCAAACATCTTCCGACGTGTGGGCCTTGAGAACGAGTACAAGTCTGGAAAGACCGCGCTATATAATCGTCGGGTTTCAAGACAGCAATAATTGCGACAAGAAAGAAAAAAACGCAACCCAGTTTACCCACGCCGACGTATGCGACATTAGACTGTATCTGAATTCAACCGTTTATCCATACGAAAGATGGAATTTAGATTTCGCCAAGAAACTGTACGCAGCAGCCTATTACAATTACGAAAACTTCCAAAGCAGCTACTACGGGCGCGAGATAAACGATCCGATGATAACGTTCGCGGAATATATGAAAAACCCCGTTTTTATTATCAATTGCAGTCATCAACCAGAGGCGATTAACTCATCGACAGTGGATGTAAAATTGGAGTTCCAAACGAGAAAGAATAAATTCCCCAAAGACACTAAAGTGTACGCATTAGTTATTCACGACTCATTTTTTAGTTATAATGTATTAAACGGTTCGGTGACCAATAAATCTATATTTTAATGTATCTATTATATGTAACACAAAATAATGTTCTTGAATCAATAAATTTATAATGAGTGAAGTAGTAGTTTTATATTTATTTGAAACCCAACCAAAAAAAAAAGCTGGCGGAAAAGCCCGCTCTTTAAGAAAAGAGTACGGGAATTTAGAAAATGGTGGTTTATTAAGTGGAAAAAAGAGCTTAAATAACACAAGAAAAAATTTTTAAGGCAAAATATGAAAACAACGATTTAGAAAATTTGTAGGAAAGTAACGGTTAGGAATAGGGAAAAAAGTTATAAGAAAAAATTATAGAGGAAATCGAGTACTATAAGCAAGCATTTTTCTCGATAGTAAAAACGTAAAAAAAAATTTTTTCAAAAAAAAATTGAAAAATGGTGAATGCGCGCCAAAGTTGAAGTTTTGGAGCAAAATGATATTAGGAAATTAGAAAGAGAATTTTTTTCTACATATGGTAGTACTTTTCAAAATTCGGAAAGATGAAATTTTAAGAAAAGGGTTATAGTAAGTTAGTAATTTGGATTTTTTAAAGCGCTGTAGCTCGGGAACCGTTCAAGATAGAAAAAAAATAAAAGCACTTTGATAGCCCAAAATTTTGAGGAGAATGCGATGGTGTAAAAAAAATTATAATTTTTTTTTTTTTTGAAAATGCTGAATACGCGCTAAAGTTGAAGATTTAGAGAAAAACGGTATTGGGAAATTAAAGAGAGAACTTTTTTCTACATATTGTAGTATTTTTGAAAATTCGAAAAAATGAAATTTGAAAAAAAGGGTTATAGAAAGTTAGTAATTTGAATTCTTTAAAGCGCTGTAGCTCGGGAACCGTTCAAGATAGAGAAAAAATAAAAGCACTTTAATTACCTAGAATTTTGAGTAGAATACAATGGTGAAAAAAAAATTTGGAAAATCTTAAAAATGACAAAAAATTTAGACGAAAAAATTGAAATTCTCGAGTTATGAGGCTAGGGCCGCCGAACGGGAGTATGTGGAAGTTGTAGGGGGAGGTTTTTTTTTTTTTTTTTTTTTTTTTTTTTTTTTTTTTTTTTTTTCTAAGTCCATTTTTTGTAAATATGTAGCAAAGTAATGGTTAGAAATATCAAAAAAATTTATTTGAAAAAAATGTAGAGAAAGTCTAGTACTATATGCTAGAAAAGTGGAGGGGGGTAGTTTGTGTCCATACCAGAGATACGGTGAGTTATAAAATCATATTATTCTCAAACTTATATAATGCATATATGCACTCCACCTTACCCCCTCCAACTTTTTGAATGTATATAGAGGCCGGTATTAGAATTATTTCATCATTACACATTCGATCGGCAAGATGGAAGATATACCAAAAAGGATCATTGGCATTGTCAGGCCATTCGTGCCCGGCAAGATATGCAAGTGTGAGGAGTGCGGGGGTACCGCACCAGGAGCGGCACCTTCGGCACCGCCTGCAACGCCGACACCACCAGCGACGACGACGGTGCCGCCAATGAGAAGACCAAGGGCTGCACCTAGGTCGGTGTTAATATCGTTGGGTATTACTCCACGGTAGGCACCCCACCCTCCCCCCAGGCCCTTTTAGGGCCACAAAAACGGTCCTTTTCAGGACCACATTATATTTTGATCGTAGTTTAGTAATCGTCACTTATGGGGCGAGATATTCGTTTAACGACGATTTGTCTCGTAGCTTAAGTGCCAAGTTATATGCTTGAGAACCTATGAAAATGTTAACAGTTCAAACAAGGTTTCTATTATTTTTTTTTTGTAATGTATTCTTCACAAAATATTAAGAATAAGTCTTATTGTCTAAACAAATCTAATTCCTTATTTAAAGTTTTTGAAAAAAATCAATAATTCTATAAGCTCTCACCAATACATAACATTTAGAATCCGTTGGTGGGGTGGGGGTAGTTCTATATATATGAGACTGGGTCAGTTACACAGTCATATATTCATCAACCCTCATACGATAAACATGGAGGAAGAAAGACCCGCCAGCCGAGGCTCATCCATCTTTAGTGATGACACCGTAGCCGACAACGTTGGAGACCTGCAAGTCTTCGACGACGACGACGAGGTGGATTTTGAAATTGACGTCCTACGTTGGGACGACTTGGATGAGCCGATTCCGCTAGTATATGACCATGATCCGGGTCTAGTGGAATTAGACGACGCGGGTGATTGGGTCTTACAAAGACTCGAAACTCCGTCGCCGCAGCCAGAGCCGGACTCGACGGAAGATGCTGTGCTGGAAATTCCAGCATCACCAACACCCGACGACCCACAAGGCCCCTGCGATTCGTCAAGCTGGTGGTCGACCAGCGAGGATGGGGCACCATAAGCCCCCACACTCTCCCTGGCCCTTTTTAAGGGCACACAACAACGGTCCTTTTCAGGACCACAAAATACTTTGATCGTAGTTTTAGTACATATTAGTACTTTGTTACTAATATTGTATGTATAGAATATACAATATTAGATACAAAGTATTAAAACTTTAAGTGCTGGTGGAACCCAGCTAAATCGTTCGTTCGTATTTGAGACCACAAACAACTTTTGGTCTCAATACGTAATATGACATTTGTTTTCACCCCCCACCATTAATTTGTCTCTATATATACGACCATCAATACTTATTACAATCATTTTAGTTCAACATGTCAGGGACTCAACAACAACAACAACAACAACAACAACAACCCATCCAATGCCCTGTGGTAGATTCTACCACAGAGAATTGTTTGGAGTGGGAGCCGAACGATCCTAGATGGGATGAACTTTGGCGGTTCATCATCGAATACACAGAGGACAGCACCGCCACCCCCGCTGATGATGATGACGGGCCGTGCGACTCCACAACTCAATAAAAGAGTCGCATGTTTTAAAACCAAACGGTCCTTTTCAGGACCACAAAATAATTTGATCGTAGTTTTAGTTGGTTATAATACTTTGTAACCAATATTTTATGTTTTTTTCATAAAAACATACAATATTGAGATACAAAGTATTAGAAGTTCTGGCGACAGAACCTTAACTTCATAAACCGAACCATGTTTTAGCATACTTGTAAATATTATCAGAAAATATTTACAACTATTGCTATTGCGTAGTTTTAGTGGATTATTCACTTTTTTTTTTTTTTTTTTTTATTACCTAATATTATGTGGGACAGGGCCTATATGAAATAACACACAAAAATAAATTTTCAAGTCATTTTTATTCTCATTATAAAATATAAAAAATTTGATCAAACACTTTTTTATTAACTACAATATATATATATATATATTTACAAACTTAATACTATAAATTAAAAGCTAATATCTACAACTACCTAACACCTACTACATAATTTATTAAAGTCCTCTAATTGTCTTTTTAACCGCGCAGATTTCACCTTTTTTATCTCTAATTGTTTTTCAAGTTCTATAATGTCACTGGCACACTCGTTCACTTCATTCACTAACCGTTTTTTCATGGCATAAATGTCAGTCAATTTGGTCTTCTGAGAGTTGGTGAAGTCTTCGACCCACTCCGGTTGTGATGGCTCGGAAGAAGACGCGGTTTTATTTGGTGAAGACGATGACGACGACGACGACGACGAAGCAGCGGAAACTTCATCGCCTTCAAAACACCGCTTAAACCGCTTCTTCATGGGTTTCCGGCACCCCAATATCGGCGACAGTGGTGCTGGCGCTGGGGAAGACTTCACCTCCGACACTATTACATTCTCGACGCTGGCCGGTGTTGGTGGCGTTGGTGGTGTTGGTCCATCGGGGCCTTCTATGACTTCCACTTCTACTGACAGTGGCTCTTGCGGTGCTGTTTTTAGGAAGTCGGGTAATGGAACAGGGGTGGAGGGACGCTTAAAGTTAAACTTTTTCTTCTTCCCTTGTCCCACACCTTTAATCGCCGAATAAAATGTTTTTTTATCGGCGATTTCCGACTTCCGCATAGTCAAGAGCTTTTGCAGTTTCGACGCTTTCGGAGAAGATTCCCTAGGCCGCGATGCTTTTCGCACAACCACATCACTAATCACATTAATTTTTGGCTCTTTCTCCTCCGTCCAGCATTCCAGGAATTGCGCTGCCGACTGAACCAACTCCTCGTCGCGACCATCGTTGAGGGCTCGGTCTTCGGCATCTTCATGCTCCACGCCATTCCAGTTCTCGAACAACCCCGGACTTAGCACCTCTAAACCACTCATGTTATCGAGCATGCCTTGCTGTGAACCGCAGCTCACGTCAAGAGCATCTAAAAGAGACCGTACACTAGACATTTTCGATATTCCAACTCACACAATTAACTTTTTCTTAGCACTGTACTGTTTGCTGTTCTGACGAACTGTGAAGAGCTCGAGCCAGCAAGTCTGCTTTTATGCCCATTTCCCCCACTACACCGCCTTTATTCCTTTTGTTCGATGCATTAAGTATAATATTTAAACTTGTCAGATGCAAGGCCAAGGCCAAGGCCGACGTAACCGGCAATACCAGGGTCGTTTTCAGGGCTGTAATTTTCATGGATTTTTTTTTTGTCCCTGTCAAGGTTATTTTAAAGAAGCATATAAATATAGTACTAAACTTGTTAGATGCGAGGCCAAGGCCAAGGTCAAAGTACCCGTCAATGTCAGGGTCGTTTTCGAGGTTGTAATTTTCAAGGATTTTTTTTTTGGTCCTGTCAAGGTTATTTTAAAAACAAGGACATTAATGAACGTGCCATCCAGAGAAGAAATTGGGTCATAGAAGAAGCTTACCTGTACAGAAGAAATTAACATGTATTTTATTTCTTAATTTTTAATTTTTTGTTTGTTATTTTTTTTATTTTTTTTTTAATAATAAAAAGTAAACTCAATCTTTTGTTATATTTTAATTTTTTTTCAATAAAACAATAGTAAAATGAATCTGTATGTGTATTTATTAAACATCACCTAAAATACGTTTTGCAATCCATATTTTTCTGCAGAGTCCGTTTATTAATGAAATAGAACCATATATTAGGGTGAAATCTAATGGTTTCAAATCAGTCTCACATAACAATGTCAGAAGTAAACACTATTGATAAGTTCGGTCGCAAAAGAAAATTTAAGGATTTTAACTTTATGCGAGGTCCTTCAGGAATAGGTTTTAAACTTACACCTAATGGAGATTACGACATGGGAAGCAAAAGATTGTGCTATTTAGCAGAACCTCTTGAAGGAGACGATGCGACCACACGAAATTATGTTGATAATAACCTTGCTCAGTGTGTGCAAGATACGCAGAAAGCTTTACATGACTCAACAATTGTTATTAAAGATATATTCAGAAACCAACTTGAAGGTTACGTACGCAAGAAATTAATTGAAACCGGTCAAGAACTTAGAGGATACATTGATGATACTGTTATTGCAATATATGAACTTAGGCAAGACGAACTGCGTGATGAACTTAACTCTAGAATGTTGAAAATTGAAAAGACTATGGAGGATCTTGTCAGCAAACCTGTTTCACATTAAACATTTACTCGTAGACCTGTGCGTTTAATTTACTATTAGACAAATTTTTCAACAATAACTTTTACAGTTTGTTATTTGTCGACACTTCATTATATTTATAATTTTAAAATAAAGGTTCAATAAAAAAGCAATCAATCAATGAATACATGTTTTTTATTTAAAAAAAAAAAAAAAAAAAAAAAATTACAATACTATCGTTACATATTAATGTTGTATGTTTAATAGAAATAATAAAAACAATACAAATAATGAAATATGGATTTTCCAGATTACGTGCTGTCCTGACTTAGAAATGATTCCAACACGGTGACTAAATTTGCTAAGTTTTCTTCCGGGTCTGTTTTGTAAAAATCTATGTCTGCATGCCCCCAAGGTAGAGTTTTGGTTGAACTGGGAATTACATAACGTTTATCATCGCTATGTGACAATGCTACTTTATTTATTATGTTAGTATAAATGTTATGTAATTCACTTCTAAATGTCTTCATCTTTCTTAATATCAAACCACCCCGTTCAACAATTCTTTGGTAGTCTTCCTGATGAAGGTCTTTCTCGATAACACATTTTTTGATACCTTTGGCTTTTTTTAATTCATTATTAATGGACTTTACATAATAAGCCTTCGCGCCGGTACCATAAAAACTTATTATCGGATCACCAGGAAACTCATCTTTCATTCTACCAACTACAGAATTACTTTTAATTATGTTGAAATTATTAATTTCGGGGTAATTTGATGTATCGAATTTTTCGGGGTTTTCTGATATAGTTTGATAAAAGTTTTCCGTATACACTTTTAATATAAGCGAGTCAGTATCGGTGTAAAGTAACGAAGCATCATCGCCAAACTTGGATTTAATAAAATTATAATAAAAATCGTATATTACAGTCTTTGATATATCTAATATGGAAAAACCGATATAAATTGGTTTATTGTACAATATTTTAACTTTATTCATATGTATAGCAACAAAGTTCTCGGTAAATATCGAGCTACTATTGAAATTGGGGCGGGATATTAGTGCTCTAGCTCCATTTCTGCCTACACTGTTCTCCCAATGTGTTACTAATTTTATATCCTTTCGATTTTCCACATTTTCCATAGTTTTACCAAATATCGCGTTATTTTTTAATTTAAAAGTGTCCTTCGCAAATTTTGTGGTGGCCTTGTTACGTAAATTGGTATTAAAATCAATATACGATTTTAGCCATTTTGATTGCTCAAACTGTAATACTCGATGGGTTTGCATTACCACTAAGCCGTTGGCGATGGCTTGTTTTAAAGTTCTATAGTGTACAATGTATTTTTTTTTATCTTGTAAATTGGGAATTAATTTCGGTAATTTAGCGTTTTCTGTTGGCGGTATGATATTTTCTACTAGAAATGGAAGATCAGAATGTGCATCATGCAACTCAGTCGGATAATGCACATCCACTTCCAAAACGTAGCCATGTAAACTATCATCACCAACAGCCATAATATTTAAATCCAGAATTTCGCGCTCGCTTAACCATCGAAAACCACCATATGGTAATGCTTGTGACATACTATGACCATATAGATTTGTAGCATCAAGGTATGTTATAAATGAAGAAGGTTTTGTTGGGTCATAGTCTGGTAAAAAAATATTATTAGCGATGTGCTTCCTTTCTGTACACTGGCTTATGCCGCCGCGTATACCTTTCTTAAAAAAATGTATCATGTCTATATCAGTTAAGAGCTCTAACTCTACCTTAGTCATACGTAGCATACAATCAAATGATAAACTTGGAAGGGTATAGTAATGTGCTGGATCAAGTTTATCGAATTTTAAGCAATTATTCCGAAATTGCTCAAAAACATCACACAATAGCAACACATCTGATTTTAAATACACGTCCGAATAGTCCCCCAAAGTTTTACACCCAAACAAGCGCCATACTTCTTTTGCTCTTCTATAGCTTTCATCGCTAATATGTTCTTCCCGTAAATTATCATAAAATTCATCTTTACTTGGAAGACATGTATTTTCCATTTTTTCTATAGAGTCAATAAAGCTATAGGGAAAAACACCCTTTTGACGCATCAAATTAAATTGGTTGATATTTGAAAAATGTTTCCGCGTTTCAATAAAATCGTCGTCGTTTAAACCGCTGCCTAAATTTTCCAAAGACGTTGACAGAAATTTAAAACTATCAATAAATCGCAACTTTAAATATTTCCTCTTGACTTTTCCACATTTACTATCAAAATAATCGTGCACATAAATGCTTTTGGTAAATGATATGTACTTTTCCTTACTTTGAGCCAAAACACCAATTTTATCCCCATATTTACATAACTCTTTTATAAATAAATGGCTGTCGTAGCCGCTTAAGTTATGAAATATGATAGGGATAAAAGAGGGTAATTTATAATTTAAATTACAAACGGAATGTGCAGCACCAAATCTTTTTGCACCAGTTATGTGACAGTGGTCTCGTACTTTAATCTCACCCTCTTCAAAAGGGCCTTCACATATACCACATATTTTAGCATCATTAAACTCCCTTTTTTCTTCAGGCGTTAACGGTTTCATAGGCTTAATGTCTTTTAAATATGTGTTGTATAGAGCCCTTAAATCACACTCGATACGATCCACAAAGACTTGAGCTGCATTATTCCCCCGAAATAGCTCAAATTTCGAAAGTGAGTCGTCAAAAGAGCATTTAATTAAATAAGCAAAAGAATATGGTTCATGTTTAAAACTTTTTACAGTGTAAGAATTTTGTGGGTTTGGTTGTACCGTTTCAATGGGTTTTAAAACAGATTCGAAATCTGCATAAACCACGAATGGAACGCGCATTTGCTTTTCTATACCCTCGAATTTTAAAATATTTTCCGGCACACTCTTTCCAAATTTATCGATTTTTAAATCCACTGAGGGTGTTTGCGTGAAAATGTGGTTACAATCGTAGCTTTGATGTAAAGTTAAAGCTGACGGTGTACTAAAATAAATGAGGCAACCATCACAGAAATATATTTTATGTTGTTGACAACTAATTTGACTTGAAACTAAACGGGATAAATCCCGAATCCAACAATAATGACTCTTTGAACAAGTCGTATCGCAAAAATGTTCACCGCCATCTTTACTACTACAGTCTTTTGTAATTAACAATAAATTTACATGCCTATCCAACTTTTTTGACGCATACCTCAGTGGACCAATAACTTCATGTATTATTTCATTATTTTCATATTTAGATTCCAGACCGTATACGTTAATTGATATGTTGTTCATTTCCTCAAATTTTTTAATGTCACGTAATTTTACTGGAAAATCCATACCTGTTACATTTAGCACTCTAGAAAAATGGGGGTAGGATGTCTTCTGTGAAGGCTCTGCTGTTGGAGGAAACAATGCTGATGTTACAGCCCACGCAAAGCAAAATTCGTCCTGGTTAATCACATTGACGACAGCTCCTTTCTTTTCAATAGAACACGGCAACTTGATGTATGATGAGCCACCCATAGGCATATACTTGTTGATACCAACTTCCAAGTATAAAATTCGCACAAGAGCCCATCCTATAACAAGAAAAATAATATATAAAAATCAGTTTAATATATCGGGTTTTGATTTTTCCATACCTGAATCTTTCTCCTGGAACTCTGTCGCCTGCGTTTTTATTGATTCGGTGAAAGAATGGTAAACGGCATCCAAATCACTTTCTACACTAATTATTTGATTAGCAGTGTTGAAGGATTTTTCACTGAATATTTCTTGTGACGGAAGCATGTACTCGCCAACAGCTGTCATGTTAACTTTTAAAGCATGATGCACACGCAATAAATTATTAACAAGTTCCACCACCTTGGATTTAATGTCTGCAAAGAACATTACGTAATCGGAATGCTCCATATCACTGCTAACCCGATAGGTTGCAATTCTTCTTTTGAAGGCACATTGAACGAGTTGCACACCATGACATACCGGCAAACATGAATTATTTTTATGTTGTTGTGTTCGTTTATGCGCTGACATATGATTTATTGGAACATCTACATTACATGTAGCGCAATTAATTACCGGAATCGTCGATGTATACTCTTCAATTCGGAGCCGTTTTCCTCCAGGCACTTCATTAAATCTCGCCGCACACGATTCTCTTTTATGACGTCTCATATTATAACTCTTAGTAAACTTAGAACCGCAATTTTCACAAACATATGCCATGATTTGTCAAATATTAACACATGTACTACCTATACAAGTCAGAGCCAACTGATGAATGAAACTGCCCCATACTCTATATAAAACCATTCAAGGTCACCCCCAACCACGTAACATATCTTCAAGGTCACACACCCAAGATGACCTTCAACAAAGTCAAGGTCGTCTCGACCAAGGTCAAGGTCAAGGTCACACACACAACCTTGAACACAAGGCCAAGGCCAAAGCACACGTGCACTTTCAAGGTCAATGACAAGGACATGTGGGCGGGGCCAAAGAGGGGTGAAGCAAGGTCAAGGTCAAGGTCGAGGAGTGGGGGGATTGAGAGAATCGGGTTATGTTCACTACTTGTATCTTAGTTTCCAGTTGACTGAAAACATTTTATAGTATAAGGGCCGAAGTACTCTGTTCTAATATGGTTAGAGGCAAAGTATTATCTCAGATTGCAAGGAAATAAAAGCTCTCCCATGGCAGTGTATCGCCTCTACTAGATTATTTCAACAACTCCTAGATACAAAGACAAAGCGGTGATTCGCAACATCATCTCCTGGTGGCGTTACATCAAGAAGTTACTATTTATTTTTTAGTGGAGTCATGTCTTGTATTTTTTAAACCTTATTTTTGAGTAGATTATGTGTTAACAAAGGTAACAACATACAGTGTGGCCAGTAAAGTCCGCATCACATGGGATTTTTTTATTAATAGCTTTAATCGAAATTCGACTTTGGTAACAATTTCTGCTTCAAATAGAGAAGTACTGAATAACTTGAATGTAAATACTTTAGAAAATAAAATAAGTAATGCTATTAAAACGGTTGCCAAAAATATATGTATCATTGAGAGAAAGAATGATTCAAAAATAAGGAAGGGGGCTAGAAAGCTCATAGCGAGGAGAAAAAGGGACTCTAGAGTACAATGAAATTAACAAAACCATAAAAAAGAAAACTAGAGATGATTTAAGACAATATAACACAAAAATGATAACAGCAACCATTGAAAACAACAAAAATATGAAGATTAAGAACACTTAACAACAATGGTTGCCTTCAAATACACGAACTAAATGATACAAACGCAAACGCTAAGGAAGATAAAGGGGATTTTGGGGATATTGTTGAGAAATTCTACAGTACTTTATACACAGAAAACATTCCGCAACAAATCGTTACAGCTGATGAAAAGATTCTCAATGTGGGCTTCGACGACCTTCCAGATATCACCATAAAAGAGGTAGAACTAGCATTATCTCAAATGAAAAACGGTAAAGCACCTGGGGAAGATGGAATTACAATTGAGGTAATGTCAACTTGGCGGACAAACTACTGTGGAATTAGTGACAATTATTCTTAATAAATGTTTAATAGCAAGCATAATTCCCCAAACATTGCAGAATGCCCAAGTAATTTTATTGTATAAAAAGGGTTATAAATTCAAAATTGATAATCACCAGCCTATACGTTTGCTTCCTTACCGGTACAAACATCTGACAAACATTATAACAGATAGGCTCCCGGTGAAATTAGACGCCTATTAACCTCTCGAACAGGCTGGATTCCGTAAGGGCTATAGAACGCACACTAATAGAAAAGTGTAACAAGTACAATGAACCATTACACCTTGCATTCGTTGACTACAATTAGTGGAACTGAGGACAATTTTCAAAACAATAAACAATGCAAGAATCGACTATCGCTATAGACAACCACTTAAACACATATATGATTACGCAACAATCGTTAAAATCGCAGAAGGAATAGAAACAAAATCCATTCAAATAAAAAGGAGAGTTAGACAAGGGGATACCTTCTCTCCAAAGCTGTTCAGGCTAATTGGTGGACGTTTTTAAGGCTCTGGACTGGAATAAGAAAGACATCAAAATCGATGGCAAACATCTCAGTTATTTCTGCTTTGCCGATGATATAGTGATTTTTACCCAAAATATAATGAAACTACAAGATATGTTGATAGAACTTCAAAGAGAATCCATAAAAATCTGATTAACCATAAAGGACCCCGCACCAATCAAATGGAAATTGGATCCCTGTCAAATTCGTTGAAAATTCAGTATGTTGTAAGTCTAGATGTCCTGATCAAAAGTTCCCAAGGGCACAAAGTCCAAAAGTTAACAGTTCTCGAGATACAGAGGAATGACTTGCGCCCGCACCATCTAAATGGAAATTGGATCCCGGTCAAATTCGTTGAATGTTCAGTATGTTGTAGGTCTAGATGTCCTGATTAAAAGTTCCCATGGGCACAAAGTCCAAAAGTTAATAGGTTTTGAGATACAGAGGGATGAGTTGCGCCCGATCCACCATTCACCTAGGCAAGGCGTAAGGGTCAATTTTCCCTATCTATCGATAGGTTTAGGATAATGAAGGAGATCACCAATGGTAATCTTGACTATGACCTTTAGATTAAGGGTCAAGGTCAAACTTTTTTTTTAAGGCGTAGATTTAAAAGATAAAAACGTTTTTTATGAGATATTTTTAGATTTTCGAATTATTTGAACCTTATATGACCTTGAGGTCAATGGTCAAGGTGAGGCTTGTAGTTTGAATGATATTTTGTATACGAAAGTCCATTTTTAAACTATTTTTTTGGTAGTTTTCTTATTGATGTTATTTTTAATCATTAAAAGGTTAGAATTTAGTGACTTATATAATTCCAATTTAATCATTAATGGGTTAGAATTTAGAGACTTATATAGATTAAAATACTCGATTTAATCTGAATCTAATCATGATAACATTACAAAGGAGCAGCGGTGCCATAATATTTGAATATGGATTTTTACAAATGATTTTCGGAACCGTCGGCATTAGCATTACCCGATGTATACCACGTGGAGGTTGCGCGATCGGATTTTATACATCATATAGCCCTTAAAAGGGCTGATTGTTTTCTAAAATTGTTACAGGCCTTTAATCTTTAATAGTTTATTGTGGTTGATTGTTTATGTTTTAATGAAGTGGTCTATTGCCTGCATCATGCACAGTTTCTAGTCCTCTTTCAGATGGATATTTGACGTGTTCTTGATGTTGCGCATATCCTAAAAACTATATAACGCTAGCAACATGTGCATATGTACCAACAGTACGAGCACCAGATTTGCATGAACAATAATGACTCAAGATATGATTTTCAACTTCACCTTCTTCAAACTCTATTTGTTCATTTTCTTCATCTAACCTTTTAATGACTAAAAATAACATCAATAAGAAAACTACCAAAAAAATAGTTTAAAAATGGACTTTTGCATACAAAAAATCATGCAAATTATAAGCCTCACCTTGGCCATTGACCTCAAGGTCATATAAGGTTCAAATATTACGAAAATCTAAAAATATCTCACAAAAAAAAAGTTTTTGTCTTTTAAATCTACTTCTTTAACAAAAGTTTTTCCATAAAAAATGACATCTTGACAATATTTGACCTTGAGCCTTCATCTAAAGATCATAGTCAAGATTACCATTGGTGATCTCCTTCATTATCCTAAACCTATGGATAGATAGAGAAAATTGACCCTTACGACTTGTCTATGTAACTGGTGGATCGGGCGCAACTCATCCCTCTGTATGTCACAAACTATTAACTTTTGGACTTTGTGCTCATGGGAACTTTTGATTAGGACATCTAGACCTACCACATACTGAATTTTCAACGAATTTGACCGGGTTCCAATTTCCATTTGGAGGGTGCGGGCGAAAGTCATCCTTCTGTATGTCGAGAACTATTACCTTTTGAACTTTGTGCCCATAAGAACTTTTGATTAGAACATCTAGACCTACAGCATACTGAATTTTCAACGAATTTGATTGGGATCCAATTTCCATTTGGTTGGTGCGGGCGAAGTCATCTCTCTGTATCTCGAGAACTATTACCTTTTGAACTTTGTGTCCATGGGAACTTTTGATCAGGACATCTAGACCTACAACATACTAAATTTTCAATGAATTTTACCGGGATCCAATTTCCATTTGATTGGTGCGGGGTCTTTTGAATAAAACGAAAGTCATGCCATCAGGCAACGTGCAAGTTCGTGTAGGAGACTAGAATATTGCAAATGTCAAAGAATATGTCTATTTGGGCATGACATCGATTGACATGGGCAGTCACGGGTAAATAGTCACATATTTTGAGAAATCGAATCATTCCAATTAATCTAAAACGAAAAATCTTCAATACCTGCATACTGCCCGTGAACTGTTAAATTGGCTAACAAATTTAAGACTGCTCAAAGAACCATAGAGCGGATGATGTTGGGAATAAATCTTAGAGGCCATGTCACAAACGAGAACATTAAACAAAGAACTAAAGTAGAAGATGTCATAGTAGGCAAAGCACATCTGAAATGGAGCTTGGTGGGATATGTCGCCCGACAGAACGATTCTAGATGCACCAGGCATATCGGATAATGGAGATCTCGCTTACATAAACGCAGTGTTGGCAGACCACAGTTGCGTTGGCTTGACTATATCAGGGACAAGGTGGGGAACAGATGACATTACATTGATAAGATAAGGAATCATGAAAGAGTGCAGGAGAGGCCTTTGTCCAGGAGTGGACTATAAGAGATTGCTGAAAGGAGAAGAAGAAAACTGAATTATCGATATTATTCTTGAGAACTATGGATATTTATGACTATTATTGTTTAGGATGTTACATCGATAGTAAAATATAGGTGTTAACGTCGATATTTTTTAAAATAAATTGTTAGTGCCCATTTTTCTCGCCAATTATTTAATCTATGTTATTGTAAATTACTTAAAACATACTAGCCTTTAACACTCTTTGTTCATTTATATATGTATTCTTTTGAAATGGAATGTAATTTCGGCTTTCAATAACTTAAAAATTAAAATTTCAACAAGATGTGAAAAAATATTGTTCGAGAGTAGAATTAGTTTAATAAGTTACCGTTTTTCTTCTCCTTCAGGTCGTATAGAGGAAAAAAATATAGTGAGATAGTTTATTTCCTGCGAACTCAGATCTGGTTTTCTCTCCATACACATTTCAATCACCTAATGATTTCATCAGTGAAGCTTTCATGACCCAAAAGCAAAACTCACGAGAAACAACTTTCCATACAAAATCTAAACTCCGAGACATGTCGACACGATGTTAATTTTACGGACAATAAGGACAAGAAAAGCAGTAATTTATTAAACTATTTCTAAGGTCGTAAAATATTTCTTTATATCTTACTAAAATTTTAATTTTTAACTTTGGTGTACTTCGGTGTAGGTCTGATATCGAAAATGTCTGCAAGATTATCATTTTGCCGACATGTCTTGGAATTTAGATTTTATATGGACAGGTGTTTCTTGTAAGTTTTGCTCTGCGTTCGCTACAGCCCCAGTAATGAGATCAATAGGTGGCCGAACCGCATATGAAGAGATAACCAGACCTAAATTAGCAGGAAATGAACCGTCTGTCCATATTTTTACCTTTAAACTCCCGAAGAAGAAGAAAAACGGTGGCTTATTAAACTATTTTAAGAGTGTTGACATAAGAAATGTTTTCTGTAATTCGCATAGAAAAATAATGCAATTTTGATTTATTCAATAAATATATTTGACTAAAAAACTATGTTACTAATTTTGGAACGGCTTTTTTTTTTAATAGAGTCGATATGTGATTTTTTGTTATAAGAAACATCGATATATCTAAAACCCGATATTTTTATTGATAGAGTTAACTGCCGATATATAATGTGAGTTGTTCCAAGACCGTACTATTGGAATTATTATAAAATCGAAAGACTTCGGGTTTTGACATAATCGAGAAATTTCATTTCAACCTTTTGCCTGTGCGCATTACTAGAGATTTTAAGTCTGGTATAATTCGACGTATTAGTACAATACGAACGTTATCTATTCTCTGTACAGATTGAATACATCCTATTTATATTTAACCCTTTATTGATGATGATTTCCATCGCATGTTAAAATCACTCTAAATTGCACAAATATGTTTTTATATCAATGATCTATCGGCCATTATTACTCCATATGCATGTTAACAATAATTAAACATCTGTTTTCATTTTAATGTCCAGATGGGGTTTGCCCGCAGGAAGCTTTCATTTTTACGTACCCGAAAAGCTATTACTTCCTAAATTTCCACTTATTTTTTCAATCGAGATTGTCTCTTCTTAAGCAACATTACTTGAATCTGCTTCCTGCTCTGCAACTTCGGCAAGTAATAAGAACCACTTTCCCTTTTACTATGAGCTCGGTACGCCTGCAATAACGAAACTTGTCTTAACATATACGAGGGAGCATACAAAGTTATCGATAGTTATGTATATTATTTTAAAACTAATGAACAGGTTAAAAGAAAAAAATTAATGGATGGGAACGAAATGACAGATGTATTTGCATTTTTAGTGTCGAAAAATCTAAATAAGGGCACGAAATAAAGTAAAAAAAGTGATAGTTCAAAAAAAAGACAAATAAATGACATGAAATCCTCTTAACATTATTTTTTTTGTTTTTTTTTAGTTGGTAATCACTGAAATAAATTCACGATCAAAATATCATTCAGCACTAGCCACATTTCGCACCAGGGATCGAACCAAAGTCTTGCAGCACCTTATCTTAAATTCGTACTTAGCAACTCAGAATCGTCAGCTATACTGGTTTTTATATTTATAATTAAAATTAGCTGCCCAAAATCACCCATATATCGATTTTAATTCAAAACAGATTACAAATGCTAAACGCCATATTGAATTTCTAAATTGGATTGTAAATGATACGACTAAGTTTAACCGTTACCGGTTTTCTCTCTCAGACCATTAAAGGAAAATGTTGACAGTGTATTTTCTGCGAATTCCACCTTGGGCTCACTAGTGAAGCTGTAATGAATCAGGAGGACAATTCACAGAAAACACTTATTTATGTAGAATTCTATAGATAATATCTTAATGACAATTTACCAACAACCCTATTATTACAAAAGCAAAAATGAAAAAAAAGTAAGGTGTTCAACTGTTTTTTAAATCTTATTTATTGATAAAAGCATGAAATGATATAAGTGAAGCTTAAAGTGTTTTTTAAAAGTTTGAATAAGTATGCCAGAGTCATTTAAGAGTAATTTTTATTGTTACATTTTCTTGAATAACACTAAGAGTGCCACTTCTTAGAATATATGGAGAAGTTTAAAAACAAATTGTCTTATGTAAGTGCAAAATCCCCCTCTCCCTCCCCCTACCAATACTTTAATCACATTTTTCTTAAACTATTATCTTTTAAATTAGTGATCGAGATTCCTAACAAATTACTGAACCGATTTTGCTTTGTAGACTTCTTCTGATACATAAAGACTGCGCATTCTCCACAGGGTGTTCCACGACGACTTGTCGCGATCGATTTCGCAGAAAATAAAATTTTTTTAAAGTTTGACAGTCGATGGGAACAATTCGGCAAAAATATTTTCTAGAAGGTTATACCGGAAGTTGATGCCTTCTTTCTTATTTTAAATTGAATACCCTATATGGCATTCCATTTTTAGATTTTATGAAAATTATAGAGATATTTTATGTATAATGTCCTATACCTAAGTCTAAGTGTTTTTGACATATTTTAAATTTCATGACAAAAATGGCGTTTGTAGGCCTAAACATTATCAATTTCGCCTATACGAAAGTCTTTGTAATTTAATTGGGGTTGATTTTCTTCTAGAAGGGAATCTGCTTTAGTGGACTATGTTGATATTTTGATAATAAATAAATACAGGGTGATCAAAAACTAATATTAACTTGAAAATATCGTTAAAATTAATTATTTTTTTAAATATAAATGTTCTATTTTAAAAACATTATCTTATTACGCATTAAAAATAAGGGTGACTTTGTCTAAGGTTGTCTATTCCCAAAATATTTAATTTTTGAAATATTTGCAATTTATCATTTTTGTATTGTAAAAATGCTAAACGGCTTACCTTCTCACTTATCTACAAAGAAAAACAACATTATTTAATAAATGTACAAAATTTCAACCCTGAACTTTCAAACATTTTTCCCATCTCCGAGTTAGTTCGTCATGGGTGGCTGCTCTAATTGAATCTGGATATAAACTTTCACGTCTCTTACCTTTGTCATACAGTCCTCCATTGTTGTCATTGAATTACAATAGACGATATTTTTTATAGTTCCCAATATAAAATAATTTAGGGCAGTCATTGTTGGCAATCCACTTGTCATAAAATGCTGCTTGTAAGAAGTTGGTAACTGGAACGGTTCTGTGTGGTGGTAAACCATTGCAATTTACCTCTGGCGATTTCTAGATCTTCTGTCATAGGCGTTTCATGTTAAAAATATATACCCTTTTTTCGGATACCAAAAGATTACAGATCTTTTTAGAAGGATTTTTATACTACATCTTCTTCTTCACTTCTTCTTCATCCTGCCCTTTGCGTCCACTGCTGGCCAGAGGCCTCCGTCATTCTTGTCTATTGTGCTGTATCTTGAGCTATTTGCATCCAATTTGCTGCAATTCTCTTGAGATCGTCAGTCCAACGAGTAGGGGGTCTTCCTCTACTTCTTTTGTCTAATCTCGGCCTCCACTCGAATAATCTCTTCGTCCACCTTCCATCACTGATTCGGGCGACATTTCCGGTCCAGTTCCATTTGAGTGTGACAATTCGGGAAATTACGGCGGTAACTCCTGTCTTTCGTCTCAGGTCTTCATTTCTAACTCGGTCACGCAGCGATATACCCAGCATTGACCATTCCATCTTTTTTTGAGCTATTTGCAGCATTTTAGAAGTTGCTCTTGTCAATGTCAAAGTTTCGGCACCGTAGGTCATAACCGGTAACACACATTGGTCAAATGCTTTACGTTTTAAAGAAATTGGTATATCGCTTTTAAAGATGTCTCTAAGTTTTCCATAGGCTGCCCATGCGAGATTTACTCTTCTCCCTAGCTGGCATGTTTGATTATCTCTTGTGATCTTTATTTCGTGTCCAAGGTATATGTATTTTTCCACAAGCTCCACTTCGTTGTCTCCAATATTGATATTTCCATTAGGTACCCGATTGGTCATAAATTTTATTTTTGATATGTTTATTTTAAGACCCACTTGCTAAAGTTAATGTAACATTGTACATATCTCCTTGAGATTATCGGAAAACAAAACTATGTCATCCGCGAACCTCAAATTGTTAATCTTTGGCCGTCTACATTCAGGCCTCTTTTTTCCCAGTTTTATACTACATGGTGTAATAAAAATAAGGGAAAGGTGTAATTAGGCGATTTCTAGACCTTCTGTCATAGGCGTTAAATGTTAAAAATAAGGAAATAGAATTTTCTAAAAAGTTCCAGACCATGTCTCGAGGAAGTTATCAAAGGTAAAATTAATTAAATAATTAAGAAATTATAGAAAATAAACCTAAAACCCTACAAACCATAAACACAAACTAATACTATGAAATGAATAACGCTATAAAGTTCGTTACAAATGTAACGATTCTACACAAAATTATAAACATATTGCAACGCTATAAAGTTCGTTACAATATGTCTATAATTTTGTGTAAAATCTAAACATGAATTGACATATAGGGTGTTCCATTTAAAATAAGGAAGTAGGCATCCACTTCTGGTATAACCGGAACCGTCTTGAAAATATTTTAGCGGAATTGCCCCCATCGACTTTAGTAAACTGCAAAATTTAAAAAAGTTTCTCAACTCTATTTCCGAGAAGTCGACACCCTGTATATTGGGCGAAAAAGTATTTGAAACCCTAACATAAATGAGGTAATTCAGTTTTACAAGTAGGCAGAAAATGGACTGTATAGTACCTTCTCCTTTACCCCTTCATTTTTTTTTAAATAAAAATGAGACATTTTTAAATCGAGAAACAGATTTTTTACTTCTAACCTCCACCATCATTACTACCAAGACTACCAAGTATAGGAAAATCAGAAAAATAATACTAATGGATAGTTTACAATGAAAAAATTTAGTACATTATGAAAAGTAGCTTTAAAAATAAAATACTATAGTTCAAACGGTATATACCTTTACGTCAAAATTTGACAAAAGCATCCAGAGTTTTAAGTCCCAAACACTAAACACCACAATATTAAATAGCGGCATAAAGTGTTGATACTATTTTATATCGTAATATAATAGGAATATCACAACGTTGTTGACAAACTACGTAAAATGTGTTTAATAATATTTTATAGTCGTTACTATAGAACGACAAAGTAAAGACACCGTTAGTTTGAAGTAAGGTTATGTATTAAAATTCCTCCCAATGAAAACAGCTGTTTTTTTTGTGTTTCTTCTTTGTTAGGCCCTGTGAGGCAATTTTATCTCTTTCATTATTAGGGATAAATATAAGGAGAGAAAGCCACTAAATGTTTTAGTATTTTATTGGTCCTACTGCATCTGGAGTAGATAAGCGTTAACCTTCATATTTTTATAAAAATATGAACAGGATATTTTGTAAAATTATTAAATTTTGAATAACAGAACATGTCAAAAATTATAAAACAAATATAAATGTTGGTTTAATTTTAGAAATTACTTTTTTTTCTGTACTCCGAGAGGAAGACAGAAAATCGAAATGAACAATTCTAGTTATATTGCCGAGGAACATTTTTTTTTGGATGTATGGCAAATAAAAACCGTTATAATTACTAAATTTTTATAGATATACACCGTTTGGACTACAGATTTTAAAAATTATCTAGTATTTAAAGCAAAAAAATGTCTTTTGTGACATGACCCTATCAAGAAAGATATAAAAACGAAATTTTATTAATGATACTATTAATATCTAAATTGAAAACAACAAATTTTAATTTCCGTATCACCCCGTAATTCTAAAGAAATATCTCTTCTTACTTGGTTACTATGTTTCTTCCTCGAGTGGTCTCCTTCCACCTTTCTTCTTTCATAACATGCTTATACCATTGATTGTCGGTTCTTCAACTGTACTATATGCATGGTTGCGTCCACGATTGCGGAAAACATTTTTATATTATTAACAAAGCCATGTTCAAAGGGTATTAAGTTGATAAAATTAGATCCAAAAGAAAGTTTGTAATTGAGTATAAAATATAAATAATATAAAATAATATGAGGGATGAAGTTATGGTCGCAGTTATAATATTTTTATTCTATTTGTTTTAATTATCTTTGTGAAGTGTTATAGTGTAACATAAAAGTTATTCACGACGTCGGTTATGTTAGTTCTGAACGAAGAAAATAACAATAAAAAAATAAGAAACATGTCGACAATGTCTACTAGTCAAATTGTTTTAGTTAGGCTATCTATAGTAATAGGAATGAGTGCCGCTGTGTGGACTGTAATATATCTTACGCCATTACCAGGTAAGTACCCACAAAATCCTTAATAATTGTTCTAGATTTAGTATACAAAAATGTTAAATACTTCTTATTCTAATAAACAACGAAAGCTTGCACGGCTTTGGCCAAGTTGAAAATCATGGCTCTTGGGTTTAGACCGTGTCAAATTGTAACTATTATCCGACGTTTCACCTACGATTGCACTTCAGGAATCTTTACTCCACGAGATTAGAACACTGAACCATTCAGATTCCTGAAAATGTCTCGCGCAATCGTAGGCGTAACGTTGGATAATAACTCCAATTTGACACGGTCTAAACCCAAGAACCATGATTTTTAATTCTTATTCTAATTCTTGTTTGAACAAAAATATTATTTGCTTATTCCGGACGAGTTTTATAACACTCTAAAGTTGTAAATTAAGAATTCATTATATTTTTTGAGCTATATACGGATGGGTTAAAGCACTTTAGAAAAATTTTGCTTATCTTCTGGTTTCAAAAATAGTTATCAAAACGATGATCATATATACTAGGTGTTGAAAATATTGAAAAATTTAGAATTATTCTTAAATAAAATAATCTTATTTGTATTTTCTTACATATATTATTTAATTAAGTTTTTCCGAAATAGAAACAAAACCTAAATATGGAGCTTAATAAAAAAAAGAAAAAAATTAATTTTTTCCAAAGAATAATTTTTCTAAGATAACAAATAGGAATGTGAGAATAGTATCCGAATTAAATCGAATCTAATATTATCATTCGATTCGAACTTTAAATCGAATTATTCGTTTTTTTTTTCGAATACCTCGAATTTTTCTTTTTTCTTTTAATTATAGAGTTAAAATATAGTAATATTTACATTTATAATATATTATGAACAGTAAATAAGCTGTTAAAAATAAATTAAACACAAACATTTACAAACGTTTAATTTTAATATTTAAATAAGTGCTCGGTCGAATTTGTTGAAACTTTTTTTCCGTCTTACTGATGATACTATCTTTTGATAAAATTGGTCTTAAGTTCATATCTTTAGCTGTTCTTAAAATATTTCAACGAAAAAACCTGAAATATAAACGCACCCACATGCATACATAAATGTTTTCAAAAATTTATCAGTTTAATTTTAAATGTTAAAAAATCTAAAGTGACAGAAGATCAGATTTTATAAATCAAATCCATTACAATAACTTTCCCATGGGAAGTTAAAAATAATTATTTTTTGGATAAATTATAGTATAAATTATATTATAGAAGTATGTTTAAGCCATACAACTTGATAAAAAACAAAAAATTCGAATTAATCAAAAAAATATAACGAATAACTCGATTTTTCGAATTATTCGATTAATCGAATATTTAATTCTAATATTACCATTCGATTAAGTTCCATTTATTCGCCATTTCGAATTATTTGCACACCCCTAATAATAAACATTCCTATTTTTCATTGAACTAATGAATTAATTCCACAATGGTTACTTCTGTCAATGTTAGATTAACAGGCATGATTTGTTTTGCTAAAAACGAGTTAATAAATAACAAAATAACCACTCTAAAATAGGCACAACGGATTTACCTAGTAAAATGATATTGAATTAAAAATGTATCTTATCGATATGCGATTGAAGTATTCAATGAAAAGGACCTAAATGTTTAGGTTACTCTAAAAACAATGCGTAAATTAATTTAAAAATTGGATGCCTTTGGGAATGTTAAAACTATCAAGAAGGTAAAAAGACAGCACAACCATGACGACGCTGTCACCTTGGTAATTCGTAAAGCAGCGCGCCCACTGTTTCGGTTCGGTTCAGACCGCTCGGCTCCGCACAATCGGCCAGTTTTGGTTTACACGTAAATAAATGAGAGCCCGCTCACTGGTTCCGATGCTGAAAGCGCGGAAGCGTTCTGGCCGGTCGGAATAAGTGAGCGGGCTCTCATTTATTTACGTGTAAACCAAAACTGGCCGATTGTGCGGAGCCGAGCGGTCTGAACCGAACCGAAGCAGTGGGCGCGCTGCTTAACTCATTACAAAAAAAAACCCTTAAGGAAAGGAACAGACACCTTAAGCACAGTTAGACATTTCTGTTTCTCGATTAAAAAATATCTTTTCACAAAATTGTAGGTACAGAGCACAGGAAAATATGAATTTTGAAATGGCCAGTCATAGTCAAAAACTTAAAAAAGTTAATTTTTTGTACAGCGCACAGTGGAGATCTGCCTGTTCAAATCTGGGACATGTAATGAAATAGTACTCTGACCAATATTAATGTTACTGTATATATGTTTTTTTGAGGCGTTGAGCGCGAATAATTTAATGTCTTTAATTTGTTAATAAAGATATAAAATCTTGAAAATGAAATACATTTTTGCACTAAATGCAAATTGTAATTAATAAAAAGTTTAGGGGGAAGATAGAGTAAGGCTACAGAATTCATTTCAATTTATAAGTAATATTTTTAAGCACCTCATGAAAGTAAAAAAACGATCCACTTTTGTCTCTATTAAATGTTATTAGTGGTTTACTGTACGCTTTTGGGTTTTGAGTAGTCGTACTCTGTCTTTAGACTGCCATAATTTTTATATATTATCTTCAGATACTTTTTTCACCTATAAATGTGTTTATTAACTATTCATACTGATGCACAAAAAGTAAGTAAAAATTGTTACAAATCACTAAATATATATATATATATATATATATATATATATATATATATATATATATATATATATATATATATATATATATATATATATATTAATTGGAAAGCGGTGCGCTTGTGGCAGCAGGCCCGCAATGAGTGGGAGAGCGATAGACTACTTACACGCTTACGTTTATGTTTCAGTAGGCACCTTATTCTAGTGTATACACGGATAAAAGCTAGAGGGGCTTTAAGAACTTTTTTTCTGCTAAGTGATTCTCCAAACACCTCGAGTATGTAGCATGGGGAGTAGCAGCCTGTACCGGCTACGAAAAATGTATTACATAAATTTTAAATAAAAAGTATCTCTTCTTCGTATCTGGCATATTCAGAATTATTACCCTACATACCTTGAATTGCTTTTTTAACTCTGTATTTCGAATTCTAGTGAGGAGCGGCACTTTATTTAAATAGTCCGAAAAAATTGTACTTAATATTTTCAAAAAAACATTGTTGGCTCATGGTATCCCTAAAGTAGTAAGTCCGAATTCTGCTTATTTTACAGCACATTAACTTTTTGGAATACTGCCTTCTACAATGTCTTTGGAATTGTGGATTTTAATTCGATCAGTAATGCATATTTTGAATACGAACTGTTTTTTTGGTTAAAAAGGTGTCTTCTACGGGAAAAACAGTCCTATTTAAACAATTTCTATTCTATATACACTTTTATCAAACTCATAACAATATTCAAGTCTTTTTGCATCGTTATTTCGCTTAGTGTTCCGATTAATTTTAGTTTGTATAGCTTAAATATGTTGTTTCATTTTGTAAAAATATCTAACAGAATCTAAAGTCATGGCTACTGCAACAATTTCTTCTTGATAGACATATATGTAAAATGTGTGCATTTTACTTTTAGTAAGTTTTACGAAATTGTCAAGCAAAAGGTGCAAACCCATAAAAACTTTCAATTATAGGGTGAATTGTGAATACTTTTGTAAGCTAAGACTACTAAAATACTTGTTGTTTATTTTTACTAGTGTCTGGACACTTTAGAAGCCAGTTACTTTACTTGTATATTTCATAAGAACCAATACATTAATTTTGGTTAAATCATTTATCTTCAAATTATTTCCTCTAAGATATTAAACGAGTTCTTATTTATATTTTAGTTTTTGTTACTTATTTAAAAACAATATTAATAAAAATAATTTAATTTTCTTATGAAGATTACGCACGTCCGGTTCTATCTCAACTAACCTTTTTAACGAGATTTGTAAAATATTCCTCTCTCTCTCCCTCTCTCATATCTAGTAAAAAAGCATTCAATTAAACAGAAGGGAATTTGGAATAGCAATTTAAAGACCACATAATTAATTTAATAATACACTATACACTGAATAACCTAGTTTACACCATTCATCTGGTGCCTAAACAAATTCTTATTGAATAAGTACCCGAAATTTGACTTCAGTTGTATAAATACTAACGAATTAAAATAGTCTTGTAAAATTAGGCAAGCCTAATACCGAAACAAGTCGAACAGAGTCAATATTTAAAGATGAAATAATGCCTTAATAGGCTCAATATAATTATTATTTTTTGGTAAACCCTGTATGACGTTAAAGGAAAAAAATAATATTGATCGATATCGTGGATAAAAATATTCTTTTTGTCTTAAAAGAACAGGAAAATATATTTTTTCACAGTGCACGGTCTGGCTGGGTTATGTTATTGACTTTTAGATTTATATGTTAATTTGAATATTAATATTTTTCAAACAATTCACCTGTTCTTCGTTGGGAGGAAAGAATATTCATGAGTCATCAATAATATCCATCTACACTAAATCAAAATTAATTAGTCAATACAAGATTAATGTTCATAAAAGCGTATGTGAGGCACCAATTGACCGAACTAGATAGTATGTTGAAAGTGACAAAAAATTATTACAAAACGCAAAGATGCGGAATTAGATCTTCTTTCTGACAGGAATTTTATTACAGAATTTTGATAAAATAAATTCAAAAATAATTGAATATTTTAACTTATTGATAACTATTTTACAAAAAGACATACGAAAAGGTTTGAAAAACAACACTTAAAACCAAACACAATTCAAAAAATTGAAGATAAAAATAATCCTTAGAAAAATCCATAAAAACACACAACATAACATATTATAAAACATAATTTCTACTGCTATCGTTACTTTCTGAGTCAGTGTTATTGGCAGCTTGACTTATAATTCCTTCCATATGTATCAAACATTGTTTTCTGATATAACTTTAATAACTGTTCAGAGCGTTTTACATACCCTCCCCCACACTTCGAGACTATACGGCTTTAGAGCTTCAGTCCATCTCTATCAATATGTTGGTTATATGATTTGAAATTTGCCCATTTAAATTCTGTAGTGCTGAAATCGCAGTGGTATGGTAGAACTCGTAATAAATCATGTTCATGCTGATTTAACAACTCATTTTGTCACTTCTAATAACTCAAGCTTGGTTAATTATCATCAAAGTTTATACTATTTGCCTTCAGCTATGAAATAATTAGAATTTTTTAAATGATGTGGATGGCTATTTCTCTTTAACAACACTAAGATATGGCGCATTATCTATAACTAACTATGATAGTTCTTCTAGACAAGTATAAAATTATTTTTGATACATTTTGTAAAAATTTCACTGTTCATTTTATCATAACAATCTAATGTCAAAGATTTGAAGATAAACATCATACTTCCTGCCAAGAAAATATTTTGTTGTCTTTAGAATAAATCGCAGTCCAGGAAAACTACTTCCATTGGAAAATAACTATTGAGATTTTCCATATACTTTAGAAGAAAACGAGCTCTTGCAGAAGCGATGATTGTTCTTTCAATTAATGGTCTTTTATTGCAATCCTTTATGTATTTGATTCTCAGCTCCTTACACAGAATAATTTACTGATAGATACACTCTGTTAGTAAATTCACTGTTATAACTTTTTAGAGTAACATGTTTTTCTAAAAATAAAAAATGCCTTAAGATTGTTAAATATAGATCAAGTCGTTATATAGATTAATGATACTAACTTCAAGGTTGCCTTATATTATAACAGAAATTACAGTCTAACTTTCTTTGAACATTTTGAATTTCCATTTTAGTTGCTTCGGAAGGATCTGTAGTTTTTTCTTTTGGACAATTTCTTTTCTTTCCAAGAGAGGAAACAATTGGATTCTTTTCTTTTCTTTTTCTAATAGCATATAGAGTTTCCCTTGAAATTCAGAGAGCATTGGTTACTCGCTAGAAAATAATGATACCTAATTGAAAATATTTATTTCCAAAAATAAAATTATTTTTTCTACCTCTTTGATACATGAATTACATTCCACAGGATCACCGTTTTTCTTCTTCAACTCGAAATACGTACTTACTCAAATTAAGCACATGCCGTTGTTGTTCTTGCCTCTTAAGAGTTTTACCAAGCATTATCTAAAAGGACGAATCAAATTTCATTACTTCATTCTAATTTTTTTTTCTGATTATTACATACTTATCCGTAATAAATTGGAAAACAATAATTGGCATATTTCATGTGAAACAACTGTCGATTTTAATTCACTTAAATGCCCATAGTCCAAGCCATAGGTAAAAATAAAAAATAAATTCCGAGTTGGATGAGACCTACCTAGAGATACTGGAAGTAACGTAAAAATAAACCCTACATAAACTGTAACAGCAAAAAATAGATTGAGGCCAAGAGGAGGGGTCCAAGTTGGTTAAAACAAGTTTTTCGAATCTACAAGCCGAGAAACATTTTGGAAAAAAAGTTTCAAATAAAAGTTGTAGAGATTTCAAAAACCTACAATTTCAGCTTTTGTGCGATTATTTTTGTTAATTTGTTATTGCAAAAAGGCCAAAAAACCCTCAAAATCGGTCATTTCTGTCATATCAATTATTTGTTGCAAAATTAACTTTCTTTGCACCATTTTGCTTTTAAAGGAAAGCCTTCGTCTTTCTGAATAAAATCGGATAATTTGTTGCTGAGATATTGCTAATTGTTTATTCCAAGACGCAAAATGTTGATTACTGTAACTTTTTTTTGAGTGAACATTTTATCCTCCACGAAGGTTAAATCTCTTCGTGAAGGCCTGAATTTTCATATCTTATCAGGGGCAAATGATAAAATTTATTTCCAACCTCTTAAATATCGCTTTAAAAAGAGGGTGTTTCTTTTACAAAGCAATAGAGCTCTCGCGCGCGTGAGAAAAACTGAGCTTGTAGCTTCAAATCAGCAGCGCTCGGAAAAATTCATCGTATTTCAGCAACCAATGGACCAATTTTGGAGACTTTTTTTTTAATCTGGGGTTGCTCGAAAATTTATGAATAGTACACACCTCCTTTTTAAAGCGATATTTAAAGGGTTGAAAGTTAATTTTTTCATTTGCCCCTAACAAGATATGAAAATTTAGGCCTTTACGAAGAGAATGAGCCTTTGTGGAGGACAAAACGATCACCAAAAAAAAAAATTATAGCATTCAACATTTTGCGTCTTGGGATAAACAAATAGCAATATCTCAGCAACAGATTATCTGATTTACTATTGTAAAATATTATTTTGTTCAAAATGACGAGGGATTTCCTTTAAAAGCAAAACAGTGCAAAAAAAAGTTAATTTTGCATTAAATGATTGATATAAAAAAAATGGACGATTTTAAGAGTTCTTTGGCATTTTTGCAATACCGTGTTAACGAAAATGAAAGCTCAAATTGTAAGTTTTTAAAATCTCTACAACTTTTATTTGAAACTTCTTTTTCCAAAATACGTGACTTGGCTTGTAGATTCACAAAACCTGTTTTAGCTAAAGTTGACCCTCCCCTCCTCTTGGCTCCGAATCTATTTTTTGCTACTACATTTTATGTAATTTATGTCAAAAACTGCACTAATTTTTACCTGTGGCTTGAACTACCAAAATTTCTCAAAAACTTGAATGATAGTTGTTAATAAAATAATGTATTGACAGAAGAGTCAAAGAAACGTTTATAATCATACAACGAAATGACTCGTTTGTCTCGGTTGTCCCTTTCTATTTTACTTTATCCGTAATATAAGATTTTTTGCGACGTATGGTGTAAATTAAAAGAATTAAGTTGTTTTCTGACTTTTCTTTTTATTTATAGACAAATTAACATGTCTTAAAACTGTTTTTGATATATTTGAAGATTAATGACGCGTGAGAATTCTTTCACTGGACCAACTTTACTCAATACATTTTATGGCTTAGGAAGTAATAAAAAATTATACGGGGTATATTAGAAAAATATCTACCTAGCCGTGATAAAAACAATTGATTATGCATTGTGTAGTAAAAGAGTGACAACATGTTTTTTTTTGTGTAACAAATTTGATTTTAATCTGTTCATAATTTTTTGTGTTTTGAATTATTTTCCAATGTGAGTTCTTAAACACCTGAAACAACTTCAAGAAAAACCATCATAAACTTATCTTCAAGAATACTCAGCCACAGAAGAACAACTATTAGACAAAGGGCTTAATTTCTTAGTAACACCTAAAAGAACATCTGTTTTAGACATCATAAACTCTGTAGAATCCATACAAGTCGACTAAAACTATTTAGACTAGTTTAGGTGGAAAATAAAATCAACCTTGGAAGATAAGAAAAATTCCGTTCAAAATCACTTCAAGTTAGAAGCCTTAGCATTAAAAGAACTTCATAAGGATGAATCCATAAATATTCTACCAGCGGACAAGGGAAATGCAACGGTGATCATGGACGTCGTAACATACTAGCAAAAGGTCGGAGATATCCTGTAAAAGGGAAAATATACACAACTAGCTTGTGACCCAACTACATCTATAGAGTTAAAAATCTATAGAACACTAAGGAAATACCAAGACCATGTAACAGACAACCTATGATCGGCGCTCACACCACCCTACAGTAAGCCAACATACTATCAAAAGGTCGGAGATATCCTGTAAAAGGGAAAATATACACAACTAGCTTGTGACCCAACTACATCTATAGAGTTAAAAATCTACAGAACACTAAGGAAATACCAAGACCATGTAACAGACAACCTATGATCGGCGCTCACACCACCCTACAGTAAGCCATCACATCTTTACTAAAATTCATAAAACGACCAATAATCAGCTGCAGAGGATACCCAACAAGTGTACTGGCGAAGTTTTTTTAACAATCCTACAACCTTAGAAGAAGACGAACACATATGTTAAAAATTCCATATATTTCGTAAACAATATTAGTAGCAATAATTTAGAGTTAGGCGACAGACTAATAAGTTTCGATGTGGAAAGCCTGTACACTAATGTGCTATTAGGGAATCATTAGACATAATCAAAACTAGACTTTCAAATGATACAATGTTATCAGATCGAACCACGTTACCACTGGACGGGATGATGGACCTTTTGGAATGTTGTCTGCGTAGTGCTTATTTTCAAGTAAAGGACAAGTTCTAGGCTCAGGATGACGGACTTCCCATAGGTTCTATACTCATGCCATAGAAACGGCAACAGTGAAACCGAAAGTCTGGTTGAGATATGTCGATGATACCGTTGTCGTATGGAAGGGCAATGATCAAGAACTTAATGACTTCTTGAAACATCTAAACACCATTCGACTTACAATTAAGTTTACTATGGAAAAAGTGCTAAATGATCAACTGTCCTTCTTAGATGTCAAGGTGAACCGTTCAAATGAAACTATTAAAACTTCAGTTTACAGGAAGCCAACAAATACTGGACAATATTTTAATCATAGTTTTAACAATGACCGAACAGCAGGAAACATATTCTTTTTTACAATTTCGTACGTTAAAAGAACCTCGGAGAAAATAAGACGAATTACCAGCGGGAAATACACTTAGAACTAGTTTAACAAAAATAAAACCAAAAACTATCGATAAGAAAGACTGAGTTTGCAAAGTTTCATGCTAGTGTGCTGAAATGTATACTGGAGAAACCAAGCGACTACTAGAAGCTAGAATTAAGGAACACAAAACTCATACACAAAATGGGAAAACGTCGTTATCATGTATTACAGAACACGCCTGGAATAAACATCATATAAAATGGTCTGAAGTTGCGGAAACATATATGGAACTCAACATGAAAAAAAAAATTATAGAAACAGCTTACATTAAAATAGTAATATAATTTTCAGTAAACTGAGTGTTGAGATACTTATCTTTGACAACCACTACTTTGTAACATCAAATCATTGAGGTGTGTATAGTCAAGCGAAACTTTACGCTTCAATGAACACAGTTCCTATTAATCTCATTGCCTTAAGACAAAATATTTAGTTTTATACTTGATAACAATTAGAGATATAACGTAATCGAAACGCCGTAAAAATAAACAAAAATAAAGACAATGCAAGTCCGACAACCACATTTTAGTCAATCTTATAATACAAATGCCGCTTGGTTAGACTTTGTTTATTCAGAAGATGTAATTTTTTAGACGATAACCAGTTGAAAAAGAATGTTTTGAAAGCTAAAAGGTATATTTTTTCTGAAGGAACAAAGACCGTAGAGTACAGTGGATATAAGAGAAAAAGTTTATATCTAACTTTAAAGGAGAAAAATGCACAAAAAATATAATTCCCCTTAGGGTATCGTGTTTTCCGGTAATAATACTAATATTTACTAAAATTTCACTAATAATACAAACAAACGTTGCAAAAAACCATTTACCAAATACTCTGTCGAGTGTTATTTCATCATTTTTTAAAGTCATTCTCCTTCCTGGTTACCACACAGTTATATAATATTTAATTAGGATGTAATTTTGTATGTATACGCACAACTAATAAATGCAAATATTATTATTAAATTCGTGCGGTTAAGTGGTAAAAATCTACGCTACAGGTTTGTTGATGGCATATTATAGTTCATTCTATTGGAAATTCTATTCCGGTTTTTAAAATTTCTTCACGATTGCTTTGACAAAATTTAACAATATGTTTACCCTAATTATGTAATATGTAATAGGTTTTGCTAAAGATTTATTTATTGATATTTGCTTTTGACAAACAATTCATAATAAAAATAAAATAAAATAACATTTATTTATCTATTAGACATAAACATACTAACTACTAAGTTAACAGAGTCGCAATTCTCAAGTTCACACATTATTAAAAAACCATTTAATGAGGCATTTAGATATTATATAACATTTTTAAAAATAAAAATTTCAGTAAGAAATAAAGAAATCTATCTGCTGTATTTAAATAGTTGTTTTATATGTATTCTCCTCCTTCAGGCACAAAAAAAGGAAAGAATATATACAAACAGTTTATTTCCTGCAAATACTACTCTGGTCCTCACTCCATACGCATTTCTACCACCTCATATTCTCGTCAGTGGAGCTGTATCGGACCGAGAACAACGTTCGTAGGAAATAACTGATATATGAAATATAAATTCCAAGGTATGTCGGTAGAATATTGCAACCTGCCACCTACCGACCTCGATGTCAGACTGAAAAATATCATCAGCCGAACGACATCTATTAATCACCGGAAATGCAGGAAATAAACTGTTTACGTATATTTTTTCCTTTTCTCTGCCTGAAAGGAAAATACCTATATAACAACTATTTAAATACGGCAGATAGATTTCTTCATTTCTTACTGAAATTTTGATTTTTAAAAATTTTCTCACTTACTCTGGTGATTAATAGATGTCGTTCGGCTGGCGATATTTTTCAGTCTGACGTCGAGCTCGGTAGGTGGCAGGTTGTTATATCCTACCGACATACCTTGGAATTTATATTTCATATATCAGTTATTTCCTGCTAATGTTGCTCTCGGTCCTATACAGCTCCACTGACGAGACCATGAGGTGGTCGAAACGCATATGGAGAGAGGACCAGAATAGTATTTGCAGGAATATATATATATATATATATATATATATATATATATATATATATATATATATATATATATATATATATATATATATTCTTGCCTTTTTTCCGCCTGAAAGGAGAATACATATATAACAACTGTTTGGGAATATTATAGCACAATATTTCTAATATCCTCCGGAACGTGGTTTTAAATTTTGACACATTCATATGAAGCTGATTTCGCAAAAACTGTTGTTGAACAAATAAGTTATTACCTTGTCTTGTCAAATAATCATGATTAGAAAAGTTCACTCCAAAAGCATTCGGATTACAAGTCCCACAAAAAAAAATCAGACCAGCGAACCAGATCCATGTATCCTTATGTATTTTTGGTGGCTGAATCCGAACCCTTGGTGTGGGCTGAAAATGAGATTAAATAGTTGTTCCATCTTAATCAAACTATATAAGGATAAACAGTAGCGTCCATATACTACTGAAAAAGCTGAGTAAATTGAAGTATACTTTCTATTATTTTTCTCTTGGACTTTCAATGATATATTTTTATTTGTTTGTTTTTCTTGGGTTTATGGTCCGTTAAAAACTTAAATCAAAACGTAATAGTGCTGTTGTACTTTCTATATTTTACATTTTTTATATGATTGACCTTTCGGTAATTTATTTTACCTTCTTCAGAATTTACAGAGTATAGCTAAAAATATTAGAGGTTTTTTTTTGATATAACTGTTAAATTATTTAAAACATATTGTATATTTACCTTGAACAAAAATTCACGAACAACACTACACACCGCGTACACATTAATTAAATGTTATGTTATAGTGATAAATTAGTTTTCATAAAATACTCTTATGAAAACTAATTTCTACAACTCAAATTTAAGCAATCATTGCTTTTGGAAAAATAGAAATACTTTTAGAGCAATGTTTTTTACTTATATTTCTGTCATCGAAGATACAGGGTGATTTTTGGCACTACTGTAAGGCAGGCGCGGATTCAAGGGGGGGGGGGACGGTGGTGGAGATCGCCCCCCCCCCAAAGAGTTTTGAGTTCAGGGAAATAGACCCGATTTTGCCTCTTATACTATAGTTTATTCAAGAACTAGAGAGAGTAATAAATTATTTTTTACCCTTTTTTCTTCGCAAACTATCTGCGTTCTTTAGTCCGGTGTCTTTGGCAAAATTTGTTAGGCACATATATTTTTCATAAGAATGGGTTAGACATTTTATAATCAAAAACACCGGTCTATAATTATGGACTATTTGGGTTGAATAACCCAATAGATATTTGGAAGTGTCAAGTGTTAAAAAGTATTTTAATCCTTGCCATAGGTATCGGAAGGAGGTTTATTTTATCACTAAATATTTATTGTATAGAATATTATTTCGGCAATAAACTTAAAATAAAAAGTTTTTATATTATTTTTTTTCTTATGATTTCTTAATAATTCACATATATTACAAAATATAGATAATTGTGACATATTTAACACAACTCACAAACGTATTTTTATTATTTTTAATTTTGGCATAGACACCGTTTTAAGCACATTTAGACCAAAACCTAGCCTCATTATCTCAAAAAATTTTAAGTTTTAATTTAAATATTTGCAAAATACCCATCGTCAAAAATACAAGAAGTTAAACATATATAAAAAATAAATTCGTCCATATAATATTAAAATTTTTTTGAGGGTATCGGCCAGTTTGTTATTAATTAAAAACATTTTTAGGACATTTGACGTCTCAGTTTATTTATTTCTTAAACCATTTGCAGAATTACAATTAAACACTAAAAAGGGATTCAAATGTAATTAATTTTTATATGTTACAGTTAAGTAGGTCTACTTATTTTTATTTCTATTGCACTGAAATCTTAATTTAATTTACTTTATTATATGGAAATCGGATAACCCCAAAAAAATAAAATAAACTTGTTAATTCTACACGCTTAAGAAAAAGACACAAATATAATAATAAGGTGATAAAAAAATTACGGCTAATTGGAATTAAATATATATAAAATTAAAGAGTAGGACACACTAAAATAAATATATATGAAAAAATAAAAAAACAACAAAACAAAAATTTAAATAATAAATTGTGTTTACACTGGTAAACATTACGTATCTAATTCGTAATCAAAGTCAGTGAAACTATCTTCGCTCAAATTAATTATAGTTGGTTCCTCTATCTCACCGATCGTGAGATCGAGTTTCGACATTTTGTTTTATTCTTTTATGATATGGATTTTTCCAAATTTTCCGCAGTAACTTTATTCAAAAAAATCTTTCAAGAGTTCCGTTAAATTACTAATTGTGTAAGTTGTGTTATTTCTAGCAACTCTATCTTTTACCTGAGAGAGATATTTCCTTCTCCAACGGAGAGTTTCCGGACGATCTATAAGAACAGATATCCTATCTGGTTTCTCCCCAGTAAAAATTAAGTTCCTGAGCAATTTTCAGAGCTCAGTTCTTCTAATTTCAGTTAAATCACGATTTTCTTAAAAGGAGTTGTATATACATTTTATTATGAGAAGCAGAACTCAACCGTTGACAAAATTCTGACTAAAATCAACGAAGATCGGGATTTACCTCAAATTAAAAGACTTGAGTTCTGGAAATTGCTCGGAGAACTTAATTTTTGTGGAGAAAAACCAGATAGGAAATCTGTTCTTATAGATCGTCCGAAAAATGTCCGTTGAAGTAAAAGGTAGAGTTGCAAGAAATCACCCAAATTACAAAATTAATAATTTAACTGACCTTTTGAAAGATTTTTTTGAATAAAGTTACTGCAGAAAATTGGGAAAAATCCATATAATAAAAGAATAGAAGAAAATGTGGAAACTTGATCCCATGATCGGTGAGATAAAGGAACCAATTATTGTTAATTTTAGCGAAGATAGCTTCACTGACTTTGATTACGAATTAGATACGTAATGTTTACCAGCGTAAACACAATTTCTTATTTAAATTTTCTGTAACATATAAAAATTAATTACATTTGAATCCCTTTGTAGTGTTTAATTATAATTCTGTAGATGGTTTAAAAAATAAATAAACTGAAACGTCAAATGTCCTATTATGTTTTTAATTAATAATAAAATGACCGATAGCCCCAAAAAAATTTCAATATTATATGGACGAATTTATTTTTTTATATATGTTTAACTTCTTGTATTTTTGACAATGGGTGTTTTGTAAGTATTTAAATTATAACTTAGAACTTTTTGAGAGAAAAAGGCTACGTTTTAGTCTGAATCTGGCTACAACGGTTTCTATGCCAAAATTGAAAATAATAAAAATACAGTTAAGATTTGTATTAAATATGTCAAAATTATCTATATTTTCTAATGTATGTGAATTATTAAGAAATCATAAGAAATAAAATAATATTATAAAAACTTTTTATTTTAAGTTTATTACCGAAATAATATTCTATGCCATAAATACTTAGTGATAAAATATACCTCTTTCCGACGCCTAGGACAAGGATTAAAATCCTTTATAACACTTCACACATCCAAATATCTCTTGTCATCTAACCCAAATAGTCCATTATTATAGACCGGTATTTTTGATTACTAACAGATTTTGCCAGACACCGGACTAAAGAACACAGGTAGTTTGCGAAAAAAAGGGGTAAAAAATGATTCATTACTCTCTCTAGTTCTTGAATACACTATACTATAAGAAGCAAAATCGGATCTATCTTCCTTAACTCAAGGTTTTTTTTTTGGGGGGGGGGGGGCGATCGCCAACACCGCCTCCCCCCCTTGGTTCTGCGCTTGGAAACATGTCGGTTAGAGTATGTTTCCATATAAATCATCAGTTCTATCAGCTCTCCCCTAGCAGAAGTGCATATTCCTAGATTAATTTTATTAAAGATTTGAAAAAATTGCTTTAAAAGATTGGAAAACTGAGAATTTGATGAGATTTATTGATCTGAAGTAGGATGATGCATTTCTCACTATCTTAGAAATGGCATCTTTATTTTATAATTACTAGTGTATAAAACTGCAGTTAATGACCTTGGCAATATATGATTCACAATAATAAATAAATTAGGAACACATCAGAAAATTCTCCTTACTTCCGGCCTCATTATTATTGTTCGCCACTAAGTTCTAGGTGACACTTTTTGTATTATCTATCAACTTGAGGAATACCGTACAAAAATGTTCGGTCCACATTTCCTCCTTCCTGGTGGAAAATTCAACTTTCCTCTGTAGCCGCTTGTGCCACCCAAAATTAACGGCATATTGTTTAAAGTCATTTTTTCTTATACAAGTATTGTGGTAAATACAACATATGATGTATCAAATGACCTCTTGGAAATTTACGATGGGCATGTAGACTAATATACAAACGAAAATATATAAACATTCTTTTTTTTGTGGCCATTTATTTTTATCACTATAACATTTATATTTATCACTATAATATTAGAAATGAACTGGATTGTATCACAAGAAAACTGAGGGTAATTGGAACAAAATAAGTGTGCTTTCGTAATAAGAGTAGGTAGTCAAAACACGATTACTGACCAGAGTTCTTGTGGTATAACCACTGTTGATCAGCGTAATTGTTGGCTAACTACCTTTTTTTTTTATCTTTTTCTTGATCAAACATTACAAGGGATTAATACCATATCAAAAACAATACAGAATTAAGGTGAAAGTTTAAATGGAATAGCTATTTTTTTACAAAGAACCATTGATTGTTTTGCTAATACTAGGAAATGCATTTTGAAGTTAAAGAAAATGAGGTCAGTAGAAACAGGGTATAATTTCACAATTTAAGGTCAAGAGAGAATCAAAGATCAAATCTTATTGCGATGAGCTTTCTAATCTTAGAATATAGATTTAAAGTTTAGAGCAAGGTATATACAGAAACGTAAGTAAGGTATGAAAATATAATTAAATACAGATTATAAACGAACAGAAAAAATCTAGCACATTATGTATTAAAAATAAGGCCTCTCTCTCTCTCTGTTTAGAGACTGATAAATCCCACACATTTTGTCCAAGATATAATTTATTACACATCGTAGTACCCTGCATAAACGTGCTTATAACAAGTACCGTTTCTCTTTTGCATACTTTCTCCAACTTGGAAACCATAAAGGATGTTTAACATTTTTTTGTAATAAACATTTATTGTTTCTTAAGATATTAATATGCAATAAAATTTTCACTTTAACCTAATAAAATATTGATTTTAGAATGATTTATTACAATAATTGTTTGACTGGCAGGTACCATTTGTGAAAATTGTAAAATAATGTGTTACCATGTACTTTTAAAGGCAAATAGTGAAACAATACTATATTAATATTTGATGAACTAACCTGAATAACAGAAGTTCATTCCTGCTTTCTTTATAGTTTAGTGACTACCAAATTGAGAATGAATATTAACGATAAATATGATTTATTCTAGTTATCGATACTTCTATTAAGCGACTTTTGCACCTGGTTTTCTTGATAAAATATTGATTTTGTGGAAGAACATATTTAGTTTTAATCTACATCCAAAAAGTTCTCAGCGAGTAACGAGACGAACCGCACTTGAAAATGCCAAATGAGATTTTGGCGAAATGTCGTGAAAACGATTTTTTGAATGAACGGATTGAAACCCGTTATAACCAAACCATCCATTCTACCATCCGTGAAAACCTACGATATAACATATAGATATATATATATATATATATATATATATATATATATATATATATATATATATATATATATATATATGAAGTAAATTGCGTTCAGTAAATGCAAACTTCGTTTCAATCATATCCTTTCCGTGCTAGAGCTTGCACAGTTTGAATAAATTGCGATAAAATACAATTCATCCCATTCCACCACCATCGAAATGATGGCCCACCTGTACCACCATATCGAGAAGAAAGTCAAAACTTACCCTCCCGGCCACAGTGATACGGCAGAGGTACATGTTTCGTCTCTACTAGACTCATCAGGGTACCGACATGCACTTGTCTGTGCAAAGGACAGATCGGAAGGATATGGTGGTATAGGTGGGCCATCATTTCGATGGTGGTGGGGAATGGGATGGATTGTGTTTTATCACAATTTATTCAAACTGTGTAACCTCTAACACGGAAACCATATGATTGGAACGAAGTTTGCATTTACTGATCACAATTTACTTCATTTATACATGGAGTTGCATATAGTTGTACGTTTGCTGAATGTGATTTCAGAACTACAACGGCATAATGTGGATACATCCACTGCTACTGCATCTCACACGGAGGAATCCGTGAAAGCCACATAAATATATATATATATATATAATATATATAAATAAATAGATGAGTTTTTGTCCGTGTAATTTAAAATAAAATAGAATCCGCTTGGCCAATATTTGATTCTATTTTATTATATATATATATATATATATATATATATATATATATATATATATATATATATATATATATATATATATATATATATATATATATATATATATATATATATATATTATACGGTGTGTTTCCTAATAAGTGCGAAAAATTTTAAAGAATTATTCTCGAGCTAATTTTGAGTATAAAAGTTCATATAAATGTATGCTTAGTTCTTCAGATACAGGGTGTTAAAATGTATTATTATTCTCAGTTTTTTAAATTTATCATTTGTTTTGAAAGATAATTAAGTCAAAAAAAACTTTTTTTCGGGAGCCTTACTAACTCGATTTGATTAATTAGTTAGCTTTCCCATCGTACTGTGAAACTTATTTGTCTTTTAAGTTTTTCTCTAAAGGTCAATAGCTTTTCCACAAGAAAAGAAGATATATAAGTAAAAAATCATGATGTATTTGTTTTTATCAATTTTCATTCATATTTGTTTTAATAGGGACTAAGAAAAAAATGCAGCACAATAATTGAATAACAGTAACAAAATATTAATAAGAAATTACAACAAATGCTCAAAATGACCACCCTCAGCCATAATGTAAGAATCAAAGATTTAAGGAAACCCCATATGCAAAAATCCAAAGGATTTAGATTCGGAAATCGGGTAGGCCAATGTTGGGTGCCCCCTTGACCTATCCAACCATTTAGATACACTGTCTCTAAGTGACGGCGTCCATCGATACTGAAATGTGCTGGAGCGTCATCATGCATGAACCATATTTCTTGTCTAACTTCAAGAAGGGCAGGTAACTCTTCCTCGAGAAAGTGACAGTATTGGTCGCCATTTAATCTTAAAAAAGATTTTAAAGAAAAATATCGGATACAGTTAATTTTTCTATTCCTTCTGTTACTGCAATATGTTTGGTACTGGTATATGGATTTTCTTCTGTCTGAACTGTTCGCACATATCTGTGTCTTCTTGTGTCACATTTGTGCTGCTTAAATAATTCTTGTTCGCCAAGCCGTCTATCAATATCTGCAAAAGTTTGATTATGTTAAACATATCGGTTAAAATATGTTTCCATATAAATCAGCATTTCTATCAGCTCTGCTCTAGCAGAAGTGCATATTCCTAAATTCTTCATTTGAATACTGGTAGATCGAAAAACTGTGAATCTGATAAGATTTATCGATGTGAAGTAGGACAATATTATTTGATGCATTTTTCACTATCTTGAAAGTGACATCTTTGTTTTAATTATCCGATTGGTCTCTTTCTAGGAACTTTTAAAATTATTAATGTATAAAACTGCAGTCAATGATCTTGGCGATATATGATTTAGAATAATAAATAAATTAGGAACACATCTGGTGTTTTTTTTATCGCATTCGAAAATATTTTGTAAAATTTAGTATGCATAAAAATGAATGGCGTAAAATATAAAGAATAATAGCAGGTGTGTTATTTTTATATTTTATTTTATAATAATTTTTTGAATCTGTTTTTTCGTATGAAAAAATGGTACATTATCTTACAATTTTAACTACCTTCAAAATGACATCTTAATATTGATTATATTTGTCAAAATAAAAAAAATATGTATTATAAGTGAAATAAACTAGGATATCCAAGTAAAGTGCTTTTTGGTGGCAAGTTGGGGAAACACATTTTATTATGTATGGCGTCACGCAAATGGCACAAAGCAGCTAAATAATTTTTCCTATTTTTTAAGAGGAATTCTTGGGACGCACGCCTTGACATTTGAAGAAGAAAATGAGCATAGCTTCGATGTATCGTGTTCTTTCGTTTTTGTTCCTCAATCAGTCTCTATTCTGATGATTGTTACGATATTTCATGTGAAAGTTGTAGATGCACGTATCGTCACCGGCACATAGTGAACTAGTTTCATGGATATTGGGAGAAAATCAAATATCTCTTGAAAGAAAAGCGCTACAGAGATGAGCCAGGAACATTCGAAAGATGAAACGGTGTAAAATTGAGAAAAATAATTTTGATCTCTGACGCTTCAAAACTTGCTATCCTACAAGTAATAGAAGTCGCAGAAAAATCGTTTCTTTAAGCCCGATTGTCTGTAGAATCTCGAGTTTTATAACTTTCCATAAGTACTTTTCAAGACGCGTAATTCACTTTTTTATTCTTATGTACTTAAAAACTCATGCTTTTAAAGGATTTCAAGTTCTGATATTTGAAACTTTTACTGTTTCTAGAAATTCATCTCAAGTTTGCACGTATGAAAAAAAAAACAAGAAGGTCTTCCAAGACACGGAATTGAAGTTTTTAAAATCCAGAAAAATTGCGCTGTTGGCGACGTCTAGTGTTTGTAGGCAAACATTGTAATTTCGGCACCTTTTGGTTTTGCGAGAATTTGAAATTTTTGAATGTGCCACTAAAGAAATTATGCGCATAGAAAAAACATTTAATTTTTTTCTGGTAGGCTTGAAAAGCTTTAAAGCTCGCAAAATCATGTTCAGATCATTCCATTCCATCCTGTACAATTCATCATTTCGCAGACATGCCCTATATACTATTTTTAAACCAAGAAAACAGCAGGAAAGACACGAACAGCTACATCCCGATGGATCACTCAATACCTTGTATACTACTGTCATATGATAATACGACAGCAAAATAAAAATAGAAATCTATTTGGCACCGACATCCGAACTAATTGCGAGGTTTTCCGCAGTAATTCAGAATTGTTCCAACAATCACCCTCTGAGAGCGCTGCGTGTATTTTAAGCTAATAAAATATAAAATATTATAAGTTAACGTCAGTAATATCGTTATTTTCTGGAGCTGAAACCTCTGGTCTTGTCTTGAAATTCTCCGCACTTTTTAATACCAGAGTAATATTTACTAACAATTCGTGTTCACATAGTTGAAAATTTTATTTTTTTATTTTTAAAATTATACGGACGTTTACTTATCCTATTTCATATATATATATATATATATATATATATATATATATATATATATATATATATATATATATATATATATATATATATAAAAAGGGTGTTTTTTTTAGCGGTATAGAACTTTTAAATGGAATAAAATAAAGATGAATTTTTTAAATTGACATGAAATTTACTTTATTCGAAAGATAACCTTCTGGCATTATAATTTAAATATGACTTCTGGCATATGACTGCCATGGCTGGCTCGGACGTAGTCTAATCTGGAGGTCCAATTTTCGATGACTTTTTCCAACATTTGTGGCCGTATATCGGCAATAACGCGGCGAATGTTGTCCTCCAAGTGATCAATCGTTTCGGGCTTATCGGCGTAGACTAGCGACTTCACATATCCCCACAGAAAATAGTCTAGCGGCGTTAAGTCGCACGATCTTGGAGGCCAATTCACGGGTCCGAAACGTGAAACTATGCGGTTACCAAACGTTTCCTTCAATAAATCAATTGTGGCACGAGCTGTGTGACATGTTGCGCCGTTTTGTTGAAACTACAGCTCCTGCACATCATGGTTGTTCAATTGATGAACGAAAAAGTCAGTAATTATGGCTCTATAGCGGTCACCATTGACTGTAACGTTCTCACCAGCATCGTTTTTAAAGAAGTACGGACCAATGATTCCACCAACCCATAAAGCACACCAAACAGTCAGTTTTTCTGGATGTAACGGTGTCTCAACATACACTTGAGGATTATCATCACTCCAAATACGGCAGTTTTATTTATTGACGTATCCATTCAAACAAAAGTGAGCTTCATCGCTAAACAAAATTCGCTTATGAAAATCGGGATCAACGGCAATATTGTTTTGGGCTCATTCACCGAATCTACGCCTTGCTAGGTGATCGTGTGGCTTCAATTCTTGCACGAGTTGGATTTTGTAAGCACGCAAACCAAGATCTTTCCGCAAAATATTCCATAAAGTGAATGGACACATATTCAATTCCTGTGCACGATGGCTGATAGACTGATTCGGGTCTTCCTCTATGCTACGCTCTACAGCAGCAATGACTTCTGCTGTACGCACTGTACGACATCTCTGTGGATGCGTATTATCATTTAGATTAAAGGTGTTGCGAAAACGTTCCATAGTTAATCGAATTAATTGCTCTGATGGACGATTATGGTGACCTTAAAATGGGACGTAGTGCGCGATACGTATTTCGAACAGAACCATGATTTTCAAAATAAATTTGCACAATTTGGAAGCGTTATTCAGGCGTCAGTCTATTCATGTTGAAATGCCAAACCAAACTAAACATAAATCACTTGACAGCTGACAATATATATATATATATATATATATATATATATATATATATATATATATATATATATATATATATATATATATATTAGTAGGTACCCGTCGCGGTTTCGCCCGTTCGTTCGATAAGGTTATAATTTTAATATGTGTTGTAATCATATATACCACGAACACGATTTTATTAAAACGAATTTTTAAATAAAATAGATATTAATATGTAGAAAATTTTAAAGAATGAAGCAGTTGATTCTAGACGAACTATATTCTTTAGTCAACAACTTTCATAATTTCACTTGGAAAAGAATATATATATTAAATGAATATGAATGAAAAATTAATTGACTAATAAAAGGAAAAATATTGTTTGGACATGAAACTTTTTTATATCTGCTTGGCGCATTATATTTTATATTGTGAATTTGGGCTGAGGCATCTAAGACTCCTAGAAAAATCTTATTGGACATCGTTATCATATTTATTTGAATAGTTAAAAAACGTCAATGAATAAGCATTTACAGAAAAATAATCAGATCGTTCGAAATTTATTATAGTCTTTAATTTATTCGGTTTAGAAATAAGCACTTCATTATATATTTTTATATTTTTTCAGATTATTGAAAAATCGCACAAATAATTAACTACATTTGGTCAATAAAAGTAATTAGTTCATATTCTCCTAGGGGGTGCAAGAGCGGATTAAGTTTCTCTGGTTGGGAGGATCGGAGTGATATCACAAAGAGCAAAGAATAGACCGAAATTACTCACACCCTATTCATATACAAGACAGTACAGTATGATAAGGGAATGCGAGTTGATAGAATTAATTCAATGTGTCCTAGATTCGAGCTACGAAAATCAGCGGAGAGTGGGGAGGGTTCAACGATATTCACGTTCCTAATGCAGCAGACAGGCAAGTCTATTCTTTCTGAATTTGAAGGTCTTGGGAGAGCAATCGTTTCTGCCGGCCTCCTCCCCCCTTCTGAGGGCGGGCATGAACCTTTCCATAGCTTCCGCTGTGTACATACGAAATAGCTGATATTTTTGTGCCCAGCTTCCTAAAGAAAGAGAAAAGAAGAAGAGAGGGGGTATTGAGGAATGGTTTTGGGACACATTTTATTTATAATATCAATGTGAAATAAATTTCATACTATTTTGGCAAATTTTCGCTCCATATAAATGAGGTTTGAACAAAATCTATGCAATAGTCTTGGCGTTATTTGACAAAATAATAAAAACATATTTTAACCCGTTTCAATCCTACAAAAAAGAATTTCCAAAAATGCAGAAATTACTTTTTAGATTATGCTTGTATCGTGATTTTTCGCAGAAGAGCAATCTAAAAATCAACTTCTTATCCTCTTTTCCCCTTTTAAAAAGCAAATATCTAAAAATCAAGAAACTGATTTTTAGATATTATTATGAGCAGTTTTTTAAAATAACAATCGAGTCAATATCTCTCGTGGATAAAGAAATATCGGTATATTTATTAAATGACAATTTTCACCGAATATATATATATATATATATATATATATATATATATATATATATATATATATATATATATATATATATATATATATATATATATTATACGGTGTGTTTCCTAATAAGTGCGAAAAATTTTAAAGAATTATTCTCGAGCTAATTTTGAGTATAAAAGTTCATATAAATGTATGCTTAGTTCTTCAGATACATCTGTGTTTGCAACCGTACAACACTCTGCAAATTTCTACAAGAAAGAAACGAACGAACGGATATATCTCGGATTAATACTGAAGCCCTAATGACTTCTATCATTCAGTACGTTTATATCGACAGTTCTGAGCGCGCTTGAAGTCAAGCGCCTTCTACAAGCGGCTTAGAAATAACGAATTAAACGGGCAAGATTATACTTGAAGCCGGCTTGGATTTGTTAAGTCAAGCCCGAAACGATTTAGGATTGACTTGACCTAAGCGCGCTTCGACTGTGAAATAAACACCTCAAGCGCGCTTAAAATCAGCTGTTGACTTCTGAACGATTATGATATGCATCAAATGGGCGTTAGTATATTATTTTAAATTATTTTTTAATTTTTAAGAACACCCAAGTTAAAGGGTAAATGCAGAAAAAACATTCTACCTCTCACAATAGTCAACAATTCGTTTTTAAATAAAAAAATATCAAAACAAAGCGTTATTTTGAGGTTAGGTACAGACAGGACATCAAGCTTTTGCGAAAATGACTTGAAGTCAAGGTCAAGTCATGTTTAAGTTTGTGAAATAAACGCCTAGATTTTAAGGAAGATTTAAGGCGGCTTCGATTTGAAGCTGGCTCGAAAAACGTCGATTTAAACGAAGTCATTCTATCATAAAATCTTTCTCTACTGTACTACATGAAGTCACTGTACCTGATATTCAAATTTTATTTTCACATGTCTTTTTTGTTTTGACAGTTATCAAATAAAGGATACGCCATTTTAAAGAAAAAAGGTCCTCTTTATTCGAATTTCGGCGCACAGTGGAATTAAAGATTTTATAACAAGTAAAATCAGTTTTTCAAATGGAAATAAAAAGTTACCATGCTTCAACTTTAGTTAAATCTGACAAATATTTAAAAAAAACATTCTTTTCATAAAAAACAGTTAATAAGTGTTTGTGTTTTGGTAGACATGAGATTAGAAATAACCTTAAAATTAACATGATATGCGGAAGTGGCAAGGTGATTATATCCGGAGGCATTTTCTGAAATAAATATTAATATTTCCTGATCGAGTCAAATGTGTTTAATTTGTAATGAAACAATATCAGTTCTCAAAGAATACAATATATAACGTCATTATGAGACTAACCATTATCAGAGTTATTTCAAATTTAAAGAAAATGTATGTAAATATGATTCTTTTAAACGCGGGTTGAAATCTCAACTCTTCGAACATCCCCCTGTAGAATTAGCATAAAGTCAGAACTAGGGCCCGGTTGTTTGAACGCTGAATAACGTAATAATATTTTTATTTATATTTGAAAAAGTATTGATAAATAGTAGATATTTCATTTCTTGGTACACACATTCCAATTTTATGCTAACCTTTTCTAATTGCATTATATAAACGAGTTTCATACGATAATCGGTACGTCAATTCTAGAAAATGAATTTATGGTTGCCTAAATTATTATTATTGTTATTTTCAATATGTAAACAATATTTACCAATAAAAATAAGTTTTTAAATCGTCTTTTTGTTAATATTAACGGCAAACTTCGAATTTATAGTAATTTCTAACACTTAAAAAACACTGAAAAGAGTCACGACAAACAATTAAACTGAAAGAAAAGATAAATAAACATGTTTATGTCTGTCAAATATCAAAAAAGCCTCTCCCCCACTGACCATAAACAGCCTTCAAACAAATCAATTGTTGTTTAAATCTATAGGGTATGATCGAAGTCTCAAGTATTGTTGTTTAAGAAAATAAATGCTGAACAAGAAGCAGCAACTCGTGCTAGGTTTCGCGTGGCCTAATCGATAGCGAACCATGGGAAATCATTTACAGATGGTGACTTAATTAAGGATTACATGATTGCAGCAACAGAAGAAATGTATTGAATAAATGAAATTGCCGAAAATATATCACTTATCTCAATCATGTGACAAAAGTCGATACTCTGAACCTGCTCAGGTTTTACATTTTATATGAGGGATAATAAAAATTAATAAACTATGACCACTAGAGAAGATATTTTTAAAGGAGTTGAAAATACTGTTCAGAAAAACAATCTTTAGTAGAAAAACTTATAACCCTTATTACTTAATAATTTACTTATTGAATTGTCTATAAGATAATGAGTCAGCTAGCTCTTATTTATTATATTTGTCAGTTGTAGCTAAAAATAATAAAGCAAGAATGGCATAGATATGAGCAGTTTGGCATATGTGGCCTAAAAGGAATCAAACGCAACGCATTTGCCAACAAACATATCTAATGTCGGAGATATATGTAGTATCTCTATTAAAGACGGCAAAGCTTCAAAAACATGGAATTAAGTCTTGCATAAAAACCAGCAACAAAAACAGTCATAAAGCTTCAAAACTAGTTGCAGAAGTTGAAGTAAAGCTTGAATAAATGATTTAAATGCTTGAAATGCTGGACAAAACTTGAAATTACTTTTATACTGGCCCCTGAAACAAAAGAGAAATATCAGTGTCAGTAATCTAATTTGTGAGGTTATGACGTGCACAAAATGGGAATAATTTATTTTATTGAACTTGGCGATCAAAACGAAAAATATAGAACGTAGTTACCTGATTTTGGTGTAGACTAATCAAATCAAATAAAGTAGAACACAGATGATCACTGAATGTTCTTTAATAATTCTATACGACTGCTACTACTACAAAGGAAATAGCTGAATTCGCCAAAATATCACAACTACACTTGATCCAAATCATATTTCAAAAAATTTTTAAAATCATGTCCTAATTATTGGAAAAATATTTGACACGACGTATTACCAAAATTCAGTATTATTCACACAAAAACTGCAACGGAAACAGATAATTAATTTATAGATGTCTAAGAATGGTAAGGATACTTATACAGAAAATCCGCTTGAAAGTGCAATAGTTAAGAATGATGCCGATAGATGGCGAGAGGCATACAATCTTTTGCGAGATTTCAAGTCTAAATAAAACATGCGTAAAAACTATTAATGGTGGAAAAAATAAAGGTGTCGATGATCTCGTACCAAAGATCATATATAATGTCATCAAAAAGAGATTGGAGAAAAATACTTACCATATTGTACTACAGTTCGCTGCCTTAGCTGCGGAAAAGCTCTAATGCGTTTTTTTTTGAGCTCAGAGTAATAATCGAAATTTTTTCGAATCAAAGGAATCGATAAAAAATTGTTTTGTTTCAATTACAATTCAGCAAAAAAGGTTTCGTGCATTTTAATACATGCTAAATATTCAGTCAGCAAATTCAAACTCCATTTTTAGTAGCTTTTGCAATTGAAGCATGGTGATGCTTTAAAAATAAAGTCTCGTTTTTCGTGTCTTGATACAATTGCAAGCGATATTGAGATTTTTAAAAAAAGGGAAGCAAAATTTTTATATAAAAATATTTAAAGTTATTCTAGAATTTTAGAAGTGTTTTCCAATTATACAGTTTGACCAGTTGCCTAAATATGCTCGTGTTTTTTTTTTTCTGCTTTCGACGCTACTAATCTGTGTGAAAAAATATTCTTCAGTTGATTCACAATTGCACACAGTTGGAAAGTGGAAAGTTGAAGCGATATAAATCTCATTAATTATAATTATAATGTTTAATTTCATTATGTGAATTCCCTATATATGTTACTTGCTGTAAGTTTTTAGGATACACGTCATATCATTAATTACAGTTACATTACAGCTTCATTGTGCATGTCAGTTATTGTGTTTCTTAATTAGTTGTTAAATAGAAAAAATTTGATTATTATTTTGCTTGATTTACTTACATCGTAAGTTTTAGTAAATCAAGTAATCAAAATATAGTATGATGGATCAGATTTGTGTTGCTCGCGGGATGGTGGTGGTTAGTGGAGTAGCGAAGGCTCCGCAGTGCCCGCGACGCGGTGGGGCCCCGGTCTTGGGGGGGGGGGGGCTTGCTCACCCAAAAAAATTTTTGAATTCAATTTAATCAATTGCCAATAAACTTGCTACTTTACAATCCATTTAACGGAAGTTGTCAGCAATTATTTATTTTAAGTGGATACGTATGCAACGCAGGGCGTTTAGATTTATATTAAATGTACATATATTAAGAAATCACTTTAAGACTCAGTAATTAAACCCATTGAACACAAGGCCTTTATGACACTCTGAGTTAGTATCTATACTCAGGAACCAACATTAATTCAAAGTAAAATGTCGACAAAATCAGTCTCAACAGAAATTTGGGTAATAATTTGTAGTGCTCAAAACTTCCTTGTTTGAAATCATAGCTCATCGTTTATCCGAAATATATATGTTTGAAGTTTTCTCCATTTAAAAAGCGGGGTGAGATTTGCCCCATTTAAAAAAAATTGTAAATGAATTAAAAGCGATTACTCATAATTCAATTGTTGTAGAACTGCGAGTTTTGGAGCTTTTGGATGCTTAAAAAAAGAAATTACGCGTCTTTTGAAGATGCTGTTTCTGCTTTTCAACCGCTCAGAAGCTCCAAAACTCAGTCCTCAACAGGCAGATAAAGTTGCGAAGAAAAACTTTGAAAAAAGGAATTCATTTAAAATTTACATGTTTGTCAAATCTCAACTTTTTAAACGTTCAAAATAAGAAATTTTACGTATTTTTAAAATGCGTAATTCCATTTTTAAAAGTCTAAAAAACTCGTAAAAGTATCGAGAGTTGACAATCATTTAAAGTTAAAATAAACGCAATTACCATTTAAATTTTTTATACTTTATTTGTTTATGGGATCGCGAGTACTAGAGCCTTTCGGACGTTTAAAAAATAGAAAGAAAAATCTTCAAGAGACACGCAATCTTTTTTTGAAATTCTAAAAATTTCTAAACTCGCGATTCTTAAGGCGATTGAAGTTAAAGTAGTTACTCGCCCTTGCATTACAATGCTTTTTAAAAGGAGAAAGCAGCACGATGAGGCAAGTAAGAATTAGCAACTTTAGCTACATTATCTATAGAATGCCAAAGAACTAAAAAACTTGATATAAGTCTACTCATAGAAGGGTTTGCAAATAAAAAGGCCAAAAGTTTGGAGCGATTTCGTAATAGCACTTAAAACTGAATAATTCATGATGTATTTGATGCTGGTGTTGATGAATGGATGTATGAATAAAATTACTTTCATTCAAATCAATGTAGAACTTTTTTTAAAAATCAAATAACGTTATTTTTATATATGCCCTTAGAAAGGTGACGTATTACCTTTATTAAAACATAAGTTGTCAAAAACACACCCCAGGTGCAGCGCGTGGGGTATGGGGGTTTGGGAGCTTGGATTCTGGTTTAAAATCTAGCTTTGCTTCCCTGTCAGCTGTGTAATGGATATCGATCTAGCTGCGTGTAGGGTATGTGGTTTTGAGAGTTTGTGTTTTGGCTTAAAATCTTGCTTCTCTCGCCTGTCTGCTATGTAACGATTATCGATCTCGCAGCGCGTGGAATATGTGGGTTTGGGAGCTTGAGTTTTGGCTTAAAATCTTGCTCCATTCGCCTGTTTGTTGTGTAACGATTATCGATCTCGCTGCTTGAGGAGTATGTGGATTTGGGGGCTTGGATTTTGGCTATACTTTTTTAAAAACTCGCTCCGCTTGCCTGTCTGCTGTGTAATGTGCGTGTCGATCTCGTCACGCGGGGTATATAGGATTGGAAGCTTGACATCTAAACGTCGATATTATGATTAATGAATATCACAAACAACCTGTATTACAGTTTATTAAGCATTTGAACTAAAATATACTGCTAAATTAAAAAAGAGGCAAAAGGGGCCCCATTTAGATTTCGCGGGGGGGGTGGGGGTGCTCGAGCTTTCACCTAAGCCACTGTTGTTGGCCTTCGGGCTTTCGTATGGAAAATTGCGAAAATTTCTATTAAAGTCGTAAAAACAATCTATTGTTGAATTTTGAGTATAACAAGTGTTTTAAATTATAATAAAATACATTAAAACAGTCATTTGTTTAACTGAAGATTTTTTTAAGATAAAATGTTGAAGATATATAGGAAATAAATTGTGTAGGCTTATACTCGTATTATTGTAATAAAAAGTGAAAGCAAACAACTATCTTGAAGAACTTTTCAAAGTGAATATTTTATTTTTGTTTTGTCACGAGTTAGTATACTACGGTATTTCAAATTAACATTAGAATAATCTAAACACTTCATTCTTATAATAATTTGATTGACAGCAAATAAACTTGAAAATTATTTTTAATTATATTGCTGAAAGTTTCTTATAAAAAGTACTTGAAATTTTTTTAATACGAGTATTATTAATCACGAGTCTTACTATAAACTTTTATATATATTATTTTGGGAAGTGTTTGTAGATACCTACAACAAATATACAAATTTTCCAATTTATACAGGTTCAAGGATTTATTTCTTGCCCGTCAAATTTTTGACATCGTTTTTATACAAAATCTATGTCGAAAGATGATTTGGAAAATAACTGTTAATTTCGTTTAGATTTGTGATGAAATTGACTCTTGTATTTAAGCAAAATCTTGAATAAATGAAAAAATATTAATTATAACGAATAACCCATAAGAAGCAAAATCTAGCGTGACATTTGGGGCAACGACAATAACAATGAATCGAGCTACAACTAGAACACGAGACAACCAAAACACGAGGTCCAAGGTCAAGCATATGGCATCCCTCTAGAAGACATCGTCGAAATTATTGGTAGAAATGCATAAGGCAGTGATGAAGTATGATGAAACATGCCACTGCCAAGAATAAATTTAAAACTTGGTATCATAAATAACATAATTCTGCCACTCTATTTTCGGAAGCATTTACATAAGTTGATTTACTGAGTCGCGACTTGAATCGGTAGAGCTATCGATATTAAGTTAAATGCGAAACAATGAACAACACTCTCAAATATAAACTCTAGATCTCCACAATGGGAGAAAGGAAAGATATAGGACAATTGACAAATAGACAAGCAGAACAAATTGAGTTGGGTTCAATCTTCTGAACAACAATGTCCAATAGTGTCTTGATAATCAAAACAGAGACCCTCGGTAATCGCAAGATGGCGAAAGCAATTGCAGACAATGAAATAATGTGCTTTTTTAACGTTCATGAAGGTAGAAAAGTTTTGAAGAGGCAACTTCACCATACCTATTCACTGTAACACCAACGATAACTCGGTTAAAGAATTTGCCAACATTACAGTTAGTTATAATTTGAGAGCTCCATTGACCTTGGCAAGAAATCCACAACTGGAAAGTCTCGGATGCTGATTGAGTTAAGAACACTGGCTCAAAAAGTTCTGGAGTACTCATCATTAACTGACTACTCTGATCGACAATGTTTTATTTAACCTATATATACGTTAAACATTATTAGAGGCAAAACACAAATTTGAGTATCCAGAAATGAAACAGACACACTATCAAGGCCGAACTAATAAGCGAACTTATAAGAGGGGTAAACCAGCTGTTACGAACTAGTTTAAAAAGTAAAAATTTGTTTAAGGCGCTTAATGCTTTCGAATGCTTTGCACTTACTTTGTTGAAATTATCGTATGGAGAAAAACTGATAACAAATATTTCTCAAAAATGTCAAAATATCTTATATTATCCTCGTAGTGTTATTGAATATACAATGCTCTCAAGATACCAAGAAGGAAGAAGATTGGTGGATATTGGTAAGTAGTTGGAATAATAAATGATAAGTTTTGTAGACTGTCCCACACTGCACCGGTAATCTGTGAGGTAGATTCAATATCTCTATGATTGAGGGAGCATGAAGCAAGTATACACCAAAAAACAGACCAAGAGAAACCGCAAGTTAGGGTATAGAAGCTTCTTCATTCTCGGCACTCAAATTAGATTAGCCTGGAAAAAGTTGAGAAGTGAAGATCTGTTAGCTTCAGATATGAGAAGCTTTTATTGCCTACATATAACTAGATTATTCCGAGAGGACTTTTCAACAAAGAATGATCAATGCTAACCTGGATGTTAAACATCGAGGGCAATCCAGCACATAACGGATGGATGCCAAGCATTTGCCGCATCGAATTACAAGGAAATATACGGTTCAGCCATCAAGATCATCCATCAAGAGTTATTAGAGAAGTTAACTTACTTTTAAAGCAAATATTTTTACTGTTTCTAAACTCTTCACTCCTCTGCGAATTAAATTATATATTTTTGATCCTAAATAAGTACGGCATCTTTTCCTAATGGTTTTATTTCAAATTTTGGGGGCTCAGTTAGATTTTGCTTATGGTGGTAATCGACTTTGTTCAAGCTTTTCTTTTCTTTATTCTGCTAAACTAGGACACAAAGTCAAAAGAGTTTACATATATCTAGAGTGTCCGATAGGTTGTACAGTTCTCAATGAAATTTAATATAGGTTGTTTTTTAAATCCATTTATAAACAATTTGCAGATTGCTTAATTAATTATTTATTTTTTTCCCAAAACAAGATTTTTAAAAAATATCATGAAATGTTTTAGAAAACTGCTTATTATGAACTAGAAAATTGACATCAACAAGTCAGTAAAAAAATTAATGATATAGATGAGGCTGGTGGAGTTTTAACAATTTGTTAATATCAGGTTTAAATTTGATAATAACGAAAATCGCTAAGCTTAAAGCTCTTTAATCGGTTCCTTTTTTATTCGAAAAGGAAATTTTGTGACAGCACTGAACTCAGGCTCAAAAAAAATATGATAAGGTAATGCTATTTAAAATTTCTAAATATTACCCACAATTTACAGTTCTAATATTAAATTTTGAAGACTCTTTGTATCCATTCCTTAATTTTACTTTGAGTTTTCCGTTAGTTATAAGTTCTACCAGTCATTCTTCTAAATTTGATGATTATGTGACAGCATTTGATCATAGACTCCTGCAAACGGAATATTTTGGGTAGCGTTGACCATTCCGCCTACAATCATACTGCTCTCTCATATTAATAGCAATTCTAAAATCCTGCAAATAATTATCACAAAGACAAAGGCTCCCTGGAAGTCCGGTCACTCATCTTCGCTTTTGTAGTTTTAGTTCCAAACAACTACAAGTTATTTAGGCTTACCATTATCATAGCTCACGACTTCAGGACTTGGAAAGGCTGCTATCTAGCTGGTCAGATTTCGTCTTTTGTTTTGAAACTCTCACAACAGTCGTGCGCGAGTTTAATCGCGTGAAGGTTTTTCATAAATTAAACAAAACAAGTTTTTTAAAACACTTAAGTCTATTAATAAAAATAAATAGGAAACGAAATTATCCACAATGCGAAACTTAAAATTAGTAATAAATAACAATATCAAGATACTAAAATAATTGCTCCCGTTGGTCATTCTATTAAAAAAAGTAACAATCCGAATTTAAAAGATGTAACATATAAATAACTTTTTAAATTATTAATCCAAAAAAGAAATAAAAACGAGAAAAACAGCTATTTAAATTGTTTGAACAAGTAAAATAAAAACAGAATATTCCCTTAAATTCCCCAACAGAAATAAAAACGAAACAAAGAAAACCTTCATTCTCACCGAATATACACGATATGCAGGTTTCTTAGAAGATAATTCTCAAGAACGACTACCGAATTTAACGAAAGCCAGATTGTAACTAATGTTTATTATTTCTTAAAAGGCCAAACTTACATTCCCCCGGCACCCCTCGGGTTCCCGCTGGAAACTATATCACCCCATGGAACTCTGTAAACGTCAATTTCCATCATAAAATGTAGAGGGCGTTAGCCATCCTATACCGAATACTTATTTCCTGAATTGGCCTCTGAGCGTCTTAATTTATTTTTTATATAGAAAAATCAGTTACTCAACCTAATCTAGATCTTCCTATAACGAAAAGCAAACGAAAACTCCTGTTAAAAAAACTATTCACTCTTCTTAGCTGTTTTAAAAGTAAATATCTAACTCGTTATTTCTTGTGAATAGAAAAAAAAAACAGTAATTATACGAATTATTTTTACATGCTGGCAAACAAGATATCACATTATAGTGAGTTTATTTGATTATTCTTATGTTTCTTAATAATGGGAAAATTGTTTAATATTTTAATATATTTTAACGGTATTTGCACACACCACATATTAAAATCTCTCTCGCTACTTACCTTTTCGGTTTTAATTACATAACCAGGGCAGGATTTCTTCGACAGGTTTAATTACAAATCTTAAAGGAGGGTTCAATCTTTTTGTTTATGTCGTCATAAATTTTCTGAATTTATATTTTTTTAAGAAAACATCTAAACGACTCAAAAGTACTAAAGTTGAGTCTACTCTTAAGTAGGATAATTAATTTATTTTTTCTTTAGACTCACTTGGGTGGTAATAAAAAAATATACTATCTCGTTCCCACGGATAAAATCTATCCCCTGAATGATTATTTAATTACTCATTTTAGCAGAATATACTTTATGTTAAACGGTAGAAAATAACTAGTGTTTGTTCCATTACAATTATGCAGTATCAGCATTTCAAAAGGGATTTGAAACCAAACTCAGTAAGTAAATCTTTCCATTTTACAGACACTGCTGATAATATTGGGAAGTGACTATATTTACTTCTACCGAGAACAGAAGAAATTTCCCCATAAAAAAGGCAATCACGTTTTTCGTTTCAATTAAATTCAACTTATAACTTTGCAATTGTAAATTTACTTAATTAAATATTACATACAGGTTTTTCAAATAAGCGATCTATTTTTTGAGCATAATTAAGTGTACGTGTATTTTCTCGTAAATTGAAAACGATTCTAAGAAAGTTTCTTATGAAGGAAAGTTAATTTATTAAGGCAAATAGTTCGAATTTGCCGAGGATTGATTGTTTTGTGGTGGCCAATTTCTTCGCAATAAACAGTAACTTATGTTCTGCTGAATTTAGAAATATGAAGATCTCCATGTAAGAAATTTATCAAGAATTTTTATTTCCGCAACCAATAATGAATACATAATAGTAATAATCGGTAAGCTCAAAACTAAAATAAAACAAGTAGTGCTGGGCTAGCTTAAGTCACATTTTCGTATTATTTTTCAGGTGTTTTAATTGTAGTACTTGTACAATGAGTCACTACACAACACTTAAAATAACTTAGAACTCATATCACAAAAATTACGAAAAAAATTTATATATCCTTGTCAGTTTATCAGTGTGATGTCACATCGGTCAAGTGAAAAATATTGGCGTTTTGGCGGGAAATTTTAAACGGAATTTAAAATATATGATTTTTAAAGTATTAGTTGTTTTAAAAAAATAATATTAAATATTTTCGGCTACATTAGGTAGTTATGCATAGTTTTAAACACTTTCCCAAAAATAATCAACATCCCAATTGCGTTACCGCTACATGTCATGCACATTTTAAGAGTTATTATAGATATTTTTTTTTTAATTCTCTGAAAATAGAAACTAAAATATTTATATTTTCTTAGTTTCCATTATTATTTCCATAATTTTATTATGAATAAAAGATTACTTATAATACCTCAAAGGTTTTCGGTGATACAGGCAAAGTAATACTATTTTCTTTAGTAATACTGAAGATATAGTAAATCCTTTTGGGAGATTTTCTGTTTTCTTTCTTTTTCGGACTTTGTTGAAAGATTACATGACCCAAATTTTGAAAAAGGAATTTAAAGACCTTATCCCTTATATTTATATTTCTTTTTACCTTAATCCTGTCTTTTTATTAGGTTTTGTGTTTTTACGAAAGGCTTTTTTAATGTATTTTCTAAATTACCAATTTTACCGCTATGTTGTAGTTTTCCTCCGAAGTTTTATTGAGTCTGAAAGTGAAAGAAGTTTACGCTTAATTGGATATTTCATAAAAAACGTTCTAGTAAATAATTTAAATTTTGCAGCAAATATTCATAAATACTCAGCAACAAAAAAAAAACAAGATTTTAGAAGGGATCGGTTAAACTTGCTTCGATATCTTTTCCACACAATTGACTTGTGCTAGAACTAGTGTTCAAGACGGATGTCTCCTTTGAAAGCTATAATTTAGCAAAGACAGGTTCCTAAAATATCTGTTTTTTATTATTTGGGGTCTAGCTGCCAATTAACTTTGGGTTGAGGAGCTTTTTGCTGCACTTTGCTACCAAGAAAAGCTGTACTTTCTGTAAAAAATCATTCTAGAACATATGAACATATCGGGACCTGGCAACACTCATCTTTTTAAGTGCCATCTGATATATCTTTTTAAGTCAGAAACGTTTTGATACATAGATGCAATTTGTGTTGTTTACATTAACATCAACATTATATTTCGGCCAAAAAATGGATTAACTTGTGAATATTTTTCACCAAATTTTTGATGTATTTATTTCAACAAGAGTGTATCCATAAACTTAGTTCTTTATATGGTAATAAATCACTTACAAAAACAACTGCATATCGTGGGTTTAGTGGATTCAATCTCGGCCGTCGTTCGCTTAAGAACAAATTGTAGTACAAGAAAATATCAATGCTGTACGTGAACTGATAATATAAGATCATTACATAATATAACATGAGACTGAAGCATCTCTTGGCATTAGTAACATCAGCATATATAATATATTGTATGAATATTTGGTCATGAAAAAGCTATATTCTCGTTGGATCCCGCATAATTTGACAATCGCTCAAAAAAAAAACTCGCTCTGCTTCAGAAAACATCAACACTGCCATCCATTTACTTTTGCCCATCCTAGACCAAAGACGCCAAAACCTTAAAGTTTTGGATCTTAACGCAAATTTATCGTACAAAATTTCGTGGAGTCTCATTTTAAAGGTTTTTTTCAAGGCCTTTCAAATGATATGAATGACATTTATCTTATTTTGTTTTTTAATCATTTCATGATGTCGATGTTTTTTTTTCAATTTCTTCTCCAAAATTTTAATGCATTTTTTTATGGGGAGTACTTGGATAAAGAAACTCCACTGGCTATTTGAAAAATTTCTTAAAAATGTATTTTATAACATATATAGTGTTTAACACCCAAAGGTTTTTAAAAAAGTGAGGATATACAAAGATAGTTTTGGATATTCAAAAGAACTCTAAAGAAATAAAATGTTGTTTTTTGCAAGAACTATTTATGTATCAACTTTTAAAATGAAAAAAAAAACACTTTTTACTGTAAGAAATTGGTTTATTTTATAAAAAACAATTTATATATATATATATATATATATATATATATATATATATATATATATTTTCGTATTCCGCAAAGGTCCCTGTACCTAGCGAGAATTACGAATAATCTAAGAATTTGGGGTGTTTCGTCCCGGTGCCAGCCTTAGGACTCCTCAGTGGGTTTCGACTGACACCTTCCCAGACACCCGTTGTCATACTATATAATATTTGATTCTGATATTTGAACTTAAATTGTGGCGGGAATTGACGGTGAGATTCAGTTTACACAACAATATATATATATATATATATATATATATATATATATATATATATATATATATACGAAAGAAGTTATTGTCCGTGTAATTTTAAAATAAAGTAGGAAATTCTCGGCTATGTAGACAAAGACTGTTGATAAATATTACTTTCGTGGTAAAAAGTGCGGAGAACTCCAAGAACATGGAAAAACTCCGGGTCCGAAAAATGACGACATCGTTGTTTCGTCCTTGTATGGGACTTTTCAGGTCATAACCTTGGCTATTTTAGAGATAATATTGGGCCTATCTGAATATATGATGTTTAAATTATTTTAGTAAATCATATGTTTTGTTTTTATTTCTAGTAAATTTTAATTTTTCTTTTACAATTTGCCTGTTTTTAATGTTTTACGTTTTTTTTTTCAGACCAAAGCTTCAAAAGCTGTGATAGACCCTGCCATGCTTTAGATTGGCCCATGATATGTAGAGTTAAGCTAAATATTGAAATGTATAATACAGATAATCAGTAAGTAGAAGGGAAATAACTAGATAATTATTACTTTCACAAATGTTGATTTTCTTCGGTTCTCAAGCTATTTTGAGAGCTTAAAGGTAATCTGTATATATATATATATATATATATATATATATATATATATATATATATATATATATATATATATATATATATATTCCAAATTCTTGAACCATAGATTATATCATTTTTTTTTATTTTGTCTTTTCTTGGGTTTAGGTTCTTTATTTAACAAAAAATTCAATACAATTAGACGTTTCGGGTAGATATCTAAACTGTTTCTCAAATCAGTCAAAAAAATAGTGTTATTATCGGTCGGTATGATCGTGCCATCTCTCCAACATCTCCAGAATTCCGATTAAGAAAACTGCAAAAAGTGAAAAATACTCTAATAAATAATAATTTTAATGGAAAGACTATCACCGAAATAATTAATAAATAAACATATAAATTTTATAACAACCCAATAACAAGAAACATAGAACATAAACAGCAAAATATGTAGCATTACCTTACACTAGTGAGCAAAAATAAAACACATTCTAAAAAAGCGTGATATTATCGTATGTCACAGATGTCATAAGAAATTAAATATACTATTTACTAATTTAAAAAATAATACTCCTCTCATGAATAAGTCAAATGTAGTATATTCGATCCCTTGCTCAAATTGTCCCAAAAAATATATAGGCATGACAAGCCAATTGCTAAAGAACAGACTGGATAGCAATAAATATACGAAAAATGCTTCAACAGCTTTAAACAAACACACACAGGACGAAAAACATACCTTCGATTATAACAGCACCATAATTAAAAAGAAAGATATAAATTATCAAAAATTACAAATAAAGAAAATGATAGAAATTAAAAAAGAGGCAAACACTGTTAACGACAGAACGGATATAGGAAATTTGACCACATTTACACCAGCCTTATTTAAACAAAAAAATTAAGTATTCGATCCTGTTAATAAACATCAAAAATTGAATATCTTCTTAAACATAAAATTAAATGTATACGTTCTTTCATTTTTTTTTGGTGCATTGCAAAATATAAAAAATAAAACACATTCGCATTCCATGTATCCTCAGTACCTAAATAGATGATGTAAAATTTTCATTTCATTATTAATAAATATACAAAATGTCAGTTTTTTAAAAATTTGAATAGTTTTTTAAAGTGTTTGTTTGTTTTTAAAATTTTAAATGTGTTTTTGTATGAATGTTTTTAACTGTATAAAAATTATTTTTTGGGAATATCAATAAATAAAAGACAAAAAATTTTTGAAGATGCCTTAAATAAAGGGCGAAACGTCAAATTGTTTTGGATTTTTTGTTAAATAAAGAACCTATACCCAAGAAAAGACAAAATAATAATAAAAAAATATTTTTATCTTTGAATTTATTATATTTATTTTATCTCGAAAAAGTTCTGCATGTCCCCAAACCAAAATAACACCCATCAGATCCAGCAGTATACGAGGGAGGATAAAAAAATTTAAATTGCGCAAAGAGTAAAGTACCCTCATTCTTTAATTTTGAAAATATTTTTAATGTTGCTTCAATTTAAGAGTTATACCCAATTATTTTGTTCACTTTTGATAAAAAAATATGATTTAATAATATTTTCTGGATTACCCTGTATAAAAAAGTAGATCGCAACCATATAGTACACAAATCTTATTTTCTGTAGGCTATGTTAGAGAAAATCATAAATATTTTATCAGTTTAGTCAGGTTCAAAAATATTATGTTCGTGAATATATTGACCTAAAAATATTATTACTGAACACCATATTTTATTTTTTGAGAAATCAAAACAATTTAATCTAACTGAAATTCTTTAGTACAGTTAGACTTAAGCCATCTTCCAAAAGGTATACTTATTTTTGAAAACTACATTTTTTTAATACAAAATATTGTTGTCATTATTTTATTTGCCACCAAAAACTCAATATAATTCTGGGCAAAAATCGAAAAAACACGTATTTTTCATTTATAATACATACAAATTTAATTAAATATCCAAATTTGATGCGTCAATAATAAAAATATATTGTAATATCCTTCTCGTGATCAATTTGGTTAAAATTCAAGTAGCCATGAAAACAAGTGAAAAAAATTAATTACATAGATGTCATTTATTTCGTTATATTATCGAAATGGAAGCTGAAAAGTTGTTTCTGTATTAAAAAATTGAAATAATTTTAATTTATATAGAAAATTATCACAATTTTCGTGAGACAGAAGCTATTTTTAAGAGTAGATAATAAAAATATTCAGAATTTTATATAAATTTAAACAGAGTGAATCAGTGAAAAATAAATACGAAATTACTTATCCAAAAACTGTAACTACCCAAGAAAATAGCTTAAATGTTATTATCAGTAAGTGAAGTTCTTACGATGCCGTTGTCTGAAAAAGAAGAAGTAGGTATTTCAGAGACGTGAATTGGAAGAATTCTTAAAAAAAGGTATCTACCATACAAGCTCAATTTTATCCTTAAGCTTGAAGAAAAGAATTTAGATGCTAGGATTGACTTTTGCTTTTGGTTTCAAGGCAAAAAGGATAATTCACGGACGAAGTAACCTTCAAAAGCAACGGTGATGTAAGTTCCCAGAATTGCAGGTAGTAGGTTGACCAAAACCCTAACTTTATAATTCAATGTAAAGATCAAAATTCATTAAAAATCAACGTTTGCTGTGGCATATTAAATAATCAGATAGTGGGAAAAAATATGCATTTTTTTGTTTGTGTCCAAAATTATATTGAGCTTTATTTTAGTAGCAAATAAATTGCATAAAAAAATATATTTTATTTTTTTATTTAGTTTCATAAATAAATATATCATTTGAATGAAGGTTTGATTTAAAGTGTATTACAAAATTACAGCTAGATTAAATTTTTTCCTGTTTCTATTTTTAAAGGCCATATTATTTCTGAATCTGATTATTCTGACATAATATTTAAAATTTTGTCTAACAAAGTCAATAGAAAATAAAATTTACGTACTTTATGGTTGCGATTTACTTTTTATACAGGGTTATTCAGAAAAGACGATTAAATCTATTTTTTTTTGTCCAAAGTGAACAAAACTTCATAATTTGTCTTACAGAAAAACGCAAAAGGCTTAGAAACCTAAGGCATTAATGAAAGGGTTATTAGGTATTTTATGTTGGAAGGGTTTAACGTTTTTATCCTTGAAACGGACGTTGGACCTGTATTTTAGGGTCAACTTTATTTTTTCGAATAGGAACCCCAATTTTTTGCGGAAATGAAAAGTAGGGAAATTGCCTCGTCCAACGATATAAATATTCCAGATTTTTGTTTTCAAATCTAGAGGTGATTTAAAGGTTAATCGCACTTGCGTAATAATAAAACGCACAAAAGCTTAGAAACCAAAGATTTAAAGATAAACTTGGATTAAAAAATTCTTGGATGTAACCCTTATTTTTATAGTAGAAATGAAAAGTATGATAAATAGTACCTCTAGCCATGTGAGATACTAAGAGCTTTCATGGTGAGGTCAAATGAAGATCAAATAAACCTTCCAGTACAGGAAAACTATCTAATTCGAAAGTTGTATGAAATTGGAATATTGCTGATGCGAGTGATTTTGTGACTTCTGGAGTTATCAACGTGTCAATTATCGGTACACAATTGGCTGTAAGACAAGACCCCTAAATGTAAAAAACATATAAAATATTTATATCGTTGGACGGGAAATTTTCTCTTGTTTTCATTTCTGGCATAATAGACAGTTTTTTTTTTGTTCAAAAAAAAAACAAAGTTGATCTTGAAATGTCCTTGAAATATAAGCAGAAGGTCAGTTTCAACGTCATAAATGCAAAGTTATTATTAAAGAAACTCATGCTTGCGTTATTTTGTCAAAAAAATGCGATTAACGTTCAAATGATCTCTAGAACTTATGGCATATTTATATTATCGGGCGGGGATTTTTCCCTACTTTCTATTTTTGCAATCAAAAATAGGGGTTACTATTTAAAAAAAAGGAGTTGATTTTAAAGATTAATTTCAAGGTTATGAAAATAAAGGTCTTTCTCATAAAGAAACTTATGTCATTAAATGGTTTGGTTTCCAAGCCTTTTGACGCATTTCTGTCACACATGTGCGAGTGACCTTGAAGTGACCTCTAGACGTGAAAAAACCATATGACATATTTATATTATTGGACGGGGAATTTTCCCTATTTTCCAGTTTTAAAAAGGGATTTCTGTTTAAGAAAACAAAGTTGATCTTAAAATTACTTTGAAAATAAATCCAAGGTTAGTTTCAAGGTCCTAATCGTTGAGCCCCTTATAATAAAGACACTATTTTTTTCGAAAAATGCTTAGTCTCGACGATTTTTGAGTATATATATATATATATATATATATATATATATATATATAGTGTGACCAGTAAAGTCCGCATTATATGGGATTATTGTTTATTAATAGCTTTATTCAAAATTTGACTTCGGCATTAATTTCTGCTTCGATCGAGATGAAAACCAACCAAAAAGTAGTATTCACGTGATTAACATTATCTATCAAACTTTAACTTTTTCCAAAAAAAAAAATTCAAAAGTGCAAAAATGCTAATAAAGTGACTACTATTTTTTTGGTTATTTTTCATCTGGATCGAAGCAGAAATTGATGCCAAAGTCAAATTTCGAATTAAATTATTAATAATAAAAAAATCCCATATGATGCGGACTTTACCGGTTACATTGTATATATATATATATATATATATATATATATATATATATATATATTACATATATATATATATATATATATATATATATATATTACATATATATATATATATATATATATATATATATATATATATAGTTTTGATGGTATGATTTAAATGTTTTAAATTGTAATTTAATAAAGGAAATTCTAAGTTTTAGTTTAAAATAAAATGATCAAAGTCTTTGAAAACAAAAATATCATTAGATATATTTTGCTTTCAAATTTTTAAAGTAATATTGGGAATACTGTTATTTTAATTCCATATATATGAAGAGTAAAATAAATAAAACTAGGTTTGAGTAAATTAAAATTTAAGTTATACTCATATCTTAAATTATGAAAAGACCATTTAAAAATCTTTAATTTTTATTTGTTTTCTAGTATTTGTCAAGACTGTAGAGATAATACATCTCAGCCTATATTAAACTGTAATAATATTTTTTGCCAAATGACTAAAGACAGCAATCCGAGAACTATTATTACGGCTAATAGACAAATTCCTGGACCTGCAATTCAAGCCTGTGAAAACGACATAATGATAATAGATGTTATTAATAAGATACCCGGAAAAAGTGTAACGTTGCATTGGAGGGGACAGCCAAATAATGAAGTACCTTTTATGGATGGTGTACCTATGGTAAGTAATCACTTTGATACTGGTATTGATACTGGTAATTATACTAGCTACTAAACCCGGATATTCTCTAAACATCTTAAAAATCCCTTATTTCTAAAAATAAATGGAAAATATTTTTTTTTGTAAAAAAATTGAACGACTTCTTGAAAAGCGTTAAAACGCGAAAAATAACAATATAATTTTCTATAAAAATTGAAATTTTTGAAGTTGACAAATCCGATAAAATGTGTGATTTACATAAAAAGATTGAGAAACATTTTATTTGTAATTGCCTTCCTGTCATAGCTTATACGTATCTCGTGTTAGTATTTATTTGTTTCATTTAATAATAATTTGGCGCCGACTTTATAAATTTCATTAAAAATGTAGGTTGTTATTTTTCGCTTTTTGGCGCTTTGTTAGAACTCGCTTCAATTTTTTACAAAAATCTCACTTTTCGATTTTTAGTTTTGAATTGAGTTGTGTCTCTAAGACCGAAAAAAGGTATCCATTTCTTCCGAAGTTGTTAACTGCACTAAATTGAAGAATCAAAAATTCTTTGATTCTGAGAATACTCCAAATACTTGTTTTGAATAAAATTATATCAAACAAATATTTAGTTTGCCATACTAAATCTGCTATCTTGAATTTTATGAAACTAATTTTGGATTCGTAATCTGGGTCTCCAAAAGCTTCCCAATTCCGATTTTGAAAGTCATTGATACATGTAAATTTTTTAGTCCATAATATTATAAGATTTTTATAAAAAAAATTGAACCAACTTCTAAAAGTGCGCTAAAAATTAAGAAATAACTATAAATTTTTATATGAAATTAAAATTTTTTAAGTCGGCGCCAAACTAATACCTGACAAAATGTGATTCGCATAAACAGATTTAAAATACTTTATTTGTAATTGCTTTCTTACCATAATTTATATATATATATATATATATATATATATATATATATATACATATATATATATATATATATATATATATATATATATATATATATATATATATATATATATATATATATATGTTAGTAGTTATTTATTTCATTTAGAAATAATTTTTCATATCAAAATTTATTGTTATTTTTTATTTTTTAGCACACTCTTAGAAGTCGATTCAATTTTTTTTTATAAAAATTGTATTTTTCGATTTTTAATTTTGAATGCATTATGGTATCCATAAATTATTTGAACTAAGTACTAATCGAGATTAGTGTACCTCTCCAGGGTGGGAAAAAGTACGAATTTTATCCAAAGTTGTAAATCACTCTAAAATGAACCACTAAAAATTCTTTGATTCTTAGACTATCTTAAATTTCAAATTAATTTTAGATTGTTCATATAGGCCCCAAAACCTTCCAATATCGATATATTTTATACTGCATATTGAGTATACGTCCCCAGAACCCCAGAATATCAATTTTAGACAAAATCGGAAAATGTAAAATTTTCAGTCTCTCATATTGTATCTTATCAACTTAATAGTGGTAAAAAATTAACTTTATATGCGTAATACATGACCCCAAAAACCCCCTAATACCAAATCTGAAAAAATGCGAATAAGATAAAATTTTCAACCCACCATACTCAATTTCAAAAAAATTATTTTAACGTCTTAATCTAATCTAAATCTAAAACCTCCAAAGCCCCCTAGTACCAATTTTGGATAAAATCCGGAAATTTTAAATTTCTAGATCGTCATATTGCATCTGATATATTAGATTTCCTTAAAATAATTTTATATTCGCTATTTAGATCCTCAAAAACGATCCAATCCCACCTTTGTACAAAATCGAAAAATATAAAATTTTTAGTCCGCTATATTGGATTTGCCATATTGAATCCTGAAAAAATACTTTTAAATTTATTATTCATACCCTCAAGAACCTCCTATATAATTTTTGGAGAAAATCGAAAAATGTAAAATTTTTAGGACGCCATATTGAATCTGCCAGATTTAGTTTTTCAAACAATATTTTAAATTCGTTGTTAGCACTAACAAAAATCCCTCCATACTGATTTTAGACAAAATCGTAAGATGGAGAATCTTTAATCCGCCATCTTGGATCAGCCATATTTATTATTTTTAAAATAATTTCAGACCCGTAATGTGCGATCCCAAAAACTCCCCAATATCAATTTGAAAAAAATACGACAAAATTAATTTTTTATCCGCTATGTTGGATAGGCCATGTTGCATTTAAAAAAAAAATTCCAGATTCGCTATGTGCGACCCCGAAAACTCCTCAATACCAATTTTGGGAAAATCAGACAAAATTGATTTTTTTGTCCGCTATATTAGATCCGCCACATTGAATTTTGTAAAAATAATGTTAGATTCGTTATGTGCGATCCCGAAGACTCCCCCGTACCAATTTTGGAGAAAATCGGACAAAATTGATTATTTTGTCCGCCATATTGTATCCACCATATTGAATTTTTTAAAATAATTTCAGATTCGTTGTGTACGGCTCCGAAAATTCCCTCATACCGATTTCGGAGAAAATCGGATAAAACTGATTTTTTTACCTGCTAATTGGATCCGCCATATTGAATTTTTTAAAAATATTTTAGTTTCGATATGTACGATGTCAAATTCTCCCATTTGGAGAAAATCGGACAAAAATAATTTTTTTGTCCCCCATATTGTCAGCGCCATCTTGGATTTTACTGCACCAATTTCGTCCAAAAAATATGGGACCACCGTAGAAACTTTCTGAACATAACGTAAAAAATGTCATCAAATCGGTGTTGCCGTTCCGGAGTAATCGGTGTACATACATAAAAAAATACATAGTCGACGAATTGAGAACCTTTTTCTTCTAGAAGTCGGTTAAAAAATTGAGCGTGTTTATATTATCATTTTTACGAAATGTGGCCTCATCACAAAATAACGCATAATTTGAAAAGTTCCGTTGCTCTCATTTTTTTATTTATTCAAAATTCTCTTTTAACCTTTCAAAAGCCTTTTTAATTGGGTGTCTGTGGTCTTTATAAATTATTATCGCTGTTAACGAATTTCGGTCGAAGCATTCATAACATAAATCATGTCAGCCATTTCAGCCTTGAAAAAGTCCAAAATTGGAACACAAAATTTTGATTTAAAAAACTTGTATAATAAATTTGATCTTTTTTTATCATGGCTATTTAGGATATTTAAAAATATTTCGTTTTTCCTTTCAAAAAGTCTTTCATAAAGTTCAAAATATGTCAACACTGGTCAAAATAAATAGAGGGATGGTTTTAACGAATAAATATTTAAGTAAAAAAAAAATTCAATAAACCATGATTTTAAAACAGACCACTTGTAATAAACTAACTGTCACATTGTCCTGAAAATTTGTGATTGTGAATTTTTAATAGCTATGAAAATACCTGTAAGATTTAAAATGCGAAATTTGTACAGGACCGACAAGCAAACAGAAAGACAAGAAAACAAGTTAAATGAAAGGTAATCAATATATTTTTATAATAAGCTAAATAAATACAGGGTGCTCATTTGAAAAAATGTGATAAATGAGTTTTGAATTTTATTAAGTTTGCATGTCCGCAAAAAGCACCCTGTACAATATATCAATTATTTTATAACACGGTGTTATTTTTACCTACAGATATTTTCAACACCATAAACATTTAAAACTACCATCAGGATTGTATGGATAACTTTGCGGAGAACTTAAATATGCAAGGATATATAGGGTGTGGCATATAAAAGATTTATACTTTTTGCTCTCTTATTGTTCCATATTACCCTGTAGCCAAAATAATTTTGGAATATAGACATATGAATCTTATATAACTTTTAAGAAAAATATTTTATCTTATTTATATAATAACGTACCTTTTAGACTTTTCCACCCTGTACATAGTTTATTTATTTCTGTTAACAATTTTTAGGTGACTCAATGCCCCATTGCAAGCCACACTACTTTTCAATACAAATTTAGAGTTTCTCAGGCAGGAACGCATTTTTATCACGCTTTCACTGATGCGGATAGGTCGAACGGGCTCTTTGGCGCTTTAATAGTTAGAAAACCCGATAAAATAGAGCCGCACAAAAAGCTTTACGATATCGATTCAAAGGAACATGTGGTACTTATTTCTGAATGGTCGGGTAAGTTTATAAAATAATTATTAAATTTAACAGTCATGCTCCATGGGTTCTTTTGTACTAACCTAAGATCGTTTGTACCCGAACGCAGTAGCCGGGCTGAGCCAGTAAGTCAGGCCAGTATTGTTTCCGTGTGCATGGTAATAATAGGACAGCGCAACTGTCTCAAGCCCGTAATCGAGACAGGACAGTAGATAGAATGCCGGCCTGTCTATTTAAGGCAGTATCGTTCCCCCACCGCTGATCTCTCACAATTGTTTTTTAGCTATCCCCATGTGCATGGCAAGATAGTATTGGTTATTTCATGACTTGTTGTTTTGTTAGGTTTACAGTTTTTATGTGTAAAATGGCACCGCAAAAATTAAATTAAGTTTATTTGGCTTTATGAGGAACAAGAGTGTCGATGGCATGCAGATTTGGAGCAATACCGAAATGAACTAGCCATTTATCTTACTTTCAATCACTTCTTCAATATAATTGAATAATAATAAAGACGGCTAAAGAGATACAAGACCACAAGTAACCGAAAACGTGACAATGCGCTGTTCCAAGGATCAGAAAATACTTTTTACCGTAAGCTAAACTCTCCATCTAATATGGCAGATAATAGATATCCTAGTAGAGAGCAGGTAGAAGAGTTCTGGGGAAACCAACTTTCCACATCCTCCAATTGTAACATCGCCGCCGGCTGGACCAATAAAGAACACCAAACTTGCCAATACTACAGCCAGATGCAGTTTGAGCGATTTACCACAGAGCAAATTTCAGGAATAATCAAGGAATCTCATAACTGGAAAGCTTCAGGTCGCGACGGGATCCGGAACTACTGGCTCAAAAATTTGTGGTGTATGCACTATCAATTGGCTAATCTTATTAATGATGTTTGTCTTAACCCAGAAAAAATGCCATTGTTCCTGACCAAAAGTATTACGTATCTCTTGCCAAAGGACCAAAACAAAACACATGACCCAGCTAAGTACAGGTCAATCACCTGCTTTCTTACATTGTCTAAGGTGATCATCTCTAAATTACATCATTACAACTCAACAGAGAGATGCACGAGGGGAGCAATGGGATGCAAGGAACTATTGATTGTTGACTCTATCATATGTAACCAAGCCTGTACCAACAGAAGAAATATCTTTGCTGCCTACGTGAATTATAAAAAGACCTTCGACTCAGTGCCACATGAATGGCTCACAACAATATTGAGAATGTTTAGGGTCGATAATCCTTTTGTTTCCTTTTGAGAGTGCATCATGTCTACCTGCAGAACTAGAATCCAATTGCAAGTGCCATCCAGCGACACCATCGAAACTAACACAGTTCCGATACGAAGGGGACTATTTTAGGGAGATTCAATAAGGGTTTTTGTTAAATCACTAACTAAAATGTTTAAGCTCTGATTTAGTAAAAGGGCATGTTTTGAGTCTTGAAAGCACAGTAAAGTAAGCCCATGTGTAATTATAAATCAGTATCAATAATATGGGAGTTATTCTTATGCCGTCGTAAGCAGAGTGGTAGTCTCACGTTGTACTAGCGTTAACAGCTTAGTGGTCTAATAAAGAAGGAAAGCTTTCACGACTTTGGTCAAGTTGAAAATCATGGTTCTTGGATGTTAGACTGTGTCAAATTGGAACTATTGTCCGACGTTTCGCCTACGATTGCACGAGGCATCTTCAGGGATCTTTACTCCATGAGATTAGAACCATGAATGACTATCGAGGAGCAACAGCCCGGTATTTATACCAGACTGGTGCTCGACGAATCGTGATCCAGCGTTACAATCGATTTCCACGTGTGATGTAGACTGTAACTTGCATCTTTATTAATATTATTTGGATTTTTACAAATTTCGATTGATTCTCTAATTTTACGTTTAAAGAAACCATGCATTGATGCTAGCACCTTAGTTTCTTTTACATTAAAACCTGACCTGAACAATGCTGGTATTCAGCTACTTAATCTAGACAGTCCTGTTTCACTTACATACACTTTACCACAAGAGCACGGTATCTTCTAAACGCCTTCTGTTTGAAATGAAATTGCGTCCTTTGGAGACTTCAAACATTGTCCAACTTTCTTACATGTGTTGAAAATTGTCCGAATGTTTCAGTTTCGGAGCAATCTGGCAATCTTGTCGGTGGTTCCGTGTATGTAAGGTAAAACAACACTGTCCATTGTAGGTTCATTTATGACATTTTGTTGAAGAGTTGGGTTTTTATATTTATTAATAGAACGTCTTATATCTTCAGCGTAATATTCGTTTCCTCTCAGAGCATTAGTCAGTTTTTCTGTTTCTGATTTCACTGATTGGTCGTCACATATTGAAAATGCTCTATGTACCAAAGATATTATCCTTAAAAAACTGAACAAGAACAACACCATCTTAGTTCTCCCAGCTGACAAAGAAAGTGCAACTGTTGTTATGGATAAGGATAAATATACTGAAAAAATAAACCAGTTCTTGGACAACATTACTTACAAAGTCATGTGGACTGATCCACCAAACAAAATTCAAAGGAACCTTGCATCTCTAATTAATGTTTCCAGCCTCACCCCAGAAGAAAAGAAGGCCGTTAAATCAAGCAGCTCCAAGATTCTACGCCTCTACGGATTGCCTAAAATACGTAAAGCACAACAGATTTACCAACCTACAAAATAGGTAAAAATCTGTCCAAACATTTACATCCCTTTACAGGAAAAACCCAAATCCTTTGTTAAAAACTCTGGACACTTTGTCCAAAGGTTAAAAACAATCCAATTAGAGTTCGGAACCATTATGGTCAGTTTTGATGTAAAGTTCCTATACACAAATGATTCCTATAGATGACTCAGTTTCCATAATAGTTGACATATTACGAAACAACAATATGGACTTCACCCTACTAGAATCAATTAAAGCATGTCACCTACTTTACTTTTCAAGGAACTTGTACGAGCAGACTTCGGGAGTTGCCATGAGATCTTCGCTATCACTTGTAGTAGTTAACATCTTCATGGAAGCTTTCAAAGAAAACGCCTTGTCTTCTGCACCTCTAAAATCTAAATTTTGGTGCAGATATATAGATGATGCGTTCGTAGTTTGGCCGCATGGCGCAGATAACCTCCATAATTTTCTGGATCATCTAAATCAACAATACCCTAACATAAAATTCATTACGGAAACTGAATCAAATGGTGCCCTTCCCTTTCTTGATGTACTAATTTAAAGGCAACAGAATGGCAAATTAGGACATTCTTTGTATAGAAAACCAACACATACAAATCGATATCTCAATGCAACGTCACACCATCATCCTTATCAAAAACAATCCATCATAAACTCTTTGGTACATAGACACTTTCAATATGTGACGAACAATCACTGAAATCAGAAAAACTGTCTAATGCTCTGAGAGGCAACGGATATTGCCTATGATATAAAACCCAACTCCTAAACAAAATGTCGTAAATGAGCCTCCTATGGACAGTGTTGTCTTCCCTTACATACACGGAACAACCGATAAGATTGCTAGATTACTCCGAGAATCAAACATTCGGACAATTTTTAACACATGTAAGAAAGTTGGATAATGTTTGAAGTCTCCAAAGGATGCAATTCCATTTTGAACAGAAGGCGTTTACAAGATACCTTGCTCTTGTGGTAAAATGTATGTAGGTAAGACAGAACGGCCTATATCAACTAGGCTTCAGGAACAAGAAAGATGTATAAAAAAGAAACAAATAGTACGATCTGCAGTAGCTAAAGACCAGCATTGCTCAGGTCACACTTTTAATGTAAAAGAAACTAAGGTGTTAGCATCAGGGCTTGTTTTGTTTAAACGTCATTTAGAGTTCTAATGTCGTGGAGTAAAGATCCCTGAAGATGCCTCGTGCAATTGTAGGTGAAACGTTGTATAATAACTCCAATTTGACACGATCTAAACCCAAGGAACATGATTTTCAGCTTGGTGTTTTTTTTTGGAGCTGAAAGGGCTGGTCCAGGATAACCCCTAAAACTTTAATGCCTAATCACGTGTTAAATTGTAGTTTCCCGAATTATTCTGGCGAGGAAACTGGCACGACAATTTCTTTCGAGATTGCTGAGACAGTCACCTTCCTGCTACAAATTCTCCTTGCCATTCTCTACCGTAGGGCAAGTGGTAGACTACTAAGCAACGACAGAGAATTTCGCGTCCGATCGAATAAATGTTCACTGACTCTTGGATATTCGAATTTTCCGTACTTGCTGAGAATTAGGATCTGTGTTGCTTGACTGAACATCAAATTCTGCTAAATATGCAGCGTCTGTCATTTCTTTTATAAAATCTGAAAGTCACCCCCAATCCCTTATCAGAGCAGACCGACTTTAATAAAACTCTGGTCGTCGTTTTGCAGCTTCATTATGATTTTGACTGTTTTGACAAGTGAAGTGCTAATTTTTTGTGAAGTGGGGATTTTTCATTTTTACAATATGAAGAATTTGTTCAATTTCACTTGAAAATGGCTAGAGATGACTACTAGCCGAAACGTCATGATATTCAACAACAAAATAAAAACAATGGAAGTCCAACAAATATCTACTACTTCGGAAGAAACATCGTTGTCTATGACCTTCAAACAAACACTATTCTGTTGATAGTTGCGTCTTGGTGAAAGTGAAAATCACCCGTAGCTTAAGAATTTTATTCAATTAAGTTTTAACGCTCATACAGAAAAAATAACATCTGAGCCGAAAATGTTTGAATTTATCGTAAGAAATTGTAAATCATTGTACTAATAATATTGTATGGTTCTTTAATGAGTTAAATCTAAACATAATTCTTTGAATTTATCATAAGTACTGAGACTGAAACAGATGCATAGCAAATTTTTAAAATACCTTATTTTAAAAAAGGATGGAATGTATCCGGCAATATGATATTGTTATAGAGGTTTGTTTGGTATTGTCTGAACTTCTTTGTTGGAAGAGCTTAAGTGCATTGTATCTAGAGGTCCTTACAGTTCGGGACACTATGTATACTGAAAGCAAGAACAAATTTTTAGTTTGGATATCCAGTATGCAAAATATGTCCAATTTGTAACATAATAGTTAACTGATGTGATCTTAGTACATCTTTTAAACAATTCGTTCGCACTGTTTCCAATTCATTGTAATACATATAAATTTTATCTAAAACATTTTTTATTTGTTTTTGAACATGTATGTTATGTTGTTTACTATTGTTCTTTTTTTGTTATATTATGTTCAGTTCTAAATTGTAAATTTTATTATTTTATTCGGCTTTACTAAATTACTTTGTTACTATGCATTATAAATAAGTAAATAAAAATTTTCACAAGCAGGTGAATGTTCGCTGCTTATGTTGGGAGTGTCAATTAGGTAATTTCAACTTTCTAATAATTATTAAATAATCGTCATATATACATAATGGACAAAAAATTTTCAGCTACATTTTTTTTATATTTATATCCTTCCACGATTAAAATTTTAATTATTTTTATATTTTTATTAGTTACTTATCCTTGAAAATTAAAAAGTGAAAACACCATTTTATTTTAGGCGATTTTACTAATCCGACCGCATTGGACACCGATTCAACTAAAGCCCTCTTGATAAATGGCAAGGCCCCAAGTGAAAAGGGGTCAAGTTTGACCGTGTATAGCGTTCAGCCGGGCAAAAGGCACAGATTTAGGGCAGCCTATACAAGCGGGTTATCCGGTTGCCCTGTAACCTTATCCATAGATAACCATTTAGTTAAAGTAATAGAGCTCGATGGAAATCCTACCAGTCCTTATGAAGTGAGTGCGATTCAGTTATCCAAAGGAGAAAGGGTAGATTTTGTCTTAAAAGCAGGGCAAGAAGGAGGAGCCTTTTATTTAAATGTCAAGTAAGTAATAAATTAGTTCCGAACAATGACATATTATGTAATGTTTGAAAATGATTGACTTAAAATCTTTATTTTAATCTCATATTAGGGTTAGTTCAAATAATAACTTAAGCTAGTTTTTTAAATTCATATATGTTAAAGGAAATAGTTATCTAAAAAAGTTAGAAAGTGTTAAAGGTCAGGACTTGGTAAAAAATACTGATATTCCACTTAAAACAAGTTTAGTTTTGTCCACTATTTAGATTTTATATCATACCCGAGGACTTCTACTTGGCCTTTTTAGTTTTGATATTCAGCTTTGAACATAGATAGAAATATTCTCCTAAATTATGAATATCATTTGAGGGCAACGGTAAAGTTACTTTCATTTATGCTGAACTCTTAATTAAACATTACAAATATCTTAACTGAGTTTGGTATAACGAAAATATCACTTTATGCAACTGATTTTAGTTTATTTGTTGTATCTTGTTTGAAGGGTGAATTTTTTTTTAAATTTTTGGGGCACTGGAAACAAAAAGGACAACGCAGTTTTCAAGAATATTTTTTTTAATTTTATTTTTAACAAAATAATAAAAAATACATACTTTTACACTTGTAGAGACACTAAATATCCTATCTTTTTGCATTTCTTTTGTGTGTGTTTCTGGAGCATCTCTAACAAGAGTACAATAGTAGTTGACAAGCATGGAAGCATTCCACTTTTCCTGTTACCTTTCCTCCATTGTTGATATATCCTAATGAAAGCGTTCGCAATACTCATCATTTAAAGCTCCGCAGTTGTCAGAAAAAAAGTTCAGATGTGAATGTAGGAGATTAATCTTTACAGACATATTGCAACCCATTTTTTGATACGATGAAATATTGCATATTTCTAGCAACAGTGACGTAATTGTCAGCTTCTTTATTTCAGAAGAAATCAGTGACCACGAGGCGAAATTCATTTCAAGCATTTTTTTCAATATCGGATACAGTCCGTCAAAATATTTGTCTTTCAGAATATTTCAAAGTTGTAGCCTGATATATGATGAAAACTATCATAAACTTCTAGTGAAGAAAATTATTCATATAAAAGAGAACAATATATAGTAAATGATAAACAAGACATACGCAATTTAAGCCAAATTTATCACAATTTATTCCGCTGAAAATATTATTAAACAATAGTCAAAACTTATAGTTTTCCTCTGTATAACAACCAAGAATTATTCCATACATGCTAAAAATATATTTATATATATATATATATATATATATATATATATATATATATATATATATATATATATATATATATATATATTAGTTGGTTATTTTCTTGGGAATATGGTTCATTTCTATATTAAAACTACATATATAAAGTAGTCACACTTATTATATATTATATTTCAGGACGTTTCGATATTTTTGAATCTTTTTCAACTGAGTTCATCGGAGGATTCTACAAAAATGTACATTTTTACTATTATTATATATAAAATAACAGGTTAAAAACTTACCATTAAGAACACAGATTTTTGTTTTAAATAAACAATTAATTATAACACCAACCAATTATATAGTCATGGACAAAGGTGTGGATATATCCTTACTATTTGGTTATTAATAGAGTTAACTATATTTTAAAAAATAAACATACACTACTGATAACTTTTTATTCAGTAAAAATCAAAAAACACTTGGGACAAAAGTATGGAAAGAATATTGCTTCCATAAAAAATAATTAAGACTGTATAAATTAAAGAAGTAAAGTTAAATATTTTGTTGAAAACCTCTTTGCCTTAACGACTTTCTAACATCTTCTTGGCATTGAATCGACAAGATTTTGACATACATGAACTAGAATCGTTCATTATGATTTAATGTTTCCCTAATTTTTCGCTTCAAGTGTTTCTAAAAGTGCTCAATTGATTTAGGTCCAGCGGTTGAGAAGCCTATTTCAGTAAATCAATGCTTTTCTCTAAAAACCAATTTTTTACTAAACGGAACGAGTGTTTGGAGTCATTATCTTGTTGATATCTCCATATAAGCAGCATTTTTTCTTCGGCATAGGGCAACATAGTATTCTGTAATATGTCGCGGTACATAAATCGATCCATTTTTCCAGTTATCTTCACTATCGGGGCCGTCCAAGACCTGGAAAAGCATCCCCAGAGTATGATACTGCTATTCACATGCTTCACAGTAGATTTTTGACACTTAATAACAATTTTTTTCCTATACACCTTCGAATAAACGACCTTCCGTCTGAACCAAATACTTTAAATTTACTTTCGTCACTACAATGTACCGTATCCCAGTTTTGAGGTGTCTAATTTAAATGCTTCTGAGCAAACTGAAGTCTGGCCTTTCGAATTTTTTTGAAGAGTAAAGGTTTTTTGACAGCAGCTCTTCCAAACAATCCAACTTCACAAATACGCCCTCTCACAATTCGAGCCGTTATGCCGGTGGATGGATGACTTATGAGAATCAGTTATCGAAATTCTTTTAATGTACTTTTCAACAGGGGGGTAGTAACCGAAACTTTTTTAGAACTTTCGAAACAATACCGTCATTTAAACCTAAACTTTTTGCTATAGTGTACTGCTTTATACCTTGTCTTATTAACTCACAACTCTTTCGACAAATACTTATTTTTGCTCATTCATAATACGGTATTGGTGACAACAGTGGCACAACAATACTAATCCAATGATTTTAAAAATGCACATAAGAAATAGTTTCCATACATATGTTCAAGACATAAATAGAAAAGGTGGAAATTATTGTTTATTTATATATATATATATATATATATATATATATATATATATATATATATATATATTTATTTATTTAATTTTTTTTTTATTTATTTATTTTTTTTATTATTATATATATATATATATATATATATATATATATATATATATATATATATATATAATAAAATAGAATAAAATATTGGCGAAGCGGACGTGAAAATTTGTCAATCTACATGATTCTCGTGTTAAAAAGTGCGGAGCACTCCAAAATATGGAAAAACTCCGGGTCCGACAGATGGCGACAGCGTTGTTTCGTCCTAATATGGGACTCGTCAGGTCACCGCATTCGGTACAAACCATCATCTCGCCTTTGCATCGTATAAAGCTGAATTTAAAATCAAAAAACAGCAAACAAGACGACAAAGGCGACATCTCGATGGTCCACTTGATAATACAAGAACCACACAGATTAACAAAGTTTGTAAAAGAACCGTCATATGGTGGCGCGACGGTGAATTAAAACAGAAATATGTAAAATCGAGTACACGAAACGCGCTGCCCAAAGGATAGATCGCATTTTTCGGTACTGGCAAGCAAGCCTATTATCAAGTGGACCATCGAGATGTCGCCTTTGTCGTCTTGTTTGCTGTTTTTTGATTTTAAATTCACCTTTATACGATGCAAAGGCGAGATGATGGTTTGTAGCGAATGCGGTGGCCTGACGACTCCCATATTAGGACGAAACAGCGCTGTCGCCATCTGTCGGACCCGGAGTTTTTCCATATTTTGGAGTGCTCCGCACTTTTTAACACGAGAATCATGTAGATTGACAAATTTTCACGTCCGCTTCGTCAATATTTTATTCTATTTTATTATATATATATATATATATATATATATATATATATATATATATTTATATATAAATCTAAAGTCAGTTTCAAAGTTGTAATTGATCCCGTCGTGTGTAGGTGCAGGGTATTGTAACCCCACAAAAGGGCAATCTATTGGCTGGGGCAGTTTTAAACTCTTGACCGGATAGGTAACTAGATATGCTTATTAATTTAAAATATCCCAGATTGTTTTTGATCTAGTTTAATTATAGTGTTCCCATTGTATGTTTGGGAAAGGTTTGTAAGGAATCATTATATTATTGAAATATATGTATATATTTGTTCATATTTGAAATAAAGATAAGTTAAAAAACCTCATTCAATAAAAATGTATTGGTTGATGGTCTGTTATTACACCAATTCACATTTTTCTTGCAGAAGCGTTACAATTTACCCCTCACCGGGAGCGTTGAGGATGTTTCTGTCATATTCTTTCTGAGAGGGAAGTTTTAATCTTAGCAGATTTGTTCAGTCATTGGCCGAATAACATAACATATTTTACATTGCACTATTTAAAAGTAAATGTAAGATATTCCTTCAGAAATAAGAACCTGATATTTTGGTTCCACAGTAATGTTGGGGAAATATCGATAGTCAACACCGCTGATAATTGTCGGTAGTTGAGCACCTGCGATTGATTATTATGAAAAATTCTAACTGAATTACAATTTCTTAATCATCTTTGCATAAAAAATGAGTAGCTTGGTTTGTCGGGTTAGTTCAGGTTAACTTGAGTTAAAAAGGACAACATATATGATAACAAGATTTTCGTTTACTTCTACTATTTTTCTACATTCTAATATTAATCTCTTCCAGTGTTCATTTATATATTTTGTGTAGAATTCTATCAAAATAAATATAAATTTAGTAATTAAATGTATTAGTAATGTTGAAAAATTAAATACAAATAAATACGAGTATTTTCCCAATATTTCCATTTATTAGAAATTACACACCGACTTTTTTTTAAAGAAGTGAAATTGTTAGCATTTTTGTATTTCGCCTGTGTAAGTGAAGCACTTTTGCCTTAAATATACTCCTGCAAAAATGTCATGATCAAAGCAAAGATATTTATGTAGCATTCATCGATTACGAAAAAGCTTTTGATAGGGTCCAGTATTGAACACTTTTGAACATACTAAAAACCTCGGGAATTGATGGCAGAGATCTGTATTGGAAGCAGAAAACAATGGTCCGAATCAATGGAAGCCTAACCGACGAATATTACATTTTACGAGGCGTCACCCAGGGATGCATTCTGTCCCCGCTATTATTCAACTTCTACTCGGACATAATTTTTAAACAGGCTTTGCAAGATAACGATCAATGGTGAACTGATTAATATGCCGATATCACGGCCATCTTATGCGATAGTATCTAGGGCATACAAGAGTTGTTGGATGGTGTAAACACGACAGGACGGGAAATGGGCCTAAAAATGAATGTCACTAAGACAAAATTTATGATATTCAGTCGCCAACCACACGCCGATGCTTCCCTACAGATAAGTCAACAAACATTGAGAGAGAGAGTTATCCAATTTAAATATCTGGGTTGCTACATCGCAGAGCAACTAGACCCAAATAAAGAGATTGAGTGCAGAATTGAAACTGCTCGCACAACTTTTCTGAGAATGAAATCATTCCTCTGTAACGACAACTTCAACCTAAAATTACGTCTAAGAATGATTAAATGTTAGATTTGGTCTGTGTTGTTATATGGAGGTGAGACCAGGACTCTGAATGCTGATATGATTAACCGCCTAGAAGCGTTCGAGATGTGGTTGCATAGAAGAATGCTCCGAATACTCTGGATAGTTATGCAGACCAATGAAGCAGTGTTTAGCAGAACAAGTGCCTTTCGTGAATTATTTAAAACTATTAGGATAGGAAAGATTTCATATATAGGACATGTTCTTAGAGAAGACAGATACAAAATTCTTCAGCTTATAATGAAAGATAAAATCGAGGGCAGCAGAGAAATTCGAAGGAAGCAGATGTCATGGCTAAAGAACATCCGCAATTGAACTGAAATACTCAGTAACGAATAACTATTGTGATTGGCTGAAAACCGCGAACAATTCACCAATATAATTGCCAACATTACGGGCGCCTGACATGGTACCGTAAGAAGAAGGGAAACATTTCTTGTCGCACGAAAGATCTACTCTGATTCCATAGATGCTGCTGGAACGCACAGCTATTTTTTAGGGACCCTGCCATAAATGGTTTTTATACAGTAGCATTTCTTAGCTTTTCAGTATACCATCCAAGTTTCAATACCAGTTTTAATCACAATTACTCCTGCTATTTGTTACACGTAGCCTCCCTAGGAGAGTCATGCCCCACAGTATGAAAATCGTTGCGTAAAGAATAAATAAATATTGCACAGAAAAAATCGTCTAATCTAACCTCCAACATTGTATGCAAACTATGTAAAAATATACATAATAATTAAAAACTCAGTTATATTCGGTAGTTACGACAACCGATAGTTATCGATTGTGATTTATGGAGAATAAAAATAAATAAGCAAGAATAGAATCTAATTTTAAAATTAATGGCCCAATGTTCTTTTTCCTATTTGGTATCCGATTTGATATTCAAAAATTATTTTTTTTAGCTGAGTCAATTTTGTGCATGAGGAAGAAAATTTCAATTATTTTGACATAGTTATGTCTTCGTTAGGAATTAATTTGACTTATTTTAGAGGGAAATTCATAATAGCAATCATACGTCTCCTTCATTAAATTTCTAAAATTCTGTTAAAAACTCTCTGTATGTTTTAGGTCTAGTTGCAAAGGTAACAATTTACATGGATTAGCCGTGATCAACTACGAAGGTCTGCCGAAAGAAAGGAGAAAAAAGGGGTATAAAAACGAAAGTGATAGGGATAAACAGGATAACAAATTGACAAGGCATTTTGATACATCCCTTTGCCACGATCAAATTGGTAAAGTTTGTCTGGGCGACGTTAAATCTTTAAATAAAATGCCTGAGGAGTTACGGCGAGAGGAAGTTGACAGAAAAATTTTCTTGGAGATTGATTATAAGTATGAAGAAAAGGAGGCCGGTTATGGTATGTTGTCATTTATCATATTTTGTTATCTTTTTCGTCAGCGAATTTTGTGTTTTTCATTAAAGTATTAAAAATAGAAAAAAAAACTAAATTATCTTTTTGCCTGACTAAGAAATTTAGGCTTAATGTACTTTATTTCTTGTTTTGTGCATATTTTGAAATAGTATAATTTGGTGAAAAAATGAAATAATTAGCTTTGCTTTTAAAATTCCTTGAATTTGGAACAATCAGGATAGACCCTTTTTTTGTTTATCTACCTTAAATAAGTAAGATCTGAAGAACAGGGTGATATGCGAGTCTACCTATTTAAAGCAAATCACTAAAGAAAATATTCTGTGGATAAATAGTCACTTGCTATAGTACCTACCTTAAGTAAGTACTGATCCTCCATCATCTGCTTCAAGTGATATCTCCTTTGGGAAGGTTTGCTATCATCACAGATATTCTTATATTATATTGCAGCTCTAAATAACTCAATGGAACTACAGTCATACCCTTTCTCAAGTTGTATATCTATGAAATGCGTCGTCCTCCTATGTTCCTTTTTCCACGAATCTTGTACTAAATGATCAATTGTAAAAGAGCGTACTGTTATCCTCTCATAACATGACCTAGGTATTGTAACTTTCCTATTTTTATTATATTCAATATTTCTTTCTCTTTCCCAATTCTTTCAAGTACCGCCCTGTTTGATATTTTATCTATTCAGCGTATCTTCGCAATCCTCCTATAGGCCCACATTTCGAATGCCTCTAAACGATTAGTGATGTCCTTTCTTAGCTTTCAAGCTTCCATCCCGTAAAGCAATACCAAGAATAGATAACACCTTAAAATCTAGACTTTGAGATGTAGGCTAATGTCTTTACCATAAAATATCTTTCTCATTTTATTGAATATATTTTTGGCTTTTCTGATTCGTATCCGAATTTCTTCTGTATATTCATTGGTTTCATTAACTACTGTTTCCAGATACTTATATTTCTTTACCTTTTCTACTGATTGTTCTTTGATTAATAGATTTTCTCGATGCTGGTGTCATTTTGTTATGGTCATGAATTTAGTTTTTTTTGCATTCAAATTGAGGCCACGTTCCTGACTGCTCACTACTACCTGGTCTACAAATTTCTGTTGGTTTCCTAATGACTCTGCAATGAAAATCGTGTCATCTGCGTATCTGATATTATCAGATCCTCCGTCTACTTTTATTCCAATTGTTGTTTCTGCTAGTGCTTTCTGGATAATGTCCTCCGAATACAAGTTAAATAGTAACGCACCCTTCATAAAAAGATCTAAATTATAGAATCAAGACATGGAAATATGTAAGGAGAAAGGACAAAAAATTCATGGAATGGAGTCCTTATAAGGTAAAATTAAATTTAAAATTATTTTCCCTTTTCAATATATTCCCCCTTAACCCTAATACATTTTTCAGATCCGTCAATAAGTTTGTTGATACCACCGAAAAAAAAAAGATTTCTGTTTTTCGGTAAAATAGGCAGAAATTATTTCCTGCACCTAATCGTTGCTGCAAAACTTTTTTCCTCGAAGTTCTTTTTTCATTTTTGGATATAAATAATAATTACTAGGAGGCAAATCTGGATTATAGGGAGGGTGATTCAAGATTTGAAAGCCAACTTTTTGAATAGCAGCCATTGCAATTAAAGCCTTGTGGACGGGTGCGTTGTCGTGCAAAAGTAGTATACCGTTGGTCAGTTTTCTTCGCCCTTTCTCCCTTACAGCATCCTTTAAAAATTCTAGTAGGCTTGCATAATATTCTCCTGATTTAGAAAAACCTTTATCTTTGTAGTCAGTCATCTGAATCCCAGAAAACTGTATCCATAACATTACGATACCTGGAAATTCTTCGTGGTGATCTGCCCTTCTTATGCCACTGCCCGGACTCTTGTTTTGATTCAGGCTCATAATGATGTTTTATCCCAGTAATAATCCGGCTCAAAATTTTATCCCTATTCTCGCTACACAGGTTCAAAAACGCGCGGAAACATGCTACTAGGCTCTTCTTTTGGTGCGGCGAGAGCATTCTTGGCACCCATTTTATGCACATCTTTGACATGTCAAGATGGTCATGAAGGATATTGAAAATGATTGTAGGGTAGGTGATACTTTCCTACTTTTTCGATGTTTGCGGCAGTAGTCGCCTCAATGGGCCGTCCCGGCCTAGAATGGTCTTCAAGCGAATCTCTCCCTTATTTCAATAGGTTGTGCCACTTGTAAACCATAGTTTTTCCAGGGCAAGAGTTGCTGTAAACAGAATACATCTCTTCCAAAATGGTTTGAGGAGGTTTTCCTTACTTTCTCAGGAACTTTATGATTGGGCGAAATTTGGTTTTTATCAATAGTTGTATTTTTCCTCTGGATTGACTTGTTTAATTGACGTTATCTCTGGGAGTAATTACACAATTTTAACAGAACTTGGTATGTATAGTACTAATGAGTTAATCAATTACTGCAGGTAAAAAGGAGTGACACATCCCCCCTCCAATCCCTTCATTCCGCGAACTTTTTGTCTCAGCCTCGTACTTAAAGCAGATAAATAACAACTTGTAAATAAGACACTGTTTGCTTTTTAATATTTCAATGGTTTAAAATCGCTGAACTCCACATATATTTCGCCTTTCAAGGGCCTTTTCAAAAATATATTTAGTATTAAAGATCAAGATGTTTTTTCCTAATATTTATATAATCAATAACCAATATTTTTCGGTCTATTTTAAGAAACTTAATAATTACTGTAAATACTCGTATCGAAAGGTTCGAGTTACAAAGACGCTATATATTTATTTATCATTGGGGCTGAAACAAAGTTTTATTAGACATTGGTAGCCATATGTGGGTTATTTTTTAAGGATTTTTTTTCGCAATTGAGTAATTTAATGTAATTTCAGTAAAATCATTCTGGAATTTTTTTATATGATTTAAAATAGCGTTGAAATGTTTTTTTGAGTTTTATACTTCTATCTCTGTGTCCTATGTATATAGCACCGTAATTTGAACAATAAAATTTACACACGTCCGATTTAATTTATCAATTTCATCCTTATTGTCAACTGATAACCTACTCATATTCAATTTATTTATACATATAGTTTTACAACCTAAATTATTTAATTTATTACAATTTTATGCTAATTGGTATAAGTAATACAGTAGCTTTTTTTTAAAAAGTTTTTTGTAACCGATGTTTCTTGCGACTGAATTAATAGTATATTGTTTTTTTGTAACCGTTGTTCCTTGTGATTGATTTAATAGCATATTGTTTTTTGTGAATGTTGTTCCTTGCAATTGATTTAATAGTATATAGTTCTTCATAAAAGTTTTCTTTATTCAATGGGAAAAGGGTTTATACAGTGTCTCCGCTATTGATGAAGACAGCATTGCAATCTCGATAACTATAAGATGTATAAAGGCGATTAAATGGGGAAAGTGGATGAAATGGATTTTTTGCGTTTTTGAAGTATTACAAGAAGTAAAATGTTAAAACATATTCTTAGATTGGCTCATATTTTATTTTTCTGGAGCCTTCATCAACTTTGTCGTATTGGATTTTTACTTACTGAAAGTACTGAATTTTTTATATAACACTATGTGAAATACTAATGCAAAAAAAACTACATTATAACTTATTATTCCCCACAAAATTTTTTTCTCCAGATCAGCGAAACCGACCGATGTATCCTTATGTATCTTTTATTGTTGAATCCGAATTCAAGGTCGAGAAAAATCGTACACCCCCAAAATAATTAGCTAAAACCAAAAACACACTTGAAATGGGGTGAAAAGCTACGAGAATAATTGTCCCATCTTAATAAATGAAACTATACAAAATTTTAAGTGCATTATATGTTAAATTAAGGTTAAACAACAGCATCCGTATAGTGGATTTGCAATACACCCCCAAGCAAGAGTGATAACTACCCCTTATATATAAAAATAGCAATGACTGCTGAAAAAGCTTGAAACACCTGAGTTTTGTTAGTGATAAGAAACTGCACTGGATCCGATGTAACACTTATAGATTACCCCTGTGCAGTTGGGATAAATCACCTCTAAGTTTAAAGAATACGGAGAAACAAGAAAATGTTTCTATGAATCTAGCAGGACTCTAATTTTTATGAATGTCACAACTGGCTGAAATTGCGTAGTATTTTTAAACAGATCTAGAATCTCACTTATCATCAATGTCTTTCAGTAAAATTTCAGAAAGGGAAAAAATTACCTCCAATTAACAGGAAAAAAGCTGCAATGACTTTTGAAAAGCTCGAAACTCTAGAGGATTGTAGAGGTGCTGAGAGTTTGTAGTAGTTTTGGCTTAATTTCTGAAAACTACCCTTAAAGTGCTGCCAAAATTACGGTGTATTGTCGATGGCGCAGGAAAAATAAGAAAAAAACATGAATCTAAAAGAATTTCTATTTTTCGGACGCGTAGTCCTCAGAGTTAGGCTCAGGATCTCACGACAAATACTTTTTATTAAATCAACTAAGGGGATAGAAACTCCCCCCTGTGTAAAATCGTCGACGGAAAATCCTATATAAATTAAAATGATTCCGTTATATATATATATATATAGACTTGTCCCTATATACCCCTATATTACAAGCACGTTCGGTGTTCTTTCTTCGTCTTTCATATTGGTTGTCTATATCTGTCTCTTTCTCGGGTTATTCTTGTCGTCATCGGGTAATTTGACAGAGAAAACAGAAAAGACCTGCCGTGTCTAAATCGGATTCATATATTTAGAATTTCTTTCTCTAAAAATGTGGGTGTTTCGTCCCGGTACCAACTATGTGGGTGTTTCGGAACTAACTATAGGACTCGTCAGTGGGATTCTAGTTGGTACCTTCCCAGACACCCGTCGTAGTACTTATTAATGTTCGGACCTTGTATGTGAAGTTTAATCTGGCCGGAGGATGGTGGTAAGATGTATAATAATACGACACCCCCCCCCCCCCCTTTAGGCCAGACAACTTCATCGTTCTTTAAGATTTCATAATCCTTGATCTCGAACGAACACCGAAAACCGGATGCCTAGAAACTGCGGGGACTAAGGCCCCGATTTACGTATTGTTCAACGTCGTGACTAGGCCTTCACCGGGCTTTATAGGTTTATTGCTACATTTCAGTCCCCTTGGCTGAGAGCTCAATTATTTTTCTACCGGTTATCCCTTTACGTGTCCCATCTGTCGTGGGCTCAGCACTAGCTCAATGCTTCTCCATGCAGGGATCCCATTTTTCATCGAAGATTCTGCGACCCGCTGCAATCGTCCTCTACAGGGATGCCGTGTTGTAATATTGGAGAAAGTCTAGCTTACTACTTATAGACTTGTCCCTGTATACCTCAATATTACAAGCACGTTGGTTCTTTTTTTTTTAGATGATTTGCAAACGCAACGGTAACAATTATTTAAAAAAAATGCATTTTCATCATTTATTTGAAATTTGTATCTATAATAATAAAATAATAATAAAACGGACTTAATTTGGTACACCCGGTATATACATATAAATAAAAAAAACACTATTCTATCGTTGGAAAGCTGGAATTATAATAATGAAAGAGACGACTTCTTTTATGGCTATTGGTAATCTTGTTGATATTTTCAGCTTAGTTCTTTGATAACGTTAACAAGTTTTAAAAACAAAAATTTAGGTCGTTGAACATAACTCATGGTTTCACTCAAATTATAGCAGTTTCGTCTTTTTTTACTGTACTGTAGGAGAAAGACAGCATGAGTATAATCAGGATAATCCTCTTTCGTAGCATCATTTGTACTAGATACCTAAACAATTTCATCTTTTGTATTATAGGTGGATTTACGGACCTTCGCAGTAAAACATACAGAATAAACAACCTGACATTTAGTTATCCATCATCCCCGCTGCTGACTCAGCCCATGGAAGTCCCTTCTAGTTTAATTTGCAACGAATTTACTGTGCCAGACAAATGCCGGAACAAGAATATATGCGAATGCGTACATCTGCTGACCATTCCTTTGGGACAAACGATCGAAATTGTCCTGATAGAACAAGGTTAGTAATTTATAAAGGCTATCTAGGTCCTGGTGAGCAGCAAAGAGACTTGCGAGAAATATTTTATTAAATAAAATTGTTTTATATAAAATATAAATTGCTTTCACAAACCATGTAATAAATAACGTTTCATTTTGGGCGTTGTGTTAGAAAGCAAGGTGTGACATGCATCCTTTCATAAGCTAATAGGATAATTATTAAAATAAGTCTATAGGTTTTGTAATACTTCATCTCTTATGCAAATATTTAAAAATATATAAACTGTTACATATAATTTATATCCCCAAGTAAATACATTCAATATACTATAAGAAGTATTAAACACAGGGTGCGTCAGAGCAACTGGCTTATTTAAAAATTCAATTTTAAGAAAAGTAATGATGATATATATATATATATATATATATATATATATATATATATATATACATATATATATATATATATATATATATATATATATATATATATATATATATATATATTTAATTAATGCTTTGAAGATGATATCAGGCGGATAGCGTCCATTATTCTCAATACATTACGTTAATTGAACTAGAAATTCCGTTCAACTCTTTCCAGCCTATCGATGGCTATGGCGACAATTTGACAAATGTTTTTTAGATAAATCAGGGTTTTAGGACGATAGTTGTAAATATGTGATTCTAGATAACCCCATAAAAATATTTGGAGGCAACCGTGCTGGCCAATGCAGATCACCTTGCAAGGAGATGAGAAGTCCTGAAAACTATTACCGGAAAATAGTTATTGACATATGCGCTATGTATGCCATGGCAACGTCGTGCTGAATGTTGGCATGAAAAACTCCTGAATCATGTAAATATAATGGTAAGAAGTCACCGAAACCCGTTCGTTTTCTTCAAGAAACCATATTCCAATTATTCTAACTCGTAATAGTGCACACCAAACATGTGATTTTAGATAACACCATAAAAAATAGTTGGAGACGACCGTGTTGGCCAATGCAGATTAGTACTCAAGGAGATGAAAAGTCCTGGGAACTGTTACCGCAAAACAGTTATTGACACATGCGCTATGTATGCCGTGGCATCATCCTGCCGGCACCATACATCTTCCATATATATCTCGTTGAGTGTTGGCAGGAAAAGTTCCTGAATCATGTGAATATAATGGTCAGAAGTCACCAAAACTGCCCGTTCGTTTTCTTCAAAAAGCATAGACCAATTATTTTAATTCGTGATAGTGAACACCACGTTGTGAATGTAGGGAACGCTGATGAAGTTCAGGTTATTCAGAGCTGCAATAGCGCATGTTCTGCTTATTTACATATTCCGAAAGATAAAAGTGATTCTCATCACTGAAGAACACAACTGTGTCGTGAGGCATGTCAAGAAGCGCCTCACATGCATTTTCTCGAGCAACAAAATCGCATGGATTAACTTTCTGCACCATAGCTAGTAGGGATGAAGTTTTAGTTCTTCATGAAGAATTCGTCTCACAGAACGAGCAGACAACCCAACAGCTGCTCTGACAACGCCTATCGAACTTTTTTTTCCAGATCGAGTCTTTGGATAGCTCAAATTTTTACCCAAGGGATATCATATATGATTTTTCGTCAGTTCTTTGATCAATTTCTGTGATTGACTTTTGATCTTTTACTATCAATCTGATGTCATCAGCAAATCTAAAATAGTTCACTCGTTCTCTGTATGTATATATATATATATATATATATATATATATATATATATATATATATATATATATATATATATAAATATATTTTTCCTTGCAATCTACGGTTTTGAAGATATCTTTCAAGGCCGAAATGAACATGTTCGTGGAGATTGAATCACTTTGCCTCGCTGTACGTTTTATTTTTTTGTTGTTCGAACTGTCCATATTCCTACCGAATAGAAGACTTTATACAAATTAATTTTTTCTCATAATATCCTCGTTGTTTGTAAGTGATCTATGGTGTCTGTTTAAAATCCGCCTGCTCTCAAGGTTAGTAACAAACTAATTGGTTTTTTAACTTTCATGTAATAATTATTGTGAACAATTTATGGCGTCCGGTATATAATTTCCCGTAAAATCTAAAATTAAATCCAATAAAGAACATGTGGGATCAGCTAAAACACCATATGTGACGAATAAATACACAATCTAGAAAGATCCGTAATTTTCTGGTATCGGCAAAAAGGGTATATAAAGGCTCCAGATCGGTTTTCGGGGATAGTTTAGTTTGAATGCTCGTCGATGAATAATAAAGTGTGTTCAATAATACAGTGTGTGGTACAAACAAGAGTCATCTGAAACAAATTGGTGTCAGAAGTGGGATCAAATCTAGAAGAGGTTAGTTCAGGTTAGAAAATTAAAAAAAAGGAAAAGTGAATTGAAATTGTATGCCAGTGGAAACTAGAAAACAGAAAGCAAAAATTGAAAAATAACTTTAAACTGGTTTAAATCAGATACTGATGACATGAAAACAAGCCGAGAAGCGATGAACCAAGAATTAAAGACAAGCGAAGAAGAGATGAAACAAGAATTGAATGAAAATATGATGAAAAATCAAGACGATATGAAACAAGAATTAAAGACAAGCCAAGATGATGTGAAACAAGAATTGATGCCACTGAAAATAAACCAAGAAAACATGAACCAAGAATTAAAAGAAGATATTAAGACGAATCAAGAAAGTATGAAACAAGAACTAAAAATAAACCTGGAGGCATGAGACAGGAATTTCAGGTAAGTCAAGCATATATGAAACAGGAACTGAAAGAAGACATTAAAAAAATCAAGTAGGTATGAAACGCATAGAACAAGAAATGCAACAGAAGATTAGCAAAATTAGAGAAGACGTACATTGCGAAGTACATGAGGTGACGGAAGTCCAGAAACAGGTGCAACAATTACATTTGCAAATCGAGAAGGTAGACAGTACAGGTATAATAAAGGTAGATGGTGTCCTTGTAACTAGTGTGATGAAGCCACATACCTTCGATGGCTAAGTACCATTCCTTACCAATGTCCGTTAATTCGAAGCCGCCTTAACCGGCAATAATTGAAGTTCGCCGGAGAAGCCACCTGCTCTTGTTCTAGCACTACGAGATGAAGCTATGGCGATTCTACGTAACATTCCTGAAGAAAAGATGCATTATGGAGAAGTCTACCTCCAAGAAGCTTATAAGGCCCAACTCCAAGGAAGAAGACAAAAATACAACGAAAGTCTTCAGGAATATGAGGCGGATATAATAAGGCTAATGACTTACCCCCACATATCCGGACGAAATAAAGCAAGATTTTGCAGTAAATAGTTTTATCGAAGGTTTACGTAACCCAGAAAGTAGTCAAACTTTAAGAATGGTCCGACTTAAGAAAATTTCTGTGGCTTTTGCCTATGCCCTTCAGTTTGAAACAGCAAACAGACCTCAAAGAATCAAGAAAGAATCATAATAAGTTTCTCGAGATTATCGCAAGACTAACGAGGAAATTTTCATGAGGCTAATGAGGGAGTTGCAAGAATTTTTGAACAAACGAAAAACACATGACAACAAAGACACAACCTTTCATAGCAGACTTGGAGGAAGTCTCTGCTCTTTATGGTGAAATCAAAAAGTCTGGTTACGAAATAGTATCTTATGTTTTGGATTTGTTGTTCACAAAGATAAAAAAGATGCTACAGTTGCCTTCAACGCCTGCGATGGAGTTGAAGTATGCGGTTGTCATATTAGATTGACTTATACTAGACCAAAAAGAAGGGTTTAGGGTCGCAGGCAACACTCGAATAACATTCGTTGTTACTAATGCGGACACAACGGTCACTCTTACTGAGATTTCCTAGAAATTACTGCTGGTGGAGGCGATAGAAGAAAGGATCATTAAGGAAGAGATAGAAGGAGTACTCGTGGCGATAGTGGAGAACGAGACGAGGGGGACCGCGACCGCAAAAGGGTCTACGGAAGAAGAACGTTATACAGATCATCCTCGAGAAGGTACGTTGAGAGGGACCGCGACCGCGAAAGGGACTATAGAAGGAGAATGTCCTACAGGTCATCCACCAAAAGTTACGTCGAGAGGGACCGCGACCGCGAAAGAAACTACGGAAGAACAACGTCTTCCAGGTCATCTTCTTAAAGATACGGCGACGATTATAAATAGAAAGCGACATAATGAAGATCTGCTACGACCTTAAAGCTAAAACTGGTGGACTCATGGTTGGTGAATAGGTTTGGTTGTGTAATCCGAAAAGGACCAAAGGGCGTTCATTAAAGCTTCAGAAGTCAGGGGAAGGTCCTTACAACCTAATGGTCCTACTAAACGATCTGGTGTACCGAATTCATGCGATAATAAAAGTCATACATCTTGACATATTAGCCCATTATCAAGATTAAGAAGGTTGATCGGGATGATCAATACTCGGAAGGAGGCAATGTAACGAACTTTATAGCAGTATATACTTCGTAGTATTAGTTTGTGTTTCAAGTTTGTAGGATTTTAGGTTTATTTTCTACGAGTTCATAATATTTAATCTTACCTTTTGTTAATTTCTCATGAGACGTTGATGAAAGAAAGTCTGGAACTTTTTAGAAAATTATATTTACCAATTTTCGACGTGGAACGCCTATGACAGAAAATCTAGAAATCGCCGGATTATTTTTTTCTTACTTTTATTACACTATGTAGTATGAAAATCTAACCAGAAAGATCCGTAATCTTCTGGTATCGGTAAAAAGGGTATATAAAGGGTCCAGATCGGCTTTTGGGGACAGTTTAGAGCTCGTCGATTCAACTTGGATGTGTTTGAGAAGTATCAGAATTGAAGTTGACGATAAAAAGCTTTTGAAATAATAGAGAGTGTTTAATAATACATCGTATCAATAACAGCCGTCTGGAATAATGTTATTGCGCAATATGAATGCTGAATATAAAGGGAATGCATTACTTCAAGAATACATTAAAACTGTACTTAGTACCAAGTATGAAAGCGGTAATTAGAAATCAAGTAAGAAATATTCGCTTCCAACTATCCTTCTATTTTAATCAGAATTCTAGTAACCCAATAACTTTTAGTTTGAAGTATGTATTTTTTATTTTCATAACATTATTTTTTTTTTAACGTTTGTATCATATCAAACGCCTCTTTAAAACAATTAAATGGGCTTAAATTTTAATATGGGGTATAAAGAAGTATAAAACAGACTAAAAAAGAGAAATATTCCCATATAGTCCAAGCCATAGGTAAAAATTAGTGCTGTTTTTGACGCCCAGAGGATTGAACCTTTGTCGAGGTGAAAATGTTCATATTATTTTAAGGAGGGAAATCCATATCCTTATATAAAATGATGATGACACAATAATTAACCACATGGCATTCTAGGGAGTTATATTTTTACATTAATTAAATAAAAAATTGTGGCGTTAAAGTTAGTTAGTTAAAGATAATATAAATAAATTAAAAACTAACATAAATCGTAAAAAATATATATTGAATACAGATAGAAAAAGTCTGACGTAAATTTTAGGGAATTTTGTGCATCAATCATGGAATTGTAGCAATTTCACTAATGGACAGAAAACGTCTAACCTAATTTTAGGCAATTTTAGAACGGAGCTAATCAACTGAAAAAAATTGTGCTTTTACATCAGTGGTTCTCAACTTTTTTTCCGCGACCTTTCATCGTTTTTTAAAAAGTTTCGCGACCTCCCCCTCCATCCGTCATATTTGATTAATAAATGAAAATATAAAATTTAGGATTTAACAAAATGGCGTAATTTTTCATTAAGTATTAATTATTAATAATTAGTGTGATAAAGCTTGCATCTGCTTAACGACTGTTATAATTCTTAACTGAGTTTTTGTCAAGGCCAGTCCCATGTCATTGTGAACATCTACACTTTAAAGAGGAGATGCATTAAATTTAATGTAAATATGCTGGAAGCAAATTTCATAAACATTTGTTTGTATTTTAATACATTATATCTAATAATTTACATTTATTTAAATTAATTTATTCCATTAAATTTAATGCAATCATATATTAAATTTAAAGTTTCATCATTACTTTTTAACGGGACTATGTACATTAAGTATACAAAAAGTGTGCATTGAATTTGAAATTTGTTATCACAATTTAATGCACCAACATTAATATGAGTTCAAAAAATTGACATGTACGCTTCACTATAAGGAAATTGAGTCTTTAAATAACTTATATCATTCTAAACAAAAATTCAATACAAGTTGCTCCATCTACCAGAATCTCATACAATGTCTATTGAATAATAATGTAAATTTCTTTAGTATTTGGGTATATTTGAATTAATTTTAATGTACAGAAGTTGAAATATCAGTTACATTATTCAAATTTGGAACACCTTTTAATCAAATTTATTGTACGACAAACCCATAATTGAATAATTTGCTTTAAATTCAAAGTAAATGTAAATTATTCACGATTTTTGGTAAAAAATCATTAAATTTAATGTAAAATGGACGTTAAATTTGCATTAAATTTAAAGTTATTTTTTACAGTATAGCTTATTCCTGAAGAGGCTTGAATGTAGACGGCCAAAGATTAACAAATTTGAGGTTCGCGGACGACATAGTTTTGTTCTCCGATAATCTCAAGGAGATAGGTACAATGTTACATGAACTTCAACAAGCATGCGCCAATGTGGGTCTTAAAATAAACATATCAAAAACAAAATTTATGACCAATCTGGTACCTAGTGGAAATATCAATATTGGAGACAACGAAGTGGAGCTTGTGGAAAAATACATATACCTTGGACACGAAATAAAGATCACAAGAGATAATCAAACATGCGAGCTACGGAGAAGAGTAAATCTCGCATGGGCAGCCTATGGAAAACTTAAAGACATCTTTAAAAGCGATATACCAATTTCTTTAAAACTTAAAGCATTTGACCAATGTGTGTTACCGGTTATGACCTACGGTGCCGAAACTTTGACATTGACAACAGCAACTTCCAAAACGCTGCAAATAGCTCAGAGAAAGATGGAAAGGTCAATGCTAGGTATATCGCTGCGTGACCGAGTTAGAAATGAAGACCTGAGACGAAAGACAGGAGTTATCGACGTAATTTCCCGAGTTGCCACACTCAAATAGAACTTGGCTGGACATGTCGCCCGAATCAGTGATGGAAGGTGGACGAAGAGATTACTCGAGTAGAGGCCGAGATTAGACAAAGACCTCCTACTCCTTGTACTGACAATTTCAAGAGAATTGCAGCAAATTGGATGCAAATCGCTCAAGATAGAGCACAATGGACAAGAATGAGGGAGGCCTATGTCCAGCAGTGGACGCAAAGGTTGGATGCAGAAGAAGGAGAAGAAGCTTATTCCTGACTTTCGTCTTGATCTGCAGAAAAAGGAAAATTCACTTTCGCAGATGTAAGTGTCATAGAAGCAAATATCACACATATTCGAAAAGAAAATATGAAAAATTATGGATACGAATGACAGATAGCACACTAAAATCATGGTAGTGATTTTCCTAAAATATATCACGACTTAAGAAGTGATTTCACAGCTCCAAACATTTATCCCGCACTTCTTCGATAATTTTGGTATCATTCAAAAATACATGAAATGAGTTTCGTACTAATTCAATTTCTTACTTAGAGAACTCAGGGAAATAACGTTAAATTTCACATTTAAGGGCTTTTCCTCTCTTAGATAACCTACAATTCTCGTCTTAGATTTTTCAGTTTTGGTGTAAAGGTGTTTTACTTCGCCTCAAGTTTTGTAGCTTTATTACGAACAGCTGTATATTATTTCTTAAGTAAATAACATGTGTTTCTTTACCTTTACCAGGTTCAATTTTGACCTCTATAGTTGATCATTATTAAAATGTATCATAAATATACCTTTTCGTTTTATTTCTAGGAATTATTTTATTTCATTTTTCAATTCAAAGACTCGCCAACAATATTTTTTTGACAATCAATAAACAACAATGTAGAAAAGGAAAACTTCGTGATCGAACTTCATGTTTTTGCATTATTTCTGGTGGAGACGAGGTTTGAGGGTACAAGATTTTATATAATTACCAATTGTCATCCAAGAGTCAAGCACTTCCTGCAAAGGCTTTGGACTAGTCTTGGTAGCAAGAGCAAATCGGTAAATCATGCAGTGTACTCCTTTTTCTTGGGGCACAATCATGGTTGACACTCCATTAGTTCATTTTCCATACAAGCCTTTCCATTTTAAGTTATTACTTTCAAAGAATGAACTTAGCATCTCTGTGATCTCATCACCTTTCGTAGTATTTTTTAATGCTTTAAAAAACGAAAATTCTTCTTTAATGACCTTCAGTCGAAAATATCTCATGAAAGCGAGTAACTGGAAACATCAACTAACGTCAGTGGACTCGTGGACTCAAATTTTTCGCTCAAAAGCAGCCTCACGTCATTTAAAAAAGTCTGTCTTTTGTAATATGTTCAGGATATTTTGTTTCTAAGTGACTTTAGAGATTTGAGAGTCTCATAGACTCAGTACTAAGAAAAGCATCGCATCAAACACACGGTGGCTTCTCCTATGCATTAATTAATAATTGTCGAAAATCCAAATTTTTCTCTCCAAATATTTTATTTGTTTCTCCGTAACGTAGATATCTGTAACATAAAATACTCTAAAATAATTGTTAATAGAGTTTCACAGATTGTATTAACCAACAGTATTTAATAATTTTAAACTTACCGAAATGGTAAATAATAGAAGAGCCTATAAAGAACGAAAGCTTTCACGGCTTTGGTCAAGTTGAAAATCATGGTTCTAGGGTTTAGACCGTGCCAAATTGGAATTATTATCAGACGATTCGTCTACAATTGCACAGGGCATCTTCAGGGATCTTTACTCTACGAGATTAGAACACTGAATGACCATTGGGGAGCAACAGCCCGATATATTTACCTGAGTGGTGTTCGGCTAAACGTAATCTAGCGTTACAATCGATTTCTACGTGTACTGTAGACTGTAACCTGTATATCTACTAATATTATTTGGATATTTATAAATTTCGATCGATTCTCTAAATTTATGTTTAAAGAAACGAACACTTACAAATCGATATCTCAATGCAACGTCACACCATCATCCTTCTCAAAAACAATCCGTCATTAACTCTTTGGTATCTAGAGCTCTTTCAATATGTGATGAACAGTCACTAAAATCAGAAACAGAAAAACTGACTAATGCTCTGAGAGACAACGAATATTGCACTGAAGACGTTCAATAAACATAAAAATCTAACTACTCAACAAAATGTCATAAATGTACTACCTATGGACCGTGTTGTCTTGCCTTACATACACGGAACCACCAACAAGATTGCCAAATTACTCCGAAAATCAAACAATTTTTAATACATGTAAGAAAATTGGATGATCTTTGAAATTACTAAATGACGTATATACCATTAAAAACAGAAGGCGTTTATAAGGTGCCTCGCTCTTATGGTAAAGTGTATGTAGGTGAAACAGGACGGTCTATATCTACTTGGCTTAAAGAACATGAAAGATGTATTAAAAATAAACAAATTGCACACTCCGCAGTAGCTGAACACCAACATTACATAGGTCACACCTTTAATGCAAAAAAAACTAAGGTGTTAGTATCAGGGTCTGATTTCTTTAAACATAAAATTAAAGAAGCAGTTGAAATTTGTAAATATCCAAATAATATTAATAGAGATACAGGTTACAGTCTACATCACACGTCGAAATCAATTGTAACGCTGGATCACGGCTCGCCGAGCACCACTCGAGTATAAATATCGGGCTGTTGCTCCCCGATGGTCATTCAGCGTTCTAATCTCGTAGAGTAAATATTTCTGAAGATGCCTCGTGCAATCGTAGGCGAAACGTCGTATAAAATTTTAATTTGATACGGTCTAAACTCAAGAACCATTATTTTCCAGAAGAGCCTATATTTCTAGAAGTACCCATCGAAGATTTTGACGGGATAACAATAGTATTTTAACGTTCTTTCGATCAAAGAAGCCTTATGGTGACATATTCGTTTATAGATAACAACAAAAATACAGTAACAACTTAACAATAGGTGACAAGTTTATCGAGCGCGGCTGAATATCTGAAGACTGTTTCTTATGGTTCTGCGAGTACTTTCCCGATCATTCTCAGCTCGGAAGAATGTCAAGCTGTCCATCTCGAAACTTCTTTCTATTACACGTTTCTTTGAGAGGTAACGAAATGTCGTGATCGCTGTGAACTACCCAGCTAGTTTGCCTCAGTTGGATTTTGCTAGGCGTCAGGAAAGGTACGTGCGCCATCCAATATCTCGCTTGTTGCCAACCAAAAATAAATTATTAACGTTTTATCACCTATCTTTAAATGTTAAATTTATTTTCGTTTTTAAAAAATTCAAAACGATCCACTTGTGGGTCGCGACCCACCGATTGAGAACCACTGGTTTACATTAAGCAGATTTGTTTAGTTTTGAACTTACCTGAGAAAGCTTTGTTTAAAATGTTTTTTAGCGGATCAAAAGATTAAAACTACATTAAATAAAAGTTCGTTTATTTTACGTCGTTTTGCCTTATATTCTTCCGTTCATTATACATTTGAGTCCGATAAAATTATTTTCTTGTTATAAAGTAAAAGTAAAGTAAGAGTTTTTAACGAGGCCATCGACCTACGCACCTAATTGTATGGCCTAAGGTTTTGAGTTTACTCTGTTATTAAGTGATGATAAAAAAGTAGTTCTGTGCCGAAAAATTAATGAGAATAGGATTATATTTTTCTCATCTTATTATTCATGCCTTGAATCTCACTTCACGTTGAATTTTAAGTAGGTAGATTTTTTGATTAATTGTTTCATCATAGCCGTACCGATAAGATTATTATATGTCAAAAATCGATTTATGGTGGAATCCGAGAGATCAATATGGAGAAATAATGTTTTGTTAGCGGGTTAACGAGATTAAACTGAAGTTTTTAAATGTATAAAATGGTTAACCCAAAATTTCAAAAATATATTCTATAATCGACAGATTTTCCTAGAAATTGAATCTTTAATTAGCGGCATTTATACTAATTAGTCACATGGGCTAAATAAAGGAGGAATTGATAGGAAACTAAACACTAATTTCCGGGGCCTCGTTCTACGCTCTCTGGTGAAATGTTCGCACACTCGAAGCTACATAGGGAAAAAATTAACTGATCCGCATCTTTGACATAATTGCGTGAAATACACAAAAATAGATAGGAAAAAATCAGCTGTTTTCGTCCCCCCCCCCTGACACAAATATAAAAAGTTTTTACTTAAAACATTATTTTATGTTTATATTTAATTCAGTTTTTTAACTTTATAAAAAAAGATTTATATAAAAATTATATGAAAATTATTCTAGTGAATCACATAAATAAATTGTCCAACATGCGCTGTTTTATCGTTTTTGACCATTTTCGACGTTTTTTCCAGTACATTGATTATATTATTGCTTCTTTGGTTTTGTAATACGGTTTAAGGACTTTTTAGTAAATGTTTATTTTGGTCATTGAGAGTATTAGTGTCATACAAACAAAAAAGCTGGATTAGACATAAAAAAGTATATAAAAATATCTGACTTACAAGAACAATTTATTTACATGAATAATGTTACCATGTTGACATTCATAATATATAATAAAGAGGAAAACTTGCCTTTCCTAAAACTGAAATTTCTGTAATAATATTTTAAGGTACATCAATGTCTTTAATTTCACGAAGTATACATATTCTTAGCATATCTTTTATATAAAACGGGAAAAATTATATACTATAAAAGATGAATGGATATTTTCAATATAGATCTGAACTTATATACAAGAATTTTTGTTGTACCCGCTCAGAATGTTCATAAAACCAACAATTTATTTCCATGTCCTGCATATATCTCTGACCACGGCATGATCACACACTATTCCATTTTTCCCATCGCCAAGCTGGTCTTCATGTTTATCATAAACAACACTACCATTAATGATATTTTATCAAACATTAACATACACAGAATTGTCTTTGGTTTAAAATGTATCGTTTTTCTAAATTCTCTATTAGAGAACCATAAATACCAATATCGAGTAATAATCTTATCAATGTCCTTCTGGATGGTAAATGGAACAACTCTGCCATAAAACGAAACCATTGCTAGAATGTTTATACAGAACTAGAACCAAAAGATTTTCTTCTAATATGAAGTAACAGTCTCTTGCTTTAACAGCTTTTTGACTTAACTCTGATTTTAATCTTGACTCAATAATTTTAATTTTGTTTTTAATGATGCTGTACGTCGACAACTAACACAAGCAGAATGCTTATATTCCTTAGCTTTTCTATACAAACGCTTGTCTTAGGAGTTACTTGACTTGACGTGTAATTTCTACAGATTTCAGTAGAGAATGGTACTCTATAAAATGACACATTAAACATTCATTTTAATTATAACATAATAATAATAATAAAAATTCATAAACTATAAATCACCTGCTTATTTTTGTGTCGGTTTTACAAAGTCTTTTTTCTATATTTTATGAACATTCCATATTAAACAAAAAATTACGTGATGTGAAAACATTTTTAGTTATACAATTTTCTAAGAAACCAATAAATATAAGTTTCTTATATGTGGCCAAAAATTGAAAACTATATATTTAAAATAGCTCTAAAATGAGGACGTGTTACATACCTGTTAATATAGATATAGTGAGTGTAGCGCATATCTCCCTATCCTCTAAAGTGGTACAGGTTAAACATATGTCCTCTCTCGGCAAGAATGAACCGTATAAAAAATCTTAACTTAAAAAGATTGATCTAACTTCAGAATCATATTATAAGGGGGAAGTTATGACCTCACTTCTTTTCTGCAAGTCTGCTATATTAGAAATAAAAATAAAAAATTATTAATATTATAACAATAGTAACAATAAATTTAGGTACATAAAACTTTAAAGTATAGGTATTTATTATAAAATTATTCACTTACAGACATAGTTTAAAATAACTGGCAACAAATGTTTTCAACTCATTTGTTATTGGTAGTAAATTCCATGAAAGTTAAACTAGTATTATTAATATACCTGATTGAACTATTATTATCTTCCCTAAAAAACTGACATATATAATAACTTTTACTAACGAAATGAAGATTTATCGTCAATAATTTGAGATTATCATCGAGAAGAATCCATTTACCCAATCGTTTTTTATGATTTTCGAGACTAGAAAAATTATGTTTGGTGCAAGTTTAATCAATACAATCACAGACACCACAGTTCCTCTATCTATTCATATTCACTACTCTCACAGCAAAACTAAAAATATAATATTTAAAAATATATAAAAGCATTGTTGATATAAAGAGAAAGAATTAATAATATATGTCGTTTCGGTCAATATAACCTTAATCAAGAATTAAATTTACTTACCAATTTCTCCACTGTAATTTTGATATACCGAAGCCAATAACTTAATTATCTAAAACTAGTCTAAACATTAAAAAAAAATTCGCAAGTCATCGACATTAATCGCCATATTTAAACAAATTGACCGAATCTTTCAGATTATAAGTCGGTAAATTAAGGTCATATGGGACCTAGAAGGGCCAATGATGCGAGCCCTCCGGAAGGCAGAACGATGATGCCACAAGGAAGGGTTCGGAATAAACCCGGACAAGGCCGAGGTGGTACTCTCTACACAAAAGAGAAAAATGGGGAAACTTTCCACAATTACATTGGTGGGAAGGACTTTTTAATTCAAGGGAACAGTTAAATACCCGTGAGTAATTCTGGATTCACGACTGAGTTGGAATGATCATATTGAGTCTCGAACAAAGAAAGCCATATGTGCTTTCTGGGCTTGTAAATGAGCCTTTGGGTGCACATGGGGTCTGAAATTTAAAGTGCTATTTTGGATGTACAGTATGGTGATCCGCTCCATGATAACATACGCCGCTATTGTATGGTGGCGTGGTACAACAAACCGCAAACACAGTCTTTAATTTGGCAAAGTTTAAATAATGCCTTGTGTGGGAATACTAAGTGCAATGAGAACTACTCTTACTAGGGCTCTTGATGTTCTGGCGAACCTGCTTCCTCTTTACTTATAAATAGAGAACGAGACCCTGAAGACTGTTTATTGTCTCAATTGCCAAGGGCATCTTGGAATTTTAAACGGGCAGCTCCTCGTGTTATTGGGAAAGCGCGGTGGAGAGGGTCCATCATTTCTCATGCAAACAGAATATATGACGTCGCTGTTAAAACCCAACCACTCCATGGAGATATTTCTGTCAAGTAGAGAGGATTGAAAGGGAGAGCAAAATCTTCCGAAAAATGGATCCTGGTGATATACTGATGTATCTCGACAAGATGAAAGAGCTGGAGCCTGAGTGTTTGGCAGGAGCACAGGAGTTAGAGAGTACTACCCTCTGGGACAAAATGCAACAATCTTCATGCTGGAAATTTATGCTTTTCTGCAGTGTGCCCATCTCTGTGAGAGGGTAGTGTAATAAATATATGCTCACACAGAAAGGCTGCGATATTGGCACTGAAATCCAGTGTTGTAACTTTGCGACTAGTGTGTCTGAGTGCAAGGATGTAAATGGTATGACAAGAAACGGCTGTATAGTCAGGCTCCAGTGGGTCTCGCGTCACCCGGGCATACGCGGGAATGAGGAAGCAGACCGTCTGGAAAAGTTGGGTGCGGCAACTGAGCCGTATGGACCCAACCAATACTATCTGTCCCAATTGCTATTGGAAAAAGGGAATTAAATTCCTTGCTGGAAAGCAAATTTATTGACTCATGGAGGGGAGCTCCTGGAATGAGGTGTGCTAAGGAACATATAACTGGATCTAGCACACGGCTTCTCTCTTAAGAACGAAAGAGCTGCGAATTGTGGTGGGATTGTTGACAGGACATTGTCACCTGGAGGGCCATCTTCATACAATCGGTGTCGAAGACGACCCGACATGCAGATGGTGTTTTGAGGAGGATGAAACTGATGATCATGTCTTCAGAGGGTGCCCAGTACTCAACGGACTGCGACAGAGATATTTCGGAGATATAATTTTATTACCGGAAGTGGTTCGATAAGTTCCCTAACGAGGCTGCTTGGATTCGTAAAAGCGATCGGCTTCGAGTAATCTGCAGCTATGGTGGGATGTAAGGGGCCTAATAGAAGCCTAGACATCGATGATCTAGGTGTCACCACCTCTTAATTATTCATTCGTTCATTCAAGGTTATACTTTACTGACACACTAGAGCCATCTACTGAGCAAAGTAAAAATGCCCTCTTACTTCTCTCATACCTAGTACTCAGATCCTGATCAGACCATCAGATTCTCAAATCTATTCATTGTCAAAGTAAAAAAGAAGTAGAACACACTGTATATATTCGTAATATGAAAAAATATGGGCGCCACTAATAAATGATTGCTAAAAAACCTGAACCATTAAAATAAAAAAAAAATAGTAGTTTTAAGCACCCGTTTCTCATAACTCCACGTCACATCTTTAATAGTATTTATTGGTGAAAGTATTATGATGTAACGGATGAGGATATATTTAAAAAGTGAAATTGTGGGCTATATCATTATGTATTTAAATATTTAATTATATGAAAAAATGTAAAAAAAAAAAACAATAACAGATTCAAGATTTTGTGAACTTTAGTACGTACTATAATTACAAAAAAAATATTTGCCATTAGTGAATAAGAAATTTATCTGAACTAAAAATAATAAATGAAAAATGTGAAGTATACCGTTTGCTGTATTGATTTAAGGAGCTTATATGTTTAACAGAAATGTACTAATTTTGATAGGTCTAAATTCACATAAGTATTCTGTTGGATAGGGGTTATTGCAAGGTTCAGGTAGAAAACTACGCCCTCTTACAATGCGGTGGTAAAATCATAAAGGGAGCTTGTTCTAAAAAGCAGATCTACAGGGTGTCTCTAAGTTTACTTTAATCCAGTAGTTGATAGTTTTCGAAATTTAGGGTGTTAACGATATAACTTTTAAATTGGTTTATAAACATTTATCTTAATGGTGGCTTGATTTGCACTTTATATGGTTCATGGGGGGTTTCTTAGGATTACAAATCAGGATTTGATCACAGTTTCGATATACGTTGCAGATGACGGCATAAGCAGCGCCTAGACTACACCTAAAGCTTCTTAACTTTTTTGCTTGGAAATATCCAATTTCTAATTAAAAATTATTATTCCTTGGCATCTTTTATCTAAAACAGTTATACCTAGTAGGTGTCGTTTCGAGCAGCTCTTTCTGGGATAATATAATTTAAATGTTTCATTGCGTACAGAGACTCCCTTTATATTTTGTGCAGGCTTGTCCAAAAAATTTTGAGCCAATTTAAGGGCCAACAGGACAATAATAATAAAAATTTACGTAGCAAGGAGCTATCAACGATAATAATGTAAGAATGAACTGATGAAGAACAATAACAATCCAAATCAGAAAAAATTTTAGAACATGTAATCTCGAAATCGAAATTTTTCCTCAAAAACTAAACAAATTAGCAAAAAATTCAATCGTGCTATCGATAGTATAGATTTTCTGGTAATTTTAGCAATTTTAGATTCTTACTGGCGCCATATTGGATCCGTCATTAAGAATCTTGGAATTTTGATTCTATAATATTGATGGAGAACTGCATATAATTACGCAATAATCTTTCAACATCATGACATTTCTTCAATATGTCTTTGGACTGTCTTATCGCTCAAAGGGATTCTTTTGAGTATATCATATGCAGGTTTATATGGAACAGTTTTACCAATCTCTATAACAGCTGGCTAAATTAGCTCTTTCCCAACAGTATGCGACTTCCCTGGTTTTGCTATCAGTAAAGAGATATTGTAAGATGCTCACAAACCATCATCGTCTCTTTTTGACATTGAAGTGAACACACTCTCAACCACGGATCTCACCTAAAGTTTTTCTTTCAGTGTTTGAAAATGCTTCAAATCTTTACTTTTTTTTATCAAGATGTAATTTCTTCAGGTAATCTTCCAAATTGACTGATTTTATAGTGTCATTGCTTAAAGACTCTGTTGTACATAAGACCTGTAGGCCGGTGTTTGTCTAACAATGATGGAATAAAACCAAATTTCAAATAATCTCAACGCTATATTGCCTACATTTTTTTTAGATTCGGCCATCTGTAATAGCAGATATAAAAAAAATCAAGCTATTTAAATATGATAAGACTTAGCAACGCTATATTGCCTACATTTTTTTTTAGATTCGGCCATATGTAATAGCAGATATAAAAAAAATCAAGCTATTTAAATATGATAAGACTTAGCAACGCTATATTGCCAACATTTTTTTTAGATTCGGCCATCTGTAATAGCAGATATAAAAAAAATCAAGCTATTTAAATATGATAAGACTTAGCAACGCTATATTGCCTAAATTTTTTTTTAGATTCGGCCATCTGTAATAGCAGATATAAAAAAATCAAGCTATTTAAATATGATAAGACTTAGCAACTCGAAATTGATTTCCCCACGTTAAACCTTATTTTAATCATTATGGCGGTTGTTGGGCTCTTATACTTAGATACCACCGAATTTTGTTTATAAAGATTCGGACAGAAAGAAAGAAAAAAAAGATTGTTAAAATAGAAAAAACTAAAAAAATAAAACTTTAAAAAAGTTATTATGGGTATAATAGGTTGATTAGAATGTCTTCTTCTTTCTCCTCTTCTTTACAATGTCTTATTCTACCTCATTAGTAGGCTAGTGCCTGTTCATTGCCAATACGTCCTCCCCACAGGACGATGTCAAGCATTTTCTCCATCGCTCGGGTAATCTTCCTTGTGGTCTCTTTCCCATTAGATTACTTTGTTTTGCATTTTCAACGAGTCTTGTGTCTTCCATTCTTTTCATAGGTTTGTTCCAAAATTTCCTTATTTGTCTTCCTCACTTTCCTATGTCCTGTATTCTGCATTGTTGTCTAATGTCTTCGTTCCGTATTTTGTCATACAGTGTTTTGCCTTGTATATTTCTTAATGCTTTGATTTCGACTATTCTCATCATTTGTGGAGTATTGGCTATGTCTGGTCTTGTGTTTGCCGCATATGTTAGGACGGACCTTACTGCAATTTTGTATATTTTGATTTTATGTTTTAAGATATTTCTCCCCCGAGATAATTTGTCTTAGACGTCATGAGATTCTAGCTGCTTTTTACTATTCTCATCATTTGTGGAGTATTTCGTCCAGTCTTGGGCTCATTCTATTTTAAAGAGACTTTAGGGTTTTTTTTCAGAGCTTCTTTTGTTAATTTAATATCTCTGTTCTCCTGTATCATTTTTGTTTTTTCTTCTTCCATATATAAACAATAAAATATGTTTCTCACTATTATGTTGTGATTTTGTTGGTTTGTGTGATATCCTTGATTTCTAGCTTATTGTTTCTAAGCATTCTTCTTTGTCTTCCATACATATTCTTTTCGATCTTCTTAGTGAATTTTTCCCAATTGTTTTCTTGTATTTTCTTTTATTTTTTGGGTTCACCTTGTTTCATTCACTTCATTTTCGGGTGTTTTGTCTCATACATACTGTATATATGCTTTCTTCTTTTAATTCGCTAGCTCTTCTACCTCTGGTGGGAACCATGGCGTCCTGTTGACTTTATTAACATTCACCAGTTTCTTTCTTATTGCTTCGATGGCAGCGCTCAATATGTTATTTTTTTGTCGTTTTCCATTGGTCTTCTGAGCTGCTTTTTGTGAGAACTATATTTTCTATTATTTTACGTATTAAATGATTTTTTACAAGGGATTTCTGGAGTTGTCTTCTAACAATTAACTTGTGATCACTTCCAGAGTTGGCCGAATTTAAGGTTCTTACTGTGGGACGAGCTTTCTGTTGGTAATAATATAGCACAACACTAACTATTATCCTTTTGTATTTTGCCATGTATATTTGTTCTTCAAATAATTTTCGAAGAAAGTGTTATAAATTTTCATCTTGTTATTTGGGAAAAATATTTTTAGTAGATCTCCACTATAGTTTTACTCTCTTTCTTGAATCTCTACATTGTGCCATCTAGCGGTTAATTTCTTATTCTAGCATTTAAGTCTCTCACAATTGAGATTTTATTTTGTTTTCTAATTTTTTCCACCACTACTGGCAACGCTTCATAGAATCTCTTTCTTTTCTCTCCTTACTTATAACCGATGAGTAGACAGTTATGAAGTTTATTTTTCCATTTTCCGCATTTATGGTGACCTGTAGTACTCTGTAGTTAACATATATAATTTATAGTTGTTGTTTCTATTTCTGTACACATGTAGGGAAATTTCAGACTCCTTTTATCCTTTTTTATGTTAAATTGACGAGTTTTTTTAGTACTCAGCGAGAATTTTCAATAAAAAAAAAGGAGAAACCTTATTTGCGGTGTCGAGGTTACCAATGTATAAATGTTTTCTGAAACACTGACTATAATATATTCAGTGGTATGTTTTGTAGTCTACTGAAACTTAGAGTAGAGTATATTCCACCACCTAGTTCCTGCCGTCTAGTGTAAGTGCACCTGTAGGACTCCCGCTAGAAATGTTCTTGTGAGTGAGTGTAGATCTATAATGTATTAATTTAAGGGAAAGCAATATTCTTATGTTATCTGACTGGGCAACCTGGTTTTTTAGTGTCCGTATCTAAAAGACACAAACCTAACTTACCTCCTTATAGTGAAAGCTATTTTCTCTGTTGGTATAGATGCTGTTGATCTAAAATTTGATTCAGTTATAAAATTTGGTTGCCTAAACATTGTTTTTTTTTGAAAAGGTGGTCAAAAATGGGACTTAAATACATTTTTTTATTCTACTGGGTCAAATGGAATATCATATGAAAGTAGATTTGTAATTTATTCTAGGAATCTTTTTCTTTTGTTTTAGATATACATAATTTTTTTTATTTTTAAACAAAAATGTGAAAGAAGTTCACCTACTCTATCACCCCTATCTCTAAATATAGTACTTCTGATTTATGATTTCGCAGAAAAAAATATTTACTAAACAAAATTCGTTCACTGTTATTTATTTAAGAAAACTAATACATTAAGGAAAGTAACACATATAGTTCTAATATAGTCTAATAGATTTGTGTAGTCTATAATGTTAGATGCTAAGGAACCTTTGGCGAGGGAGTGACGCTGGCACTTGAGCATTATTTTAGGGAGACCATTATCCTCTCTGACCCAAAATTTCCTATAAAAAGTATAACACTATATATACATTTCTATTAAAAGATAAAATCATGAATGGAACAATTAAAATTGATTCAAATCTATAATTATTTATTCACTGCCTCAAGTAAACATTTTATGTACTAAAACATACATTGCGTGTCCATATACAAATATTTATTAACACTTTAAATATCCGTAATAATTTAGCACATCAGTTACTAGTTTTAAGAACAATTAGTGCTTTCTATTAATTATAATAGCTTATTACTAATTTATTTAGTGAATTTGTCATGGTCATAAGTTAAAACATCATTAGTTGACTTAAACTGATACGTAAAAGTTGAGCGTCATAAGGAAGCTTATGATCATGAATCATAGATACCTAGTTATGGATTATTAACAAATATTTTTTTTTCGTTATCGTCTGTAAAATATTTCCAATAATTTATTTTGTTCTTAATTCATATTTTATTTATATTTGGGTGGATAAACTTAATATTTGATATAACGGCCAAGTTTAATGAACATTATCATTCAAAGCTAGAATTGTTTCCTTAACTTGCCATCAGAGGATACTGTACTTAACAATGAAAAATATATTTCTTTCATTTTATCAAATATACTCACCTCCCAAAGTTTCCCGATGTTGCTTCCGATTCCCCGTACGAAAGCAGGAATACCAAACCTACCACTAAAACGTACTTGGTATTATATCGGTGTTGTTTTCATTGAATGTTCATAACATCATTTATAATTAGCCCCTGATAAAAAAAAATATATATATTTACAGGATATTATTAGTAGTAGTATTATAAGACTTAGTCAAATAGATTTCGCATTCCCTTCAGGAAATATTCACTTATACTCTGATATAATAAGGATGACACTCTATGGGGCTCTTTCAATGTTGTCGGGCCCTAAATGATATTTTGGTCCACTGCATTTCTCATAAACTTCTAAACCGTTTAAGCGGTCCCAAGTATGTCTTGTATTGCCTTATACAGGTGTTCGCTAAGGCCTAGTTCCCTGAAGACTCTTCGATACTACGCTGGTTGTTAATAAAATTATGAAGATGGTCGAGACCCTATTCATTCCCAATTGTCTGCGTATTTTTACTTCCAGGTCTCTGTATTTGCAATATGCTCAATATGCTTGTCACTTAGGTTGTTGTTGTTAGGGATGTCAATTTCTATTAGTTTTGCTCGTCTGGATATTTTATTTACTAACAAAAGGTCTGGTTTATTTTAAGCAACTGTAAGATCTGTAAGAAAAATTCGATCCCAGTAGAGCCTGAACTCGTTATTTTCCAGTAGGGTTTCCGGGCTGCATTAATAGTATGGCACTTTCTCTACCTGCAGTAGTTTGACTTTCTCTGCCAACCCTTGATAGATGATCTAAGGCAACTAAATCGTGTTTCTTCTTGTAATTTGATTCAGTACATGCGCAATGTTCTCTTGTTAAGTGCTGAATTGTCTTTGACGTTCGAACTCCATATTGGCATTGAATGTTCTTGATCAAGAGATCTCTAACTATGCATTTAAGATAATTTCTCGTCAGGACGTCCTGTTCTTGGATATCTCATAGCAAGCCTTGATATCATCCAGTAATTAGAATCTAGAATGTTGATATGGTTCACTTAATTTAGGTGTCATCCATGAATGAGCTTCCGTAGCCAGACTTGAAACTTCTCTTGATCTGGCTGGTGATGGGAATTCAGATAATCCCCCAACCGCAGGGGTATTGAATCGCTTGCCTTGGATATTGTGTGTAGCAAAAAGACTCCGCTAATCTACAAAAGTATGAGAGTAAGTTTGTGAATTGTTGATCCAACTGCTTACCAATATCCACCAATTCCCTGCCTCCGTGGTATTTCGGAAGCATTTCCTTTTTAGTAGCACTACGAGGATGATGTGTGCCTTTGTCAGAAGCGTTCTGACTTTCCTCTACAAACTTTATATGTTTGTCCTGCTCTGTTTGCCAATTCCTGAGGAAGTAATTGAATGCAGAGCATGCATAGTTCTTGAGCGCCTTAAATAGATTTTTATTGTTTAGGTTGGTTCGCAGTACCTGCCTTACCTGTCTTATGAACTTGTTAGGTAATTTGGACCTTATAGTTCGTTGGTCAATTTTTTTTATAGGTTTATTATAATTTTTCTGAATTCAAGCCAAACGGCTTCGCACTCCCTTCAGAAAATATTGAGTCATTCCAGATATATAAAGATACCAAATATATGAAGCTCTGTGGGAACCCTTTCCATGTTATCGAGTTCTAGGTGACGTGGTGGGAAATACAGTAGTCTCCTACGAACTTTCGGATGGTCCACGCGGTTGCAACAAAAACTGCTTTCTGAATCGGCTTATATAGATGTTCACTAAGGTCCATCTCCTAGATGTTCTGCAGGAGATTCTTTGGTATCACTCCAGTTGTTGACAAAATTATGGGAATCCTTTGGACGCTGTTCGTTGCCCATTGTCTTCGAATTTGCACTTCCAGATCTCTGTATTTGACGATCTTCTCGTTATATTTCGGCCTTAGGTGTTGTTGTTAGCAATGTCGATTAGTGCAGTTCATTTAGAAATTTTATCTGTTAGTATAATGTCTGGTCTATTATGAGCAACTGTTTGAACCGTTCGGTCCCATTATAACTTGAACTGGTTGTTCTCAAGAATAGGCTCCGGATTGTATTTGTAATAAGGCACTTTTCCTACCTGCAATAGGTTTAACTTATCTGCTAACTCTTGGTGGGCTGAGTCATATCTTTCCTTATACTCGATTGCGGCAAATGCTTTGTATCCTTCAGTTATGTGCTTGATTGTCTCTGATGTTTGACAACCATATCTACATTGATCATTGTCTATTGAAGGATCTCTGATGATGAACTTCCGATAGTTCTTCGTCAGAATAACCTGGTTTTGGATAGCTAACAAGAATCCCTCCGTTTCCGAAAACATCTGCCCTGAAATCAACCAGTAGTTCGACGCTAAGTTGTCAAAATTGTCCCGATTGACTTCATTTGAATGCCGTCCATGAAGTGGTTTCTGTAGCTAGGTTTGTAACTTCTCTTGGTTTGTTTGGTGATGAGAAGCAATATCCTGTTCCCTCGGCTGTAGACGCGTTGAATCGTCTGCCTCGCATATTGCTCTTGCTGTAGTATGGAAGAGTCTGCCATTAATCCTCTTCCTCCTTGATATTTTGGAAGCATTGTGCGTTCAATAGCATCCCGAGGGTGTTGTTTTTGTGCTTTTGTTAGGAGTGCTCTTATTTTTCTTTGCATGTTTTGGATGTTCGTCCTGCTTCATTTTATTATTCCAAAAGAGGAGCTAAGTGCAGATCAAGCGTACGTGTTGAGCGCCTTAAACAAATTTCTACTATTTAGATTAGTTCGTAATATCCACCTTACCCTCCTGACAAATTCGGTTGTCAATTCGGCTTTCATAGTGCGATGGTCAATTCGTTTAACCTCTTTCATATCTAGATATATGTATATTTGTTCTGCTCCATTGCAGCTATAGTCTTACCGTTCTGCATTCAAAATGCTCCTGGTTGTATCCTAACTTTAACAATGTTTAAAATACGGCACTTGTCAAGTTTAAATTGCATTCCGATATCATCGGAGAACTCCTCTACAATTTTAAGCCTTTGTTTCAGCTGGTTTCTGGTAGAATCCATCAGTTATTATTAATAATAATAATTATTATTATTTTCAGCAAAGAATGAGTTATTTCTGGTAAACATATTTCTGTCTTTGTGATATCATGTTAATTATCTCTTTTTAAAATCGATTGGATGATCGAAAGAGCTAGTCTTCCTGAATTTTTGGGGAATATGATGGTTTTATGTACATTTCAAAGTTCGTAGTATATGTTTTGAATCCTGAGCGATAAAACTGGCGAAATTTAGTATTCGAATCTACATATTTGTTGAAGTTTAATGATCTTATATTCATCACCACTGACAAAACCTCGTATATGCCTAAAAGAAGCAGTATTTTATCTCAAATGCATTCTCCCTAGAAGATATATAACATTTCGGTTCAATCGTTATTTAAGGATTTATTTCACAAAATTAGCTCTCCGCAACGAAGTGGTGACTCTCACGCGATATTTATATCTTAATTGAATATTTTTTCTACTTCCATTTTATTACGTATGACTTGTATGATTTCCCTGAAGAATTGTTAAGGTCATAAATTGAAAAAACGTTACTTATAAAAGAGTCGATAGAATCAATAATATCAAGTTTTTTTTATCGTAGCTCTTAATTTCCCACAGGTAAATTTTAGGTTTGTACTTTTTTTCTCAAATTAAATAATCCCAGATTTTTTTTTTCAGTATAGTAATATGAACCTATAATATTTAAGTATTCAGTTCACTAATGTTTGATTTTGACAAGAAAAAACAGTTTTGGTTCGAGAGTTAACAATCTTAGTATCCATCTTGATAAAACTTTATGTATGCCTATTTTATCAAGTACAATTATCAAAAAACCTGCTTCAGATATTTTTAATACTCTAGCAATAGTAAAGGTTTCAAGGATCATTGTTTCTAATTTCCTGCAAACATCAAGATTGATTGTGTCTGATAGATTTCCACTTCTTGGGTCATCTTGTATAGAGTCTTTTCCCAAATCGTTCGCGAGGATTTTCAGGACAGTTTTATTGCTTTATTGAAAATTCCATTGGATTACTACGTTAATAAAGCATATTTTTTTACATAAGTCGGACTGAGTCCACAGACTTCTATCGCTTCAGGCATTCCATTTAAGATTAGATAGTAATTGGAGTTTAGCTTTTGAGCCCGTTAATTTAGAAAATTCTGAATTTATCGGTTACGTAGCCAGTTGTTGCCATGAATGTGGAAAAGGTTACGCATTCGAGGTCTCTATACACGGTGTCCCACGATGAAATGATGTGATCGATTTCTCGAAAAATATACTGAAAATTTTTTAAAATTTGGCATTTTACTAAAGTCGATGGGGGCCGTTTGGCTAAAATATTTTCAAGATGGTGGCACTTCCGGTTATGCCGAAAGTTGTTGCATTCTCGATTATTTTAAATAGAATACCCAATATGTTATTTCATTTTTAGATTTTATGTAAAATTATAAACACATTTTGTGTATAATGTCCTATATCTAAGTCTAATTCTTTTTCAAATATTTTAAATTTTATGGGAAAAATGGCGTTTGTAGGCCTAGACATAACTATCAGTTTCTCCTATATAAAAGCCTTTTTATTTAATTGGGGTTAGTTTTCTTCTAGAAAAAGATCTACTCTAGTGAATTATGTTGATATTTTGATAATAAATAAATACAGGGTTATCAAAAACTAACATTAAATATTGACTTGAAAAAACTGGTAAAAGAAAACTTTTTATACATAAACCCCCTATTTTTATAATGTTGTCTTATTTAGCATTAAAAATAACGGTGACTTTGTACTGGAAATTTAACATTTTTGTATTGTAAAAATACTAAATGGTTTACCTACAGGGGGAAACAAGTTGTTCAGAATTTCCACCTTGAACTTCCAAACATTTTTCTCATCTCCGAGTTAGTTCGTCATGAGTTGTCGCTCTAATTGAATCTGGAGATAAACTTTCGAATGCATCCCTTACCCTTCCCATACAGTCGTTCATTGTTGTCACTGGATTACAATAAACGATGTGTTTTATTGTTCCTCATATAAAATAATCTAAGACAGTCAAATCAAGAGAACGAAGAAGCCGTAGAAAAGGTCCACTGTTAGAAATCCACTTGTCAAATGTTGTTCCTTTGTATGATCGACGCTGAGATTTAACTGAAATTGATGGTTAAACTTGCAAATCAATTGGTTTTGTCGATGGGACTATTCAAAGTGACATTGTCGCTGACGATATGTGGCAAAGACACTTTGGCTCCTTTTATCAGGCTTCCAGTCATTCTATAGAGGCTATCGTCATATATTTGCAGAGTTTTTAACTTGGACTTTTAACGGTTTCACAAAACTTATTTTTTGTTGTAAAACAGTTAATAAAATACAAAATAATAAACAAACTGAAATCAAATTTAACATACAAGTAAATTTGGTTGTCACTATTGTACGTTACTCACAGTCAATTGTTTCTATCATAACTGGGTCGATAATTTTTCTAGTATCCCCGTACAATAACGGATTAAAAGGGAGCTATAGCCCCAGGCTCTGCTGTTCTGGGGACCTTCATAGCTTACATGTCTGTTCGGGTACGATTGTTTGAAAATTTTCAAACAAATACGGAATAAGTCAAATTTCCCAGCAGTTGAAGGTTTAAAAACGGCGAAAAATTTCTAGAAATATGACTCTCATATCTAAGTTTTAAAATTGTCGATTTTGAGGATCTATATTCATTTAAAATGTTTTCAGTTATGGTCATATTATTCAAAACTTCGGAAAATACTGCAGAGCAAAAAGAATCTGTTATAGTTATTTACACCATTAAGAAGATCTGTAAAATAAAATGTTAGAATTGACAAATAATAATTTATTTGAATAAATTTATGAAATAAAGTTTTTACCTCAAAATATTAGTACTGGCCTTAAGGAGACGTCTGATCTTAAGTAATCCCAAGTCCCCTATAGGCTTAATTTAGCACTGCCCCCGTATGCACCTCAAAGAACAAACCTTTAAATAAAAAACATAAATCTAGATACAGACCATTGAAATCAAAATGATAAGAAAAGTAATTATCTCCCTAAAATAGAAAAATATTTCATTTTTGCCCATTTACTAATAAAGCAAAGCGTTATATTTATTTTCGTCCTTTTAGGGATAAAATCTGAATGTTGTAGAAATTTTTGTTATTTTCATGTTATTTATTATCTTTCAAATATTTTAAATCTTGTATGAGATACAACTAGTACAAACGCAGTTGCATTGTATAATTTTTTTGTTATAGCTGGCGACGACGAACATATATTGCACTTGCACGGAAACCATTTTTACGTCGTGGGTTCGCGTCAATTTGACAAACCAATGACCAGAAAGGAAATTATAGAGCTAGATGAAGAAAATGAGTTGGTGAAAAGAAATTTTAAATACCCTGTAAAGAAAGATACGGTTCGAGTTCCTAAATATGGTGTAGTAGTATTGAGATTTGTGGCCAAAAATCCAGGTAAATATGTTAAATATTCTAAAGATAAAAAAATATTTTTTTTGATAAGCACTGTTGGGTCAGTCTTATATTTATAGTAATGTTCAAATTGAAATTCAAAATTAAAAAATGTATTTATCCAAGAGATCACAAGGACAAGTCGTAAATCAATGAAAATTTAAAAGACCACATGTTACAATAAAATTTTTATAAAAAAAAATTGAACCGAATTCTAAAAGTGCGCTAAAAACTGAAAAAAACTATAAATTTTTATATGAAATTGAACTTTTTGAAGTCGGCGCCAAACTAATATCCGACAAAATGTGATTTGCGTAAACAGATTAAAAATACTTTATTTGTAATTGGTTTCTTACCATAATTTGTATATATTAGTAGTTATTTATTTCATTTACAAATAATTTGGCGCCGACTTCAAAAAGTTCAATTTCATATAAAAATTATAATTATTTTTCTCTTTTTAGCGCACTTTTAGAAGTTGGTTCAATCTTTTTCAGAAAAATTTTCCTAAAAATCTTTATTTATTTAATTTTTCTTATATTTCTTTGTTAAGGACTTTGGATGTTAAGAGATGAAAAGTCACATGGATGGACTAAAGGACTAGATATGGTTATTGAAGTTGGTGAACGACATGAAATGGTAGCAACCCCTTCAAACTTTCCAACTTGTGGAAATTATATTGGACCTGAGTTCTACTTATTATAGGAAAATTTAAAAGCAATTGTACATTTTAAAATATAGTTTTGAAATTTGTATATAGTTTTTATCCTCATCGTCGGTCTTTTAAAAATTTTTTCGGTCACTACATAGTAATTTTATTTCAACAGTGGATCAAATTTATTGCAGTTTCTCTAATATAAATGTAATTTTATTGCATTTTTCTATATGATTAGGCGAAGTTGAAACAATCGAAACCAATTTGACTTGACTGTTTCACTGGTTGCAACAAATTCAAGTAATGAGCAAAATTCATCATTAGTAAAATGATTACAAGAATAATCGTCTCGTGGTCGCCCATAATTAAAACAATCTACACAAGAATTACCATATATCAAGAATATTGACTGCTTTTCAATTATCTAATTGTTTTACTTTTAGCACCTCATTATTGTTGTTATTTCTAATAAGTAAACAAATATAGTTGAAAATTTGTAAATACAAGATAGGTTTTTATTTTATAGTTTGTAAACAAGTAAAGTAAATTCTTCTTAGTATATAAGTAAGGATAATTTTTTGGATAATTAACAAATTACATGTGTAGGATATCTTTGTATATTATAATTAGTAGAAGAAAAGAATTACATATGTTATTTCATTATTATTTATTTATTTGTATGTTATATATTTACATTATAAAGTTTAAAAATTTTGAACAATATAGTCACATTTTCTTAACAACTGATACAATTCACCACAGCTACAGCAAGCAAAAATTAGATTAATCAGGAAAAGCAATTATTTGCATCGATGTCGAAATGTTTTTATTGTAGGATAATTTCAAATTAATCATTTAATATAAAAGCTACCCTTTTCAAAAATAGATGTGAACTTTGTGTAAAAAAATAAGCCAGAATGCAAGCCAAATATGACTAGGAAGTTTTGAATATCTTTCTTTTACACAGGAAGTCAGTATAAGCGTAGAGGTTATTTTTCGGCGTCCATTTATATATTTCATGGTTACAATATACCTAGAATGCCCTCCTCAGCCAGTCTAAATATGATTGCGGCGTCTGGTAGACCACCCCAGTTTTTTATATTGCAAAATCAAGAGTGGTATTTTTTGAGTGCCATGTACTATGCCGCATGTCAAATTGTCAAATAATTATTCCATTTCTAAAAATCAAAACAGGATCACTTACAAAGCTTCTAAAATAAATTTAAAATTACACAAAAAAATAATTTAAAACGGAATACTCTAGTTCAACAAACTATAATACAATGGTAAAAAATTGATACAATGTAAAAAAGTTTCGAAGAAGAACTCACCAGGAGAGTAATATAGCTAAGAACAGCCGCAGTTCTTAGGTCCGTCCGCAGTTCTTAATTCCACCAGAAGATGATTCTAAATCTTTAAAGAGGTTATCAAAGGATTTTTTGTATGCTGACTGGTTCTAGAAAAGAGAATGTACAAATTGTCCCTACTTCTATACTCATAAGGGTTCACCTCTCCCCACTTACTGAACAAATTCAAATTTGCATTTACGTATGGAATACTTTCCAGAATGTAAATATTAATAATTGTGAGAAATCCTTCCCAGCGAATCTACCTCACAAGATTCACGCTAGGCCACACGGAACATGGTACGGATTATCTTAGCCGAGTATTATAGAGTAAACATAGTCATAATAAGATGTCTTCAATACGTCCATATCAATCTGATTTCTAAGTTGTAGTATGGAAAAATTTCGGGAAGCCAACTTGTTGTATAAGAAAGCAATATGAGCGTCCCGTGGCAAGTGTTGATCAATAGTGATTCCTAAAAACTTAATTATTTTATTTTCAACAATACTATTCCCTTGATACTCAACTATGACCAGGTTGATATTTGTTTTACACATTCAGTTGCAGCTTTACGCAAAGCATCCTTTTACTATTGAACAATGGAAGATCATTAATATAAATAACACAATGGGAGCTAAAACACTACCCTGAGATACGCTAGTGTTCACAACAGTTCCCCTGGATTAAACTTTATTTGTTTCTTCACCCGAGGCTACTGATTGGGATCTAACTTCTTAATTATTCAGTTTATCCAACAGCAATGAATGATTTATAGTGTCAAAAGCCTTCTTAAAGTCAAAAAATATATCAATAGTTTTATGTTGGCTTCAATATTGCCTAATACATTCTGAAAGAAAGCAAAAATGGACATCATTCAGGAGAATAGACCACTGGAATAGGCTGGTTGATGTTACGAGGGGTGATGTACTGATGTCTACAAATTATTTTTGTTTTAGTAGTATTAATATGTATTCCGAACTGTTTACCGTACTCGTTGAATCCTTTTAATACTGACCGAAGATCCTGAAGGTTGTTAGCTAAGACTGCAGAATTATCTGCATAGCGAATTTTATTTATTGGGATTTGATACCTCGAGTTCCATCTTCTAAAGATAACTGAAATATTTTCTTAATATGAATATTAACCAGAAAAGGTGACAGTATACATTTCTGCCGAACTCCCTTCAGTGTGCCAAAGATCTATGTTGGTAGATTGCTATCAGTACCAATTTCAGCCAGTATAGTTCTTTTTTCATTCTAATATCTTTATCATCTATACCGATCCTCTGTAATCTTTCCGATAGCGGCTCGTGCTTTACGTTGTCAAAAGATTTCTGGTAGCCAATAAAGTAGATGAAAACACCTTATCTTTGGACGTAGCATTTTTGCACAAATAATTTCATTGAGAAGAGAGCTTCTCTAGTGTAAAGTCCCTTGATAAAAACAAACTGTGTGTCGCCACTTATATCTTCATACTTTTTGTATATTCTTGAAAGAAGGGGCGTGTTAAGAGCGTGGGTTACCTAGCTTAAGAAAAAAATCCGCATAAGCTTATAGTTTTTTTTTTAAATGTACGTGGGTATATTATATGTATATATTTAGATATATTTAATTAATATTCAAAAAACAGAAAGTAACGTATTTTAAGTTCCAGAGATTGTCTTTCCATCAAATAATTGGGTTTCTTTGCATAATGGCTTATTAAAAACCAAAATAACCTAACACTTAAAAATTATTTGGTAATTAATTTATTAAATAGTAGATGACAATGGTTGATGATACAATAATTGGAAGGGCTTTTATGTTCTCACAATTTTCTCTAACCTACTCAGTATCAAGAAGTTTTCTGTTTTAAAATTTTTCTTCCATTTAACTGCTTAATAGAATAAAGCTTGCTATTAACGAAAAGTCTAATAAATTTTTGCTTGGATCACTTAATCAATAATAGTGACCCTTAGCTCTGGTACTATTTTATCGCTCATATAGATTATTTATTTCAATATTTGTGGTTTCTTATCTTTGTTTTATCAGACACTATCAATAAAACAGTATTAGGTTGCAGATTATTTGCCTGCTTACATATGTGGATAATATGTATTTGTAAATTTTAGATTTTACAGTGAAATGAGAATCATGCTGACATTATGTGATAGATAGGAGTGTTTATATATTGTAGGTTTCCGACAATTTAGTTATTTGTTATTTGTTTTGTTAAAATAGCATCTGTAGATTAAAAAAAATGCGTATGTAAATAATTATGTTGCTTACATTTTACATTTAAGCGTTAACTTATAGATATTTTTTATTAATAAAAATATTTTTGTATACTTTATGGCTATTTTTTTTAACATCATATGATTATATTTACCAACCGGAGCAATAATTTATCATAAATTTTGTCAGATAAATTATAAATAAACTAATTAATTTTAATGTTTTAGTCTTGTCATTTTTAACTTAAGGGCTTTTATATAATATGTATTTACGAAATGTATATCAAATATTAGAAAACATGATTTATCTTTGGTAAATATTTTAAGTAATTAATAAAAATTCAAAAGGATATGTACCTAATTAGGAAAAATTATATCGAAATACTCAGAATTATCTATCTTCGAAAATAATATTACTTAGAAAACCTACCCAGTGCCTATCGGACATGCATTTAGGGTTATGTTGCAGTTGTTTTTCTTTTCTTTTGCTATTTGTTCTATATTATCTTTTTTTATCCAAAATATCTCAAAAAATTAGTGAAAATAACAGTATTAGTCCACAGTACAGGGTCGTATTTTGAAAATGACTAACGCTCATCTAAAACTTCATGACTGGGCTTTATTTTAACGTTACCCACAACTTTCTTATCTGCGCAAAATTGACAGTTTTCAATATGGAAAGCGGAAGACAAGTCATCTTAATGATGTATTAAAAAAAGTATGAACAATGGTTTGCTTTTTACTTGAATCGCAAGATAATTATATATATATATATATATATATATATATATATATATATATATATATATATATATATATATATATATATATATATATATATATTTATACAGTGTAACCAGTAAAATCCGCATTACATGGGATTTTTTTTATAAGTAGCTCTATTTGAAATTTGACTTTGGCAAAAATTTCTGCTTCGATCGAGATGAAAATGAACCAAAAAATAGTAGTCACGTGATTAGCATTATCTGTCAAATTTTAATTTTTTCCAAAAAAAATTCAAAAGTGAGGTGATATCTTAAAGTTATTCGAAAAAGTTTTTCTAAATGCAATTTTTAGCCCATTTGCAGAATTTCAGCTGTATAAGATAATTTCAACGCAACCTACATAAAACTTGTTTTTGACCCTGTATAAGATAACTTCATATAATAACTATTTTTTAAAACATAGCTTGTGTCTAAAAGTAATACACATTAATATTAAGAAAATAGTTTAATCGAAGAGACTCGTTGAAACTAGATAAACTTAAGTAAAGTTAAATAAAAATTTATTTTTCACCTAATGCAGAATTTAATGATGACACTATGTATATGTTTGTCTTAATTATAATGTGTGTTACTTTTAGACGCAAACTACGTTTTCAGAAATAGTTTATAGAGCTATCTTATACAGGGTCAAAAACAAATAAACTTTGCATTATATGTGACCAAATTTTAATAGCCCTATTTGGATTTTGTAGAAAAATTCACATTTAATATGACGCTACTATAAACAAAATATGTTTGGGATGAAGCACTGTCAAAACTAAGTAGTTTTATGTAGGTTGCGTTGAGTCTTATTTTGTAACAATGGTTCAATTTACAAAAAATGGGAAAAAAATCTAAATTGTCTTATACAGCTGAAATTTGGCATATGGGCTAACCCAGTTTTTTTTTTCAGTTAACCCGTGCTTTATTTTAGTTTATAGACTTTAATTTCAATATTTCTAGTGTGTCCGGGATTATGATTGCAATGTTGGGGTTTTTTGTCCGTGACTTCTAGTTTCCTTATATTTCTGATGGCAACCCTATCTAAAAGTCTGCATATTTGGCGATCTTTTTATTATACCCATGGCTTAGATTGTTCTTGTTAACAACGACGACTTCTATTGGTATGGCCCTCTTGAATGTCCTATTTATTAAAATGGAGTCTGATTTTTTCGTAAGCAGAGTTCGGTCCTAGTACAATTTGAACTCGTTGCTTTTCAGTATTGTGTCTGATTGATTTATTATTATTAATATTATTAAGCCATAGATGTAGCCATAAGGCTATCGCAGTCCCTCCAGGGGAACATTTACTCATCCTAGATAAACTCAGATATGATAAGGATGGAGGTCTGTGGGGGCTTTTTCCATGTTGCTTGACCCTAGGTGATGTTCTGGTTTCCTACATTTCCCATGCACTTCCACACAGTTCGAGTGGTTCCAAGTAGCAATGCCTTTAAATAGTCTACATGTGTCTAATTCTTTGATATTAAGCAGAATACTCTTCGGCTTCGATATTATGCCGCCTGCTGATTTATGAGAATTATGGAAATCATTCAATTCTCAGTATTTGTCGATATTTTCATTATCATATTCCTTAGATTATTGTTGTTAGGTGTGGCGACTTCTATTAGTGTTGCTCGCTTGGATGTTTTATCTACCAAAATAAGGTCTGGTCTGTTATGTGCAACTGTATGTTCCGAAAGCATATTTTCTTTATTATTCTTATCCATAGGCTTAGCTAAACATTTTCTTATTCCAGTTATGTCGGGCCCTCGGTGATATTTGGTGTTATTATCTGATTTCAAGTCAATGGGCTTCGCACTTCCTTCAGAGAATATTGCCTCATAACAGATATACAAAGATACCAAAAGTATGAAGCTCTGTGAGAACTCTTTCCATGTTATCGGATCCTAGGTGATGTAGTCTGCTATATTTCCTACAAACTTTCGGACAGTCTGCGTGATTGCAAGGAGAACTGCTTTCTGAATTGGCTTATACAGATGCTCACTGAGCCCTAGTCCCTTGATGTTCTGCAGGAGGTTCTTTGGTATCACTAGAGTTGTTAACAAAATTATGCGAATCGTTTGGACTCTGTTAATTGTCCATTATCTTCGAATTTGCACCTCCAGGTCTCTGTATTTGGCGATCTTCTTATATTTTGGCCTTAAGTTGTTGATGTTAGATATAGCCATGTCGATTAGTGTAGGTCGCCTAGAAATTATATCTGTTAGTATAATGTCTGGTCTATTATGAGCAATTGTCTGATCCGTTAGAACCGTTCGGTCCCAATATAACTTGAACTAGTTGTTCTCAAGAATAGTCTCCGGATTGTACTTGTAATAAGACACTTTTTCTATCTGCAATAGATTGAACTTAACTGCTAACTCTTGGTGGAGTATCTTGGCGCCTGAGTTATGTTTGTCCTTATACTCTGTTGTGGCAAACACTTGACATCCTCCAGTGATGTGCTGGATTGATGTTTGACACCCTTATCTATATTGATCGTTTTCTATTGAGGCATCTCTGATAATGAATTTCCGATAGTTTTTCGTAGGAATAACCTGGTCTTGGATAGTTAACAAAAAGCCCTCCGTTTCCGGAGACATCTGTCCTGCAATCAATCAGTAGTTCAACGTTAACTTGTCGACATTGTTTTGATTAACCTCCTTTGGATGTCGTCCATGAAGTGGCTTACGTATCCAGGCTTGTAATTTCTCTTGGTCTGTTGGATGGTGAGAAACAATATCCTGTTCCCTCAGCTGTAGCGGCGTTGAATCGTCTGCCTCGCATATTGCTCGATGTAGAGTGGAAGATCCCGCTAATCTGTGGAAATAAGAACGTAAGTTTATTATTTGTTTATCGAGCTGCTTACCAGTATCCACCAATCCTCTTCCTCCTTGATTTCTTGGAAGCATTGTACGTTCAATAGCACTCCGAGGGTGGTGGAGGTTTTGAATGTTCATCCTGCTCCATTTTAAAATTCCATAAGAGTAGCTAAGCGCAGAGCATGCGTACCTGTTGATCGTCTTAAAGAAATTTGGAGAAATTATGTGTTATTATTATTATAGTTATATTATTTCATGGAACTTTTATCTTTGTATTTTTGATACCTTCGAATGAATTTTAATTTTTTAAATAAGGGTTGGTTTAACACATGTATATGAGGCGAACAGCTTATATTCAGCAATTTATATTAGAAGTACAAGACAATGTATGTAACTATTACTTTTTATGAACTCATAAAGTGTGGCGTATCTTTCCTATTACTGTGTTGTTGAAAGAAAGTAGTTGTAAATATCGCAATGAAAAGTACATAATGAAAACTACAATTTGTACTTTTGTTAGTTATATGAAATAAAAGTTTTCATTGCTAATTTATAGAGTGCTGTTCACACAAACTTTAATGGGAAGGTTAATTACTTTCTCATTTCGTATGTTAATCATGTTCCAAATATAAAATGTAATTAATAATCAGCTCTTTGTAGATGACACATAGATTTATATCATTGTATATTAAACAAAATCTAGAGCTATAAAAATATTCTCTTAAACAAATTTTTTTATGGCATGAGTGAAGTGACTTTAATATATAAGTTTTTTAAGCAAGTTACAAGAAACAAAAGTGGATTTGTAAATAAATAGTCATAATAACATGTTGTATATTTCAACTCAAAAACTCTAGAGATTTATTCTTACAGCAATTGGTCTTGGAAATAAATATCATGTAAGAACATTGAAGAAAAAGTGCAACTTAAAACAAGCTTTTTTAAATATTTTTTCAATAACAATTTATTACTTTACGAATAAATTTTGCAGTTATTATACACACACACACACACCACTATCTAAATTATTTTATTCATTTCCGTATATCAAGTTTCTTTTTAAAGCAAATTAAAGGTGAAAGTTATTAGTACCATATACTGTATTGTTTAGAAATAAAACTAGTGGTTCGTTTCTTGGAAAATGAAGTTTTTCCAATTCGACGTCCGCTAATTTTGTTGTCTTTTCCTTGCCCGTTTAACGCAGCATCTTTTCTCTGGGGTCCCCCGAATAGCTTAATCAGCTATGTTTAAAATCAGCCCGAAAACAACAGTAAACCAAGGATGGAACTTGAAGCCTAACGTAATAAAATGTTTTCGTTTTTCCAAATATGCCAAGCCTTCAGGAAAATACCAGATTAAAGTATCCAGAGCCTTTGTTTTCGGGACATTTCGGAGATGATGGTTATGCAATAGATTTAAGTAGTTATTTGAGCTGAGTTAGTAGCAAGTCTCAAGTGGGGGTAAATGTTAACAATTGAGCTCCTGCTTACCACCTCTGCTTGCTTATATCTAATATTCGGCGACTGATCGAGAGAAGGATAATAATAAAGAATACGTGCGCGAGAGCGTGCTGGCACAGACGATCTGAAATTATATTTGTTGTACTTTAGGACAGCACACCAGCTTGTGGTATTCATATTTGTTTTAAACAACACTACGCATTAATGATATTTCATTAAACATCAACTAATATATCTTATCAATATTCTTCTGGATAGTAAATGGAAAAACTCTGTCATAAAACAATAATCTTCGTCAGAATGATTGTACAGAACTAGGGCCTAAAGATTTTCTTCTGGGGCAAAGTAACGACCTCTTTCTCTAACAGCTCTGTGACTCAACTGTCTTAAACAAGGCTCTGATTCTGACGGTGACGCAATAATTTTCTACGTAATTTTTTTTCATGGATTTAAAAAATATTTTACTAATTATATTTTCTAAAAGTATTAAATTTAAAAGCAAAAGACATTTTCTAACAAATAGCCACAATCTTTCAACTTGTTAAGATGATCTAGAAGGGAACTGTACAAATATACTTTAGAGGTTATCAGCTAATTTTAGCTTTGTTGCAATAGTGAGGGTAAATTTATTAAAACAATTAGAGCAAGAACCATGATTCTTTACCATGAAACAACCCAGATGGATTCTGGATGATAATTAACTGTAATAAACACTTTAAATCTTCAAAAAAAAAATGCTAAATTACCTATATTTGTTTTATTCGGTCGCAAAAACTGTAAATACGTGATGTACAGTAGGTACCTCCTAATTTCTTGGGAGCATACAAGTGAGGTCAAAATGACCCTACTTTGTTATAGAAAAAAAATTCTAAAGTGGAGATACAGAGCCATAAAAGGGTACCTAGCGACTCATTAACCATACTTCAGTAGATGTTTTAGATCCTCAGAGAAGTCAGAAACGGACTTGTAACCTCACTCGTTGAGCCTAATTTTTGACAGGTGCCAATTTACAGAGCTGAAAACTGATTTTTTAAATACTTTGGCCATTCCTCTTCAAACAACGTACTCTTAATTTATTTCACTAAAACTGGCTGTTTTTGAGATAAATCGATTTTTATGAGAAAAACTCAAAAATTACTAATGCTAAATACAAACAGGAAAAAATAAAATACGCAGGGTATGCTGAAATGCTTTAATTTTTAAGCCCAGTCTCACTCTTCAAAGGCAAGAATATGTTATGCTGAAAGATTTTCAGCTCAAACATTGTCAAGTCGAGAGACCTTGCAAAAGGGGATCAATTAATTGACAATGTTATTAAAATGCAAAAATAGTGAAAACATTTAAATGTTATTCTGGCAAATGTTCAATATGGGCTCCACATACTTCAATACATTTTCTTATTCTTCGAATATTTTCCCTCTGCCTTGTAAATAATATTCCGGCATTATTACGGAGTTCGTTAGAATGCTGTGTTGAATAGACTATTTCTTTTAGATGTCCTTAAAAGTAAAAGTCTAAGGGATTTAAGTCTAGAGACCTGGATGATCATTAAACAGGCCCACCATTGACCTATTCATCGAGGGCCAAAAACGCTGTTTAACTGTTGATGAGGTGGAGTACCATCATGCATGTACCACATTTGCATTCTTCTAACAAGATGTACGTCTTCCAATAAATTATTTAAATTTTGCTGTAAAAATTGTACATAAATCTCACAATTGAGTCTTCCTCCCAACACAAATGGCCCTATAAGGTTGTAGCCCACACATTTATAATAAACCTTCGTTTGTGTTAAATTATAGCGGGTTTTCATCAGACCAGAAATGTAAATTGTGTGAGTTTATTATGCCATCTTTTGTAAAACCAGCCTCATCGGTAAACAAAATAAAATTAGAAAAATTTAAATTTAGGTTATGTTGCTGTATAAACCAGTTGGAGTATTGAAGTTTTGCGGGAGAATTATGTACAATCCATTTTGTAACATTATTTTGTGTTGCGAGCTTTCTTATGCTGTTTGAAGGGTTTTCAGCAATATCTTGCAAATTTTATTCCTCTACGTGAGGGTCTCGTTGTTTCCTGTGAGGGCCCCCACCACCACGTTGCGGAAAAAATGACCCTGAATAAAACATGTAAAAAATTATTTCGTTAACTCTAATAATTATTTTCTAATTATCCTCTACCTGTTTCCCTTAAGCTTCAATCAACCCTTTGAAAGGTTTTTGGACTTGGCAATGTCCGACCTGGAAATCTTTCAGCATAACATTTTCTTGCCTTCGAATACTGAGACAGCGCTTTCTCATAAATTGAAGCACATGAACAAACACTACGTTTTTTATTTTTACCTGTTTTTGTTTAGCATTAATACCTTTAAAGAGTTTTGCATAGAAACCGATTAATTTCGAAAACCTCCAGTTTTATCAAAATAAATTAAGAATACCTTTTTTGAAGAGGAATGCCCAAAGTATTTAAAAAATTCAGCTCTGTAAAATGACACCTATCAAAAATTAGGTCCAACGAGTGTGTCTGCAAGTCCACTCCTGACTTTTCTGATGATCTTAAACATCTTCTGTAGTATGGTTTAATGGGTTTTTAGGGCTTCTATAAAATGTTAAAATTTCATTAAATTATTCAAGTCGGTTTAAAATTTAAAGCCATTAAGGTAAATCGCTGGGTACTCCTTTAGGGCTCTATATCTCCGTTAAGAGGCATTTTAGGATTTTTTTTATCAAAGTATTTTGACCTTCCTTGTATGCTGCCGAGAAACTAGGAGGTACTTACCGGACACCCTATATTTGCAAAGGAGCACAAAATTACATGGAAAAATAGCTAAAAGTGTCTTTTTCTTAAATAGTTCTATTGAGATCTAACTGACCGCACATATACAGTGCCTTCATTTCAAAACGAACCATCCTTTAACTTTGTTAAATAGAAAAATTTAAAAAAAAGAAAAAACACGTCAATTTAGATATACAGGGGGAAGTTTAATTTTGCATTTGTTAAAAGTCTGTCAATCACCTCCTCACCTCCAGCTAACCTCACTTTGATATGTCAAATGGGAACCCCCACCTTGTGACACATCATTGTAAGCAGCATAAAATTGTCTATCCAACCGTATAAAAAAAATTAAATCGGTTGACGTACAAGCGAATAGTGTGCAAAAATGTCTTGTAATAATGCATAATATATCGGCCTCGAACTTTGGTATGTCAAATGATTACCCTATAGTGTGATACATCATTTTAAAGGACGTACGATCTGCTATCCAACGATGTCAAAAAAAATTAAGTTAATAGACGTTATAGGCAATTAGGATGCAAAAATGTGTGTTAAATATAAGCAGTTTATTCAGTTTTATTCAGTTGAAGAAAATTATTTTATTAAATGTTCAAAATGTGCGCCGTTATTAGCGAGACAATAAAAAAGCCTATTTTGAAATTCCCCACGAACATTGGCAAGGGTTTCTCTGCTAATTCCTCTACATTCCCGAACAATTCGATCTTTTAAATCGTCAATATTTTCAGGTGGGGTTTTATAAACCTTGCTTTTTAAATACCCCCAAAGAAAAAAGTCTAGAGGGGTTAGGTCTGGAGACCGTGCTGGCCATTCAATTGCACTACGTCTGCCAATCCACGTCCCAGGAAAATGTTCATCAAGCCACTCTCGAATTGCCAAAGCGTAGTGCGGGGGAGCTCCATCTTGCTGGAAATGCAAATTATTTTCATTTAGTACCATAACAGCATTTTCATCCACTTGATTTTCTAAAGATTGCACAATGGCAGGGTATATTGTGTTTTCTAAAAGGTTTAAATAAATTTGCCCAGTTAAATCATCTTCCAAAAAAAATGGCCCGATGATTTCATTTCCATAAATTCCTGCCCACACGTTAATTTTTTCGGGATATTGAGTATGCCCTTCTCGGAAAAGGTGCGGATTTTCATTATCCCAGTATCTGCAGTTATGTCTGTTAACCAGTCCATTTAGAAAAAAAGTTGATTCATCACTAAAGCAGATATTCTTAGGTAAATGGGGGTCCTCGTCAATTCGTTGGCACATTAATTCGCAAAATTGAATTCTCCTATCAAAATCGTCTTCTCCGAGTTCTTGAAGAATTTGAATTTTGTAGGGAAAAAACTTATTTTGTTTTAAAATTTTATGCACAGAGCCAGCAGAAATGTTGGTTAAATCTGCGACCTTTGAGATGGATAAAGTTGGATCTATTGCAAACTGTCCTAGTACCTCGATTTGGCATGCTTCATCTACAACCCTTTTCTCAATAGATTTTTTATTACAAACGGATCCCGTTTCTTCAAACTTTCGTACCAATTCGAGTACATATTTATGGCCCACGTTTTTGTCTTGATGCCTCTCGTTAAATGCTCTGGCGGTTCTACGAGCGCACCGATCTTCAGCTCCATTGAGAAAAATTATTTCTATTCTTTCGGCTAGCGTATACACCATTTATATTCACGTTTCAACTAGGCGTCACAATGACAATTTTAACAATAATAAACAACTGGTGTTTAAAGATCTTAAAAATTTTATTTATTGCAGTGATTTTTTGTACCTATCAGGTACCGCAAAAAATATCATTGAAATAAATACACTAGATTGATTAGACTGCAATGAATTTTGCGATGAATTTTAAAACAGGCTTAGTTTTTTTCTGGCAAATATTTTAACTGTTTATTATTTTAAAAAAATATTTATTTTAAATTTAAAATAATATTTTACTCTATGAAGTAGCCATTTGACATAATAAAGTTTAATGTGATAAGGTGTCTATTATTACCACACATCTTTTCTTACTATTCGCTTGTACATCAACAGATTTTGTTTTTTTTTTATTGGCTAAACAGGAGATAGTATGCCCTTTAAAATGATGTATCACACTATAGGGTAATTATTTGACATACTAAAGTTCGAGGCCGATATATTATGCATTATTACAAGACATTTTTGCACACTGTTCGCTTGTACGTCAACCGATTTAATTTTTCTTATACGGTTGGATAGACAATTTTATGCTGCTTACAATGATGTGTCACAAGGTGGGGGTTCCCATTTGACATATCAAAGTGAGGTTAGCTGGAGGTGAGGAGGTGATTGACAGACTTTTAACAAATGCAAAATTAAACTTCCCCCTGTATATCTAAATTGACGTGTTTTTTCTTTTTTTTAAATTTTTCTATTTAACAAAGTTATTAAGGATGGTTCGTTTTGAAATGAAGGCACTGTATAATGAATTAATAGAAACAATTTTTCGATCTAATCTAATTTATTACTGGACACTGGCAAAATAAATTGCAATATACTTTCTCTTCTTGCAAATTGCATTGTTCTAAAACTTTTTGCTAATCAATGGGCACGAAATTTCTTCAACGACCAGTAAGTGCAAAAACTTAAATCCATTTCAATCCAATTAGCAAACAGATGGCGTAAATTACTTATAAGCGAATTGTTAGTTGCAGATTTAGTTTTCGCGGGGATCTTGTATGAAAACCACATGAGTAATGATTGATGATAAATTATAAATATCGCTACCGGTGTTTTTTTCGTGGAGGTGAATATTTTAATATAATTCAAGTAATTACTCCGGTAAGTACGTAATAAAATACTAAATTTTTCGATATTAATTTTAATAATTAATGTTTAAATATTACAGTTTAAATTGTAATAATAATAAAGCAATGATTTTAAATAAATACATGAAAAATCTTATTACAAAAATATTGTTCAATAACATTGTTCCATTTTTTTAGAAATTTTCGAATTTTAAATAAAACCTTTTAGTACATTATTTACAAAAATTTTTGATAGGTATAATATTGCTTTATTAGCCCTCTGTAAGTTATTAGTGAGATTTAATATAGATGAGTGTTGTAGAGTGTAGGTGGATCTCTTAGTTCATTTACCCCAGAAAAGCATTTCGGTTTCTAAAATCTTTAGCATGCCAATCTCATTTAATAAATACGGGAATACCAAGACTCTTTACGAAATCTGTAAATTTTATAAAAAGCAGATCTTTAGGTTTCCATAACTAGCGGCATGTACGTTGTTCATTTATCCATATATCGTAGCCTTATAACTTAGCTAGTTTTTAATCTTTTACAATTAATTTCTGCAGGCACATGCGTTCCAGTAACCTAAATATAGATCTAAGGTAAAACTGGAAAAAAATAGGGTGAAAAGTAAGGATGGAAATAAATTTTGCATTCACCATATTGGATAGGTCTTCAAAATACGAATAAATGTTATTTATTTCATTGTTTATTGATCGCTACACTTTCGAAATACAAGACTCAAAGTGGCTTTTTAAATGTTCCCCTCTAATTTTCCGACGGTAAATTTTATAAATCTGAAGAAACTTGGTACAATAGATCTTACTAAATATACGTAACGAAAATTGTTACCGGTACTTATTTATCTTAATTATAATATGTGTTAATTTTAGACACGAAGTATGTTTTCAAACATAGTTATTTTCTGAAGTTATCTTATACAGGGTCAAAGTCCAATAAACTTTGGATAACATGTGACCAAATTTTAATAATAGCCCTATTTGGATTTTGTAGAAAAACACACATTTAGTATGGTGCTAGTTTAAACAAAATATGTCTGAGATGAAGCATTGTCAAAACTAAGAAGTTTTATGTAGGTTGCGTTGAGTCTTATTTTGCAACAGTGGTGCAATTTACAAAAAATGGGCACAACATCTAAATTATCTTATACAGGTGAAACTGCATTTGAGCTATAAATTGCATTTAGAAAAACTTTTTCTAATAACTTTTTTCAATATATTGAGATATAACCACACTTTTGAATTTTTTTTTTTGAAAAAAATTAAAATTTAATATAATGATAATCAGTGACTACTATTTTCTGGGTTAATTTTCATGTTGATCGAAGCGGAAATTGCTGCCAAACTCAAATTTCGAATAAAGCTATTAATTAAAAAAAATCTCATATGATGCGGACTTTACTGGTTATACTGTACAGGGTGAGTCAACGATTGGATGAAGTAGGTTTGTGCCTTTTCGGTGAAATTAACAAAGAAACTATATTTATTGTTTGATACAGTTTATTTTTACGCAGATTTTAAAAATATTTAGGACTCTACAGGGTGAGCCAAAAAACTAAGACAGCATAAAGTTGTATTTTTTTAAATAGAACACCCTATATACGAATCGTATTTGCGATTTAGCTTATAATTTTAAATCTTTTTTATTAAGGGTTTACTATAACAAAACTTTATAGTTTCTGACATAATTAAGTTTAAAGAAAAAAAGTCACATTTTCAAGCATCAATTCAATCCTAAATAACGTTTTCAATTTTGTGACAAATATATTCAAATTTGGAATTTAGCAAGGCCAAGGACAAGTTAACATAATTTTTACCTAATATTTGCAATATAAGCTACAGGGTGTTGAATACATCGGCTCAAATTTGAACAAGTTTAAATGAATAAATATCTTTTTTTTTTAAATGGTACACCCTGTATATTTTCATGTTATTTAATAGAGTAATAAAAACCCTAAAAGTTTTGTTTAATATATCCTATACCTATTTATAATAGTTTTTGAGATATTTCAGTTTTTCTTATTTTCCATACTTTTTTACAGAAATAGTCTTCATTATAATAGTAGCCATGTAAAATAATAAAAAGAAACTACAGAAACAAACAGAATGTGGTTAAATATGATGAAATACATTATTCGTTATATTACAACGGCAATAGTTTAATTAAACATTATGTGAAAAAATTAACACAACAATAACGACAAGGCAAATACATATTTACTTTTATACTAAATTGAAACAAAAAAATTACCTATTAAATACTGAGATTAATTATTTCTTTTTAATAAGTGTTCGAATAAACGACCCTTTTGTGCAATGCACAAATTTAGTCTTTTTTGCAGATTTTCTCGGACCCTGGACAAAATTAGTGGCGTTATTGTTCTACAGGTATCCCTAATCCTGTTTCGCATATCTTCCACTGTTGTTGGTGGATTAACATACACCTTATTTTTAATATAACCCCATAGGAAGAAATCCAATGGGGTGATGTCGCAAGACCTTGGTGGCAACTCAATGAAACCCCCACGTCCAATCCATTTTTGCGGATATCGTTGGTCCAAAAACGCACGAACTTCACGATGGTAATGCGGAGGCGCACCATCGTGCTGGAACCACATACTGTCGAGCTCATCCCTATCGAGACCTTGAAGCAGTTGGGGTAGTTCTTCTTGTAGAAAGTTCAGGTAACTATGGCCATTTAGTGGTTCATTAAAAAAGTGGGGTCCAATAATTCGATTATGATGAATACCACACCAAACATTTAATGACCAGTGGTTTTGATGTTGCACCTCTCTAATCCAAAATGGGTTTTCTGTGGCAAAATAATGCATGTTGCGTCTATTTACGGCACCGTTACTTCTAAAAGTAGCTTCATCACTAAACATTACCTTGCATAATAAATTTGGATTTAATTGAATCTCCGCATTTATTGTACGACAAAAGTTTACACGACTTTCAAAATCCTGTCCATGCAATTCTTGGTGTAATTCCATGTGATATGGATGATACCTATATTTCTTGGTAGTACGATTAGCGGTGGATTGTGATGTTTCACATAATGCTGCTAACTGACGGCTACCAATATAAGGATTTTCCTGAACATTTAACAATACTTGTAGTTCTTTTTCTTCATTAGTTACTGGTTTGTTGACCACTTTACGTTTCGGATAATCAACAATACCAGAAGAATCAAATCTTTGCTTTAAGTTTTGAAAAGTATGGGTATTAGGCTGGCGTCGATCAGGATACTTCATTTTGTAAATTCTTTGAGCAAGAAGACAATTTTTTTGAGCCTCTCCTATTGTATAAATCATATCTATTAACTCATTCTTTGGAAAATTCATTTTAAAATATAAGATGAATGCAAAAAAAACCAAACTACACTACATAAAAACCAAAAGAAGCGATTGCGGTTATAAATTTGACACACAGAAAAATGTTCTTTTACATTGTTTTTGTTATGGCTACTATAATAATGAAGACTATTTCTGTAAAAAAGTATGGAAAATAAGAAAAACTGAAATATCTCAAAAACTATTATAAATAGGTATAGGATATATTGAACAAAACTTTTAGGGTTTTTATTACTCTATTAAATAACATGAAAATATACAGGGTGTACCATTTAAAAAAAAAAAAGATATTTATTCATTTAAACTTGTTCAAATTTGAGCCGATGTGTTCAACACCCTGTAGCTTTTATTGCAAATATTAGGTAAAAATTATGTTAACTTGTCCTTGGCCTTGCTAAATCCCAAATTTGAATATATTTGTCATAAAATTGAAAACGTTATTTAGGATTGAATTGATGCTTGAAAATATGACTTTTTTTCTTTAAACTTAATTATCTCAGAAACTATAAAGTTTTGTTATAGTACATCCTTAATAAAAAAGATTTAAAATTATAAGCTAAATCGAAAGTACGATTCGTATATAGGGTGTTCTATTTAAAAAAATACAACTTTATGCTGTCCTAGTTTTCTGGCTCACCCTGTAGAGTCCTAAATATTTTTAAAATCTGCGTAAAAATAAACTGTATCAAACAATAAATATAGTTTCTTTGTTAATTTCACCGAAAAGGCACAAACCTACTTCATCCAATCGTTGAGTCACCCTGTATATTCGATTTACAGCGTATATCCGCAGCATTGTTCAAAATCGATATATTTCCTTCCTTCATGGATTTTTCAATAGTTTTCCATTACGATCCTCTAGGTCTTCCTCTTTCCGGTGGTATCCATTCAATAGCATCTTTTGATAGTCTCTCCTCTGACATCTTCTTTACGTGACTGAACCAAGCTGTCTTTTCCTGGATCTCATCTATGACCGCGTTTTTTATGCCTATCATTCTGTAATACTTTCATTAGTTCTGTGTTTTCATCTTGAAGTTCGACATGATCTTCGAAGGGCGTCTATTTCTACTGCGTTGATTTTACTCTTATTTGATTGGAAAATTGTCCGCGTTTCTGCACCATATATCAAGACACATAAATAAATAAATGTATATTCAGAAAAAACCAACCAAAAGCAAAGCCAGCAAGGGATATTTTTGTTCAGATTACATGAAATTCCGGGAGATGGCGCAACTTGTATTGAACTTTTTGCTTAGGTCCATATAAGTTGCTTAAAGGATTCACTTTTCTTATGATGCGGTGTATTGACGGCAACTAATGAGTTTGTAACAGGTCCACAGATGGCGGAATATTATCAGTGGGAAAAGTTTCCACCTTTTTTGGTGGTTTCTTGCAATCTGAAGTGTTTTTGATTTCTAACTAGAAAAAAGCACGCATGTCCTTATAAGAGCTTTTTCAGTTGGTTTCGTCTGAATATGCATTTATTTTTAGAAAAGCTCGTTTGAAACACAATTTTTTTCATTTACACTCCTGCGTAAAATTTTTTCACCAGGATATCCTGGTAAAAATCATTTTTTTTTTCACTATATGTCGATCTGGAAATATTCAGGGACAGGTTTTATTTATTTTTCTGAGGGGCAAAAAATCTACAATTTCTCACATTGATCTTTTTCTCGAAAATTTCTCGTTTAACTAAATGTTCTCGGACTTAACATAAAAAATTTAACCTTTTAGCTATTGAGTGCTGCTAGAAGGGCTCTTTAGTTGTTAGAAACAAAGCTACAGTGACAAAAAAGTTACTGGTTTCCTATTAGTCACAGAGAGTTAATTTGTTTATCTTTCGGAGAATTGAAACTACAATATCACACAAGCAATAGTTGAGACTACAAGTCTATTTATTTATAAAAACAAATTACAATTTTTTTGACATTAAAACACTGTTTGTTCTTACAAAAAAATTGACATACTAATAATATTTGGTGACAATATAAGATCGTAGGAGTAAAACGCAATTTGGTTTAGAGCAAAAACTTGTGTCGTTTTTCCACAATAAGTTAATAAGAAAAGTATCTTTGTATAAACAAATTGACGTTATCTCATCAACTAAATAACCTTTACCACTAAATGAATGTTAACTTTTTTATCATGATGACATTGTTTTAAAAGGTAAAAATAACGAAGAAGCTATTTTAGTAATGAATATTACATAAATAAAAAACCCAATTTTACTGTTTTTTTGCTTATTTACAGTAAGTAATTATCAAAATTAATCGCGCCATGGCTCAAATTTTAGATTTTCCAACTACATATTACCAAAGATTATTAGTTTCAATTATCTTTGCCATCACTTACTATTTAAACTTTTTTTCCATAATTAATACTTGGAATTTTAAAATTAAAAAACCATCTTTTGACGTAGTTAGTTGTTGAACATTATCAGCTTATCTTGAAATATGTAAAAAAATTTAATGATGGATTGGATATAAATTTTTTTGTTCATAAAAATGTTAATTTAAACAAATTTCGCTGTATGGTTGCTGTAGGTATCACTTTCCAATGCCAATATTCAATTTATGAAAAGGGTAATACAAAATATGTATATAATGGATTGTAATATCCAAAATATCAAAAGTATACGAAGTGCTTCATTTTAATAAAATTTTTATTAAAAAATTGAACCGACTTCTAAAAGTGCGCTAAAAAGTGAAAAATAACCATAAATTTTTATATGAAATTGAACTTTTTGAAGTCGGCCCCAAACTAATACCTGACAAAATGTGATTTGCATAAACAGATTAAAAATACTTTATTTGTATTTGCTTTCTTACCATAATTTGTATATATTAGTAGTTATTTATTTCGTGTACAAATAATTTGGCCCCGACTTCAAAAAGTTCAATTTCATGTAAAAATTTATGGTTATTTTTCACTTTTTAGCGCACTTTTAGAAATCGGTTCAATTTTTTAATAAAAATTTTATTTTTCTATTTTTAGTTTTAGAATTCATTATGACATTCATAAATTATTTGAACTAAGTACTAATCGAGATTAGTGTACCTCGCAATGACTCCAAACTGGCAAAAAAGTACCCATTTTATCCAAAGTTGTAAATCACCTTAAAATGAACCACTAAAAATTCTTTAGTTCTTAGAGTTTTCCAAATACCAATCAACTAGGGTCAAACGAATATTTAGTCTGTCATTGAAAATCCACTATCTTAAATTTCAAATTAATTTTAGATTGGAAATATAGGCCCCAAAACCTTCTAATATCGATATTTAAAGAAAATAAATTAATTTTTTATTCACCATATTGGATACGCCATATTGAATTTTTTAAAAATTATTTTAGATTTGTCATATGCGACTCCGAAAACTCCCCCGTACCAATTTTGGAGAAAATCGGACAAAATTAATTTTTTTGTAGGCCATATTGGATCCGCCATATTGAATTTTTTAAAAATTATTTTAGATTCGTCATACGCGACTCCGAAAACTCCCCCGTACCAATTTTGGAGAAAATCGGACAAAATTAACTTTTTCGTCCACCATATTGGATCCGCCATATTGAATTTTTTAAAAATTATTTTAGATTCGTCATATGCGATCCCGTAAACTCCCCCTTACCAATTTTGGTAAAAATCGGACAAAATTGATTTTTTGATCCGCCATATTGGATCCGCCATATTGATTTTTTAAAAAATAATATCAGATTCGTTATGTGCAACCTCAAAAACTCCCCATACCAATTTTGGAGAAAATCGGACTAAATTAAATTTTTTTGTCCGCCATGTTGGATCCGCCATTTTGAATTTTTTAAAAATAATTTCAGATTCGTTGGGTACAACCCTGAAGATTCCTTCATGCCAATTTTGGAGAACATCGGACAAAATTAATTTTCTTGGCCGCCATATTGTAAGCGCCATCTTGGATTTTAGTGCACCAATTTCATCTAAAAAAATATGGGACCACCGCAGCAACTTCCTTTACATAACGTAAAAAATTTTATTCAAATCGGTGCAGCCGTTCCGGAGTAATCGGTGTACATACATAAAAAAAAAATACATAGTCGACGAATTGAGAACCTCCTTCTTTTAGAAGTCGGTTAAAAAATACAATTTTATTCTGCTACTACTTTGTGCTTGTAAGCAGTCTAATACTTGTTGTAATTAAGGCAGATAAAAGCCTGTCAGTCAAGTTAGCAACGAAATGGGCAGACTTATGACTTCTGTCTATTTATACGATCCATGTTAACTACTATTTTTCGTCTCCATAAGTTTTGTCGTCGTTAAGCCGGAGACACAAAAAAATTTTTACATCTTACTAAGATTTATGTCCATATTGCGCTGAAAAAATTGCATGCTCTGATCCTTACAAGTTTAAGAGTACCAGGGTTCTGATATTTCTGGAAGTTTTGGTACAAAAATGGAATAATTTTTTATTGTGTTATAGTTCTGTATATAGCAGCAATATAAATACTAAAAGTTGGAAAGAAATAATTCAGATTATTCACACTCCTAAGCAGATCTAGACAGCAGTGAACCTGGGTTAAAATCAAGCTTATGGGCCCTTTTTTACCCAAGCTTACAGAAATCATTTAATTTACTAATAAACATAATTTGAAAAAATCAAATCAAATAAAAAAATTATTAAACTGGTACATTAGAATTATTTAGTTGATAATTACATAATATAACAAAACGGTATTTTTCATTATATTATAAGATCCTTGTTTTAACTTTGGCAAAGCATTCTATTTAATCAATGATATTTAGACAATATAGATAAATCACTCAATCGCTGCTGGCTGGTCATAGATCTTGTACAGCCTTCTATCATTTTAAGTTGATTAAAAGGTTGTTCTAAAGAGGCAACCGTTACAGGGAGAGCAAGAAATAAAAGAAAAGCTGTATAAATTTAACACAAGTGCGTAATTCCTAATAATAAATGTTTTATTAGATCAAGCGTTATACGATAATGAAATTTTTTTAGACAACTCTTCATATGTGTATAACATTTCTTCTTCAGATTAATATGGCTGAAAAAATTCTAGTAATCTGATTGCAAATTATGTCAACAACAAAAAACTTAAACCCTAAAATATTCTTTTCTGCTTTTGCTAATTTTTTTCTCTAAAGAATTAGTTTCCACATTTTCATCTTGTCAGTTGATTTTAAAATATCAGAAAATCGCCATTTAGCTGCTAAAATGCACAGGATTTTCCCTTACCAATGGGTAGGATTTATTTTTTTTATAGTAATTTCTGATTTACCAGTAAACGATAATGAAAGGTCCCAGAGTTTAACGCTACGTCCAAAAAAATTATATAAGCTTTGCAGTATAGCAAAGTATGCAGAAATTTCACTAAAACTTGATACGGTATTGATTTTTCCTATATTAAAATTGTGCGCAGCACAATGCAAATATTCCGCATTTGGGTGTATTTCTTTAATTTTAGCTTGTACCCCGTTATACGTACTGCTCATCACATCAGCACCATCATAACTTTGGCTGTAACATTTATTCATAGTTATATGAATGAAAATATAATAAAGATTAATGTTGCAATAAAGGATAGTAGATTAACTTTTCTTGGGGTGTATGCTCCATCGGATGATGAACCTATAATAATAAAAGGCACTTTCTTTGAATAACTGAATGAACTAGCACAGGGAGTTGGAAGTACTAGTGAACTGATTATAGTAGAACAAGTCGAAAAACTCATGATAAAGTGATAGGATCATTTGAAATATCGGTCACAAATGATAGTGGTGAACGATTAATTGACCTCTGTGCAACTAACGATCTTAAAATAACCAACATAAATGAATCAACAAATTTACTTGAGATCAACGCACAAGACAACAAACATCCATTATGGACTGTATAATCATAACACAAAAGACAAAACTTCCAGTTCAATATGTAAGAGTATATATATATATATATATATATATATATATATATATATATATATATATATATATATATATATATCTATATATATATATATATATATATAGATGGAGAGAGAGGTGCTATTTATGCATCCTATTACTACCTATTAATATCAAGGATATATTTACCAAGTTATAACAGAAGCAGACCAGAGAAAATAACGATCGATTCTGATAGACAAGCAGCAAATTATCCTAAACACAACCTGGATAGCTTAGAAGGAAAATTCACTAGATAATTATACCAACGGAGATTGGATGGACACTTGGATCAATTCAAATAACGGTTGAAAACTCAATAATTTTTGGTGACAAGTTTTAAACAGGGTTTCAGATGTTACTGTGATGTTGTCTCTATGTAATCTACCATTTAGAGACCATTCTGAACATGATAATAACGACTTCAAACAGGGCAGTTTTCTATCAATAATACACCTGTTATCGCGTTATGATAGCGTTTTACAAAAGTTACTGGAACTTCTTAAAGGTTCGACAAAATATTTAAGCCCAATCATACAAAATGAGTTTATTCATATGTTGGGAACCGAGGTAGAAAACAAGATTTTTGACGAAATTCGCGCAGCTCCATTTTATATAATAATTTTAGACACTATATAAGATATATGAATAATAGAACAGTTGAGTGTTGTTTTGCGCTATATTCTTTTTCATAAAAATGATAATAATGAAGTCACAGGTTGAATGTAAAGAATCATTTGCTGTATTTTACCCCATAACACATGATCGAAGTGCTGAAGGTTTAAAAAAATCCGTTATCAAGTTTAAAAGACAGGGCTATGACAGTGCTGCTGTTATGAGCGGCGCTTATAATGGGCTTGTAATCTAAAATCCTCGAGTTAGAAAAAATGCTCAATACGTTCATTGTGCCCCTCATAATTTAAATTTAGTTATAAATGATTCTGTCAATGGAGTCCCAGAGGTATAAAATTTTTTCAATAATGTTGGTTGCCTATATAATTTTTTTTTGAATAGTATTAAATGGTGGGAGTTATTTAAAGAATTTACAGTAAGTAAACTTATATAAAAAGATTTAATCCTACCAGGGTACCTATTCTCGTTCTTGAGAGAACGATCACTTGATGGAAAGTGGGCGTGGTTCTCACGAAAAAGTATGAAACTGTATTGTGGGTAGCTTTTCTCGTTCTCGAGAGAACGATCATCTTGATGGAAAGTGGCCGTGGTTCTCACGAAAAAGTAAAAAACCGTATTTTGAATACGTTTTCGTCCTTTTTCTTGAGAACCACGCCCACTTTCCATCAAGATGATCGTTCTCTCAAGAACGAGAATAGGTACCCAGGTGGTCTTGTAGGAATGATTCATTGGACGCATTGCGATTTAATTTTAAAAATAATTTAAAGGTTCTAACAGAAATGTCATTAAAAAGCAAAAATAACGAAGAAAAATCCGAAGCAATCGGACTTAAAAAAAAGTTAGAAAATTTGGAATTTTTATTTCTTGTATTGTTTTCTTAAATTCTTCAGTCTAAAGTTCTTCAAAGTAAAAAATCTAATATTGTGCAGGCTTACAATTTATTTAAAAATGCTTACGAGGATCTTTGTAAACTCTATCAAAAATACGATCAAATTTGATGTGAAGCTTAGTATTTAGTAGCAAATTGGGGTATTAAAACTTTTTTCACTGAAAAGCGATAAAAAAATTCCAAAAAAATTTTTGACAAACTTGTCTTCGATGCAACCTTATCAGCAGAAGAAAGATTCAAAAAATCTACATTTATTAATATTTTGAATATTGCGTCATGTCAGTTAATCAATCGATTCTCTGGTTGTCAAAATAATCTTAATGGATTTAAATTCCTTGATCCCTCATTTATGACCACCTCTACTGATACTAAGTTTCACAAGCAGGCTGAAATTTTACGAAATAAATACGACGATGACTTATCTGATAATTTAGCTACCAAAATTCTCAGTTTTCGCTTAGCGTTTTGTGAAAATTTAAAAGAATTGTCAACAAGAGGTGAGCTGATTGATTTTAGGTTTCGTAGGAATCACTCCAGCTCATCAAATTTTCCCAGTGTGTGTACCGCACTATTAAAATTTTTAACTCGTCCTGTAATTTCCGCTTTTGCTGAGCGATTATTTTCCAAACTGAACCTAATTTAGAATTAAAAAAAACTAGTATTAGTCAGGAAGGTTTAAGTAATCTGGCTATCCCAAAAATAAATCAAGTGATTGATATAGTAAAATGTCAGTTTTTAATACGTGTTAGTATACGCTAGGCCATGTCCAAAATTGGTGATTTATTGGGTATTGGGTTGTCATGGGCTCGCGGTTCGTCTGGAATCATTTTTTTTTGGTTATTTTGCATTTTTAGTAATAATAACCAAACGAACCCATTGCACTAGCATTGCCATCCTAATAAATTACCCATTTCGGATATGCTGTGGGACAGACTAGTACCGGGGCGGATCCAGCCTCTCTCTTTGGAGGGGGGCGGCGGTGATGTCACAAAAGTACAGCATCGCAAGCGAAAGTAAGTTATCGACGGGGGGCATTTCCATTTCTAGTGTAAAAGGCAAGGTCGGGTCTATTTTTCAAAATTTGAATCTCTTGGAGAGGGGGGGATACCAGCAGCATACATATTCCTAGTATAAGAGGCAGAATCGGGTCTATTTTCCTGAGCTAAAAGCTTTTGGGGAGCGGCTATCGCAAGAAAAACAAGTTGTCAACGGGAAGGAGTGCCAGCAGCATACACATAATAATATAAAAGGCAGAATCGGTTATATTTCCTGAACTCAAAGCTCTTTGGAGGGGGGGGGGGAGATCGCAAGCAAACACATTCTTATATTCTATTCAAGAACTAGAGAAAGTAATAAAACTGTTACCGAAACCTCCAACGTACTTGGTCCTGTACCGCAGGTAACTGAAGACTGCCGTAAATCTAATTATATTTAAATATTATAAGCTTTTATAAATTTACTGCAACAATAAAATTTCTGATAGTTCAATTTAATTTCTGTCAGCGAGCAAAGTACACCTTAGTTATTTATCTTGTTTGCGCTTGTTTTTATATATTATTTGAGATTAGTGAGATACCCAAATGATTGATCCTTTCACCTCTATATTTATTCCAAAATCGTTAAACCGAGGCATTTTTTCCTCAACGAAAAACTTATTACGATGAATGTTTATGATGCCTTAAGATATCAATATCAAGATAATAATGTTAAAAGCTCTGTTGAGATGTGTTCCAACATGACAGGTGTTGAAAAATCCACTATGTACCGAATACTGACAGAGAAAAAATACTACTGGAATTGCTAGTACTCTCAAGTCACATTCGATCACAGGCAAACTTCATTAGAAGAAGAGATGAAAAATGCAATAAAAGGAGTTGTATATACATTTGATTATAAGAAGCCGATCCCAACCGTCGACAAAATTCTAACCAAAATCAATGAAGATCGGGATTTACCTGAAATTAAAAGAACTGAGCTCTGGAAATTGCTCAGACAACTTAATAGATAGGAAATCTGTTATAATCGTCCGGAAACTGTCCGTTGGAGAAAGAAATATATCACTCAAGTAAAAGGTAGAGATGCTAGAAATAACACAACTTAAAAAATTAGTAATTTAACTGAATTTTTTAAAGATTTTTTTGAGTAAAGTTACTGCGGAAAATTGGGCAAAATCCATATAATAAAAGAGTAAAGCAAAATGTGAAAACTCGATATCATGATCGGTGAGATAGAGGAACCAATTATAATTAATTTGAGCGAAGATAGATTCACTGATTTTGATTACGAATTAGATACGTAATGTTTACCAGTGTAAACACAATTTATTATTTAAATTTTTGTTTTTATTGTATTTTATTGTTTAATGTTGTATATTTATATATTTTTGTTTCAGTGTGTTCCACTCTTTAATTTTATATATATTTAATTCCAATTAGCCGTAATTTTTTTATTATTTTACTATTGTATTTGTGTCTTTTTCTTAAGCGTGTAGAATTAATACGTTTATTTTATTTTTTTGGGCTATCGGATTTCCATATAATAAAGTAAATTAAATTAAGATGTCAGTGCAATAGATATAAAAATAAGTAGGTCTAATTTTAACTATAACATATAAAAAATTAATTACATTTGAATCCTTTTTTAGTTTTTAATTGTAATTCTGCAGATGGTTTAAGAAATGAATAAACTGAAGCGTCTAATGCCTTAAAAATGTTTTTAATTAATAATAAACTAACCGATGGCCCCAAAAAATTTTAATATTATATGGACGAATTTATTTTTTATATATGTTTAATTTCTTGTATTTTTGACAAGTATTTGTATAAGTATTTAAATTATAACTTAGAATTTTTTGAGAGAATAAGGCTACGTTTCAGTCAGAATGTACCAAAAACGGTTGCTATGCCAAAATTAAAAATAATAAAAATACAGTTGTGATTTGTGTTCAATATGTCAAAATTATCTATATATTGTAATGTATATGAATTATTAAGAAATCATAAGAAATAAGATAATATTATAAAAACATTTTATTTTAAGTTTATTACCGAAATAATATTCTATCACATAAATACTTAGTGATAAAATAAACCTCCTTCCGACGCCTATGGTAAGGATTAAAATCCATTTTAATACTTGACACTTCCAAATATCTATTGTTATCCAACCCAAATAGTCCATTATTATAGACCGGTATTTTTGATTATAAAATTTCTAACCCATTCCTATAAAAAATATATCTGTCTAACAGATTTTGCCAAAGACACCGGACTAAAGAACACAGGTAGTTTGTCAAGAAAAAAAGTGGAAAAAATAATTTATTACTCTCTGTAGTTCTCGAATAAACTATAGTATAGGAGGCAAAATCGGATCTATTTTCCTGAACTCCAAGCTCTTGGGGGGGGGTCCCCCCCGCCCCCTGGATCCGCGCCTGTACTAGTATGTCCTGAGTGAAAACTGATATTTTCTGTTATATATATATATATATATATATATATATATATATATATATATATATATATATATATATATATCCAAATCAATGTAAGATTAAAGATTAAGAAACTAAATTAAGAGATTTTGACTTTTTGTTAAAAAACATTAGGCCTGATTTGTGTATACTATTTATAATTAAAAAATATGAAATATGTAATTTGCCTTTAATTTTTACTATTATGCGATAGTAAATATTACAGAAATTAAAGTGGAAATAAAATATAATAATTACTAATTTTTGCGATTAAAGTGTTGACAAAATAAATTTAAAATAAGTTGGTATAATTTTTTTATTACTAATTAATAAAATTAGTCATTTGTATCGTGTTGCGATTTTTCTCAAGACTTAAAGTGCCAAAGTAAACCTTGCCAATCGGCGCCGTCAGGTTTAGCTACGGCACTGATAATTTAATTTTTTTTTAAAATTTTATCCAATAAATTCTGTAAAAATAATTATACATTTGGTATATATAAATATAATCACTAATATAAAAGTTGTTTCGAACGTAGACACGGAACTTCTTTTAAAAACCGAAGACGAAGATGAAACAATTTCAACAAAAATTTGCGAGGAGCTGCGAATTCTATATTTAAGTTTACAGTCTTCCAAGTATTCAAGTTCACTTCGTAAGCAGGTTGGGTTGCCGATTTAGTAATCAGTTGGTGTTTGTGTTGAAAACCACATGGCTTGAATAGGGGAACACCACGAGACCGAGCATTTATTTTTTAATGTGTTAGCTCGGTACTTTTACCGGAATTTTTAACTTTTCCTTAGGATACAATTTCACTGAAAAGGTCAGTAACATCTTGATGCATTTATATTCGATAATAATAGAGATTTATTATTAGATAATACGTGAATGAATACCGCTACTCGAAATTGTTTTAAAGTGTTTTAATGTTTGAACAATTTTTCCAACTTGTTTAACAAAACAAGGATAAAAATATATTTTCAATTTTAGATTTCATTTTCGTTCCTTGAGGAGAACGTGCCTGTTAAAAAAAATACTAACCTGAACTAACCTTGATATTGATAATCTTTACATTATTTAATTATACTAACAAAAAACTTTAATGTTGGTTAACTTTAGTTAGCTCCTGATTTATTAAAAACACTAAATGTTTTTACGAAAATGTGTTTTTAGATATGTACTTTGTTTTCATTTGTTAGTTCTCTAAATATATCATTTATAATAAAAATATTTATCAAGTAATGTTTTTATAGCACTTTTGTTTTTAATTTATCGTAAAGTTTTTGTACTATATTACTTAACCAATATTATTTTAAAGAGCCATTTTTTATTTTTTATTTTGGTTCAATTTTCCTAGAGTGAAACAACATTTACGTTAAAATCAATGCTTTAGGGGGGCTATCTCCTTCACTACGGGTGGAATACTTGATGTTCCTCTCTATTAGATTTATGTCTCTTCATTTTATTCATGGTATTAAAATTTTCTTTTATATCAGTTAGAACTAACATAGATGATGCAATATATCACTGCATTTGAATAATAGTATTGATATATTTTAGAAAATGATATTTCAATAGCGATTTAATTTTTAATCATATAGAGACTTTTTGAAGGTGTGCTGTGTTACTCCACGACAGAGACACGTTTTAAACTAAGCGTTTTTCTGCAGAAATAATCAACTTTGCCTATCCTAACCCAAATCTATAATAAAAATGAAGACATGAGTTATTGATGTGAATGAGTTTTTAAACTGCAGAACTATAACAATCAACAAAAAGTTGTACCGTTTTTTTCTAAAATATTTTATGTTAATTTACATATTTGCACAAGATAGAATAAATTTGTAAAAATACTAATTTCTTTAATATATATATATATATATATATATATATATATATATATATATATATATATATATATATACAGTGACGATCCAGGATTTGTTTCTGGTGGAGCACAAGTGGCAGATGGGCTAAAAATTGTATCCAGGGTTTTCTTCTGGGGGTGGGGGGCACAAGGAGCTACATAAATAATAACTGTAAGAAATAAACTTGCAATATTGATATAAAGGTTTATTAGTATGAAACGAATAAAAAAATTACATGTTTAATAAAGAAATGTTTCTTTTTAACCGTCTCTGGGGGGAAGGGGTAAACCGCCCTTATATATATATATATATATATATATATATATATATATATATATATATATATATATATATATATAGCGCGTTATAAAATAAAATCCCAAAATACCCGACAAATCAGGAACTAATTATACTCAAGGGGTAAACCGCCCTTATATATATATATATATATATATATATATATATATATATATATATATATATATATATATATAAGGTATTTCTTATTTATTTCTTGGACCTTTATTAAAATATTTTTTATTTTTTTGTTTTTCTTGGGATTATGGTCCGTTTAAAAATGGAATTAAAATGTAATGGTGGTGTTGTATTTTATATTACATTTTTTTTAATACATCATTAACGTTTCGGTAATTTTTTTTTACCTTCGTCAGAATGTGTAGCTTGAACAATGATTCAGGAACAACACTGCACTTACATATATAAATTTATTTGAAAATTTTGTGCTATTAAAAATTTAGTTTTTGCGAGATTCACAGAGTTCAAGATGATCACGTGTGTCATCTTGAAGTTAAGATGGTACTGAGGCTTCACTTCAAGATGACACACGTGGTCATCTTGAACTCTGTGAATCTCGCAAAAACTAAATTTTTAATAGAACAAAATTTTCAAATAAATTTATACATGTAAGTGCAGTGTTGTTCCTGAATCATTGTTCAAGCTACACATTCTGACGAAGGTAAAAAAAAATTACCGAAACGTTAATGTATTAAAAAAAATGTAATATAAAATACAACACCACCATTACATTTTAATTCCATTTTTAAACGGACCATAATCCCAAGAAAAACAAAAAAATAATATATATATATATATATATATATATATATATATATATATATATATATATATATCCGACAAATCAGGAATTAATTATACTCATTTAGAGTGTATTTCTGTTCCAAAGAAATTGCATAATATATAGCTGGGTGTGCTCTACATATTCAAAAGTTTCTTAATTATTTGAATTTATAAATTCGAGATCTCCCTTTTATGTACTAAAAAGTAATAGACTAAAAACTATTACATCACAGTACGAAATACTGGAACAATCATGGACTCTATGTTTAAAGAATGCCATATCAATTTATTGTACGAGGGTGAGGTGAAAAGTTTCCCGTCTGATAAAAAAAAAAACCTTTTTCTTTTTTTCGCTTTATTTTCAATATAATCTCCATCAAGATTAAAACATTTTTCATAACAGTGCTCTAATGTAGTTATAACATTTTTATAATCCGATTTGTCAAGTCTCTTAAAACGCTCATTTACAGCATCCATGATTTCTTCGTGGCTCTCAAATTTTTTAACTGAGAGCCATTTTTTAAAGTTAGGAAACAGAAGTTAGCCTCTGGGGGCTAAATCTGGTGAATATGGTGGATGAGGGAACAATTCGAAGTTGATTTCGTTGATTTTAGCCATCGCAATGACCGACGAATGGGCAGGTGCGTTGTCATGGTGAAAAAAGATTTTTTCTTGGCTAAAAGAAGTCGTTTATTTTCACTTCGTCCTTTAAACTTTGCCATAAATATGTGTAGTATTGACCTCTGATGGTCTCATCATGAATTTTTTCAATAATTTCGCGAATTGTAATTTCAACGGGGCGTCCTGAACGTGCTTGTGCGACCTTTCTTAAATTTATGAACCCACTGTTTAACCGTTGAATATGATGGAAATAAGTTTTTCAATGTGGAATCCAGTTCTTCTTTAATTTAAAGTGGTGTTAAGCTTTTTAAACACAAGTATTTGATGACCGCACGCTTCTTTGATTTTTCCATTTTCACGTAAGGAATCGAGGCGTCTTGTTCAGTCGGCCTTACAATTTATACTAATAGAGAAATCGACCTAAAAATTTATATATAAGCCAGTGAGATATGGTATATCTGCTGGCGCCATCTCTAGGTCAGGCCGAGAATTTTTCACCCCATTCTCGTATTAGTGAATCGGAACTATTTTTCTCAGTTTGATTGTGAATACAAAAAAATGTCTTATTTTTAACCAATTTCTTGTAGATCTGGAAAATCTGGCCGTAAAATAAATATAAATTATGTTATTTCAAAATTTATATCTAAAATTGTGAGCTACTGTTAATTTTGTGTCTTTAAATTAGAATTTCCGTGTGGGAAATGATACTAGGCGGAATGTTGAAGGGCTAAGACGAGAAATAATTTATTTCTAGTCTCAACTACACGAACAAAATCATTATGTATTACCTGAGTGAATTAATTTTTACCGAAAAACTTTTAAATTTGTTTAAAGATTTATAAAAAAGTATTTAATCTAGATTCCCCATTGATATGACTGTCCTTCGTCATCGATTTGGTAGCATACAGATACCATTACTATAGAAGCTGGCTCGTTTTGAAGCGATAAAATAATCTACGATTTTTTTGCTGTCTTCACTATTTCGGAAGTGGATTCCTGCTAAGCCGTGCGCTATTGATGGGACAGGTGATAATTAGGAGACAACTGGGTACACCGATTTCCGTGAAATTTTCAGGCTCAAAATCGACATCGTCGTCGTCTCTGGTCTGTTGTTAATCTTCGAGCTATTGAAAATTCATAAATGAATAACATACACAACATAAATTTAGGAAATGAATCGCAAAAATTACTGGACTTCGGTGCAATCTTCGGAAATAGCAGTTTCGTCTGGCCAAATCAGCTTCATCTCTTCAACCATTACACGACCACTTACAAAATCTTCTCTAACATCGAATAATTTGGATGCCAGAATAAACGCTTATTCATTTGGCGTATTTATAGCGTATCGGAAACTATTTTTGTATCTAAAATCGCTTCAAAATCAATAATATTGCAGCCGAGAAGATCATAACGTCTTCATCTCTCTGTGTATCACGAAGCAATTCTTGAACTTCTTTGAAATGGCTGTGTTTTTGATATACTTTGAACGAGGGCGTCTGCTAGACAGACGAACTTACCCTTTCCTCCAACTTGTATTATGGCAGAAACGATTACCCGTCCGATAAACCTCGGGCCCTAAATAACAGTCACAAAGTTTCACAAAAATCAGTGTACCCAGTGACTGAGCTTCCCTTGTGAGTATGGTAAATATGCTGCATGAGAGAGCTTCCCAGCTTAAGCTTAAGAGTGGACGTTGCCAGGTGGAGGGATGATATGTTTTGGTGGTGAAAATACCATAATTCAACATCATTTCAAATAACAAGTAACTTCCATTTTGTTTTGTAAATTTATCTCAATTAGAACATGGAATTAAAAAAAAAAGTATTCGGGGGTGGCTCACCCTCTTTTACTAGTTTATTTTTAGAAACCTCGAAACTCGCCAAGTTAAGTTACTTACTCTCATTTTGTTTTGTAAAAATATCTCACTTAAAACCTGAGATATTTCAAAAATACTGTTTTTAGGGGTAAAATTTATGGTCGGTTTTTACTCTGTTATAATGAATCTCCGCATATCAACAAATAGAACGAATTCCGTAGAAATTATTCCTTGCTTTAAATCGTAAAGCATGTAGTGACGAATATGCAACTTATCGGTCATTGTGCCTACAACTATTTTTCGAGGTTATGCTGTTGGCTCGATCAATTCAAATATCGTCTTGAAAAGGGCATTATTAACATTTTAAAACTCCATAAGGATGTCAAAATAGTTTCATTCGCAAAAAAAATTTTGTGGCTGACCCAAAACATTGGTAAAAATTAATTCTAGAACACAATATGATTTTAATACTTATTAGAATAAAGTATGATTTTTCATTCATTGTTTAACATTCAAACCAAATAATATAAAGTAAATTTATAACAACATACTACATGTCTACTTTTTGAATGATGCAACATTTTTAGAATTTACTGCTAGCATTGCTAGTAACCACGGGATATTTATAAAGTAGGTTGTATTTATAAAGTAGACAGCATTTTAACCTTTTTAATTATTCCCGTCCGTTAATATCATAAAAGTATACTATAATAAAAAACGATTATCTAAACTAATCTAAATATAATGAATAGGTAATGTTTGTTTGCTTGAGGTTATCTCTCTAACTACCGAACCGATTTAAAACATTCTTTCACTAGTGGAAAGATAACATTTTCCGTTTGAATATATTTCATATTTTTCCTTGTTTTAATAGGATAGGAAAATATGGGCCGGCCAAAAACACCTATACTTTCAAACTCTCATCAATCTATATAAGTAGTAAAATGAAACATGACATACTCTTTAAAATTTGATGTAGTTCAAAAGATGAAATATAAAATTCTTTAGTCTCATCTTAGAGATGATTTTGGGGGTTCAGTCTTTTTTTATGGTCGGTTCATACTTCAAAAAACTTCAACTCCGAGAATTTTGATTATCAACTTTCACTTGCAAGTTAAATGGTACACTTTACTTTCATTTGTTCATAACTTCGATTAAAAATTTAAAGCTATCAATTATCAACTAAGAAATTCATTAACTTTTAACTTTTTAAAAAGTCGGCATAATTCGTGTCTGCTTTCGGATGTTATAGACAATATGAAAATATAAGAAATAACATTTTAAACAAATCAAACTCACTAACAATGCGTCATAAAATAGTGGAAAGAGTTTACAATAAAATAAGTTAAACAACAACTGAAAGCAAAAAAATTACGTTCTATTTTTAGGTTAGAATATTTATCGATGATCAAAAGTGTCAATGGTCGCTAAATCTCTGAATTTGCACTATTTTGTGTTTGAGAGCCTGTACGTATGTTAGTGTAGCCTTTTTTTTTTTGTCCATAAAAATGACCTCTGTAGATGTTGTATAGAAGATCGAGGACAAGGTTTTCATATTCGGTGATAAACTTCACTTCGCCCTGAAGATCAAAAGTTAAACTCTGCTCGAGGTCAGATTAGGACTGAATGATAACTAATCCTTTTGATGTCCGGAACAATGATGTCTGCTGACGTTAAAAAGATGATCGAACGTAACATTTTTATCTTCATCTTTACTGAAGGATTTTACCTTTTGCTCAAGGTCAAAGTTCAAGATCGGCTCAAGACCAAATCTGGGTTTAAATGAGTACATATATTTTTTAATGTGAAAGTACGAAATTCAGAATATTTTGACTTTAGATATGGTCTTGTCCTTGACAGTCAGATTGTGAGGGGTTAATATTAATTAACTGCCGATTGTAGAACGTAAATAGATATCCGGCGTTTGACCTTATATGAGTAGAACTATATGCTTACACTTATATATAAAGATTGCTTATACCTACATAATCATATGCATAAAAGTAGTAGTATAAAAAGATAGAGATTGTCGTCTGCATGAGTGTGACCCAATGTTCACCGTGTAGAGGTTACTAGAACGGACATGGCTCATCTGGATACTTTATATTATTTTTATGACGCGCATAGTTTAAAAACCGTATAATACAGGTAACAAAAGTGCATGTGCACAAAGTTCTGGGTTCCAATTGACATGTACAATAATAACCAGTAATTAATTCATGGCTATTAGCACGATGGGCATCATACAAACCCTCTTCATGAGTAGTATTGTAGATAATAAATATTTGGTGTTTCGTTACATCTCTAAATCTGGAAAATACCATGATTTTCAGAAAACTCTGTTCATTGATGTGTTTTTCGAGTTGAAAATCTTCATGATTTTCTCTTACAAGTTTATTTAATATATAAGATGGAAAAATGATAATCTGACAAATTTGATATCTCTTTGATATTTCACGTCAAAAAAAGGAAATCTGAAATGTCATGATGACGTAATCATCTCCATTGTCAAAATATTGTCCACGATAATCAATAAACTTTTACATGCGTTTGGACCAGTTTAAACAGCAATTTTGACACTATAAAGATGGTATCCCCAAAACGTAGTTTTTGATCTTATGAACTATCCCTTCTGGTGTGATCACGCTCTTTATGTATAGGAACCAAAATAAATCACTGGGTACCAAATCGGCGCTGTATGGCGGATAACCTATTAATTCCATATTTTGAGTTTTCAAAAAGTTACTCGTTTAGGCCTATGTTTGTTTTCTTGAATTTACAAAACTTTCGATAAACAAATGGTCGTGTACCAGAATTGATCTTTCTACGATTCTTTTAAATGCTCTGTTGCGACATGGCCAATTTTTCCGAAAGAATTGGCGACCATTTGCTTCAAAGTGATTGTATGCGAGCAACTTTTGTTGGTTTTTGCTGATCATGTCATGCTCATAAGGTCGATTGCTGTTTACTTTCGGACTCATATGGATAGATCCAAAACTCGTCAACTATTACGATTTTATATATTTTTGTAAAGTTCTGCGATCAAGTTCTTTGAGCTTTTTCTTGCACCAATGGATATGAGCCTTTTTTGAGCGATAGTTAAATTATGCGGGATCTAACGCGAACATCAATTCTTAATGACTACATGTTCATGCAACATACGGTGGTCCGAATTGTCTCGAAACTAACATATATAAAGAAAGACAATTTTTTGTCAGAATTATACTTTATTCATCAATATAGTTTCCTTCTAGATTAATACAGTAATTCCAACGCCGCTCTAATATTTCTATGCCCTTTTTATTGTCCATCTCTGCAATATATGTTACAGTTTCGGAGATCATCATGGGAACAGATAATCGCTGCTGGGGGCTAAATCTAGAGAATATGGTGAATACGGAAGCAATTCCAATTTTGAAAAAAAAAATCAATCTATCTCTCTCTTACTCTAGCATACAGCAATTTGGTCCACTTCTGGATATAGACATCCTCTTCCAGCCTATCTTCTGCAATTCGGTGCCAATTTCTATCTACTTTGCTTTTTATATCGCCTATCCATCTTTTTGGGGGTCTTCTTTTAGACGACCTAGGTCTCCATTACAATATATGTTTTGTTCATCTTGAATAGTCTTGTCTAATGACGTGTCTCACCCAGGTCCATTTCAAAGTAGCAATGCATTTTATCATATCCTCTACTTTCGTGCGTCTTTATACTTCTTCGTTCCTTATTCGGTGACGTAGTGATATTCTCAACATATTTCTTTCTATTGCTCCCTATGTAGTTCGCAGTTTATTGGCTGCTTTAACTGTTAGTGGTTTTCTCTATTCCATAGAGAATTAATGGGAATCTCGGGGTTTTTAAGAACGTATCCTAATCTTCCAACGATTGCCCATAACATTCTAATTCTTCTATTTATTTCCGCTTGTTGGTTTTCTTTCCCAAGTCTAATTAGATGGTCTAAATACACATATTCCACGACTCTTTGTATTTCGTTATTTTGTACATAAAATATCGTATCTTCTGGATATATTATTTTGGTTTTTGCTAGGTTCATGCTTAATTCAGCTTTCTCTGAAGCATTTTTCATCTTAGAGAGCATTTCCTGTAACTTATTTAGATCTTTACTTATTAATACCACGTCATCCACAAAACATAAATGTCTGAGATATCTACCATCGGTGCTAATTCGCTTCGGTTTTGTTGTTTAAAGACATCTTCCAGTGTTCCAGTTTATGGGAAATCGTTTCTCCTTGTTGCACCCCTCGACCAATATCTACCTTCTGTGTTTCTAGGTCCTCTGTTATATTTACTTGCAGTGTGACCTTATTGTAAATATATTTCAGAAGATTTCTATATCTGGAGTCAATCCTTACATTGTCCACTGCTTGAAATATGGCCCATAGCTCGACAGAGTCAAAAGCCTTGCTATAATCAACAAATGCTAAGTGGATTTGAATATTATTCATTGCATTTTTCGGCTAGTAATTTGATGTTCTGTATCTACTCTATTGTTCTAAAGTTCTTTCGAAACCAAGCTTGTTCTGGAGGTTGAACTCAATATTTTCTTAAAACTTTTACGTCTTCTACCGTCTAAACGAAGCAGTATCGGATACAACTAAGGTGGCATAATTGACCTATTTTGACCTCAAGAGTCTGTCATCAAACGTCGTACACATATTTGCTGGACACCCTGTATATTCAGATATTACTAATGATCAGGGATGCCTCACTCTGACTGTCAGTATCAGTTCACGTACAGAATCGAAGTTTTCTTGCACTACAGCCGAATTTGAGCGATCTTCATGCCACTCGTTCGTGAGCGAACATCAGCCACGATCGAATTCATTAAAACAGCAATTTACAGTGCTTTTTGTAGATGCTTCATCACCAAATAAAAAACTAAGTTCATCAATGTACTCTTGTTAAGATAAACTATGTCGAAAGTTGGGAAAAATTATCGCATAAAAATGTTGAATCAATTTTTTGACTGGTATTAAATTTTGAAGTTACTGTAAAAAACACAAATAATCTCCGTGTGTTAAATCGTTCTGAGTACGTATGCCGTCTAAATTGTCAAAACTCTACAATGGACATGTCAGATGGAACCTAGCAACGTTAGTGTTGCCAGTTCCTAAACCATAAATGGTACCTCATAATTTAATGTCAATTAAATTTAAATTCATTTTTGCATTTATTCTAAAATATTTGCCCTTCCATAAATATTTGCGTAATTTTTGATTTTTAAACTAAAAATATGCGCATAAATATTTTTTATTGACTCATACTTTAGAAATTGTTCCAGGAAAGTAATTAAACATTCTATTTAAGAGTTGATATAAACATAAATTAAAGTTAAAAAATCGACTTTAGATGAAAGTTATTTGGCAACGAACGGATTTAGTCGGCTTCTGAAATATTGCTGGCTTAAAAGTTTGGGAAACCTACCTCACATATTTCTTTAGTACATTATATTGTGATATTACGAGGCGTTTAAATCATATCAAAATAGTAACACGCGTAAACATCTGTTTGAAGTCCACTGACCATACGCAATGTTAACGTACTTTGAAATTTGGCAAATGCTAAATTAAAAATAGTTAAGCTGTCATTGGTATTTTGCTTACACTGTCATTTACAGCAGTCTGACAGTCTATATAACGTAAGCAAAATACAATTTTCTTTTTAAGAAATAAACACATTTCATTAAAAAGAAATATTATGGCACGCATTTCGAAAAGCGTTTGTATTTTGTTCACGTTAACATTAAACTAGACAATTTTCCTATACACCAGCGCTTTACTGTTGGTAAGAATATTAATATGTATATACGGATAAAAAAGATAATTAATTTTTTAAGCGGTTTTTTAATAATCCAGGTGATTATGTTGGGCAGTTAATAGTGGCAATACAACCAAGACGGTAATATAAAATAATTTTATTAGTTTTTTAGTCATACACAGTGGCGTAGCGAAAGCTCAGCAATTTGAGCAATTTCCAATAAACTTGCTACTTTACAATCCATTTAACACAAGGTGCCAGTAATTATTTATTATTAACGGACACGTATGTAACGCAGGGCTTTTAGATTTATAATAAATGTACATATATTAATAAAATTTTTATAAAAATATTGAACTGACCTCTAAAAGTGCTCTAAAAAGTGAAAAATAACTATAAATTTCGCAGCGCTTACTTGTTTGCTGTGTAAGAAACGTGGATCTCGCCACCCGTGAGGTATGTGGGATTGGAAGCTTGACATCTAAACGCCTATATTATGAATAATAAATGTCAAAAACAACCTGTATTACAATTTATTTAGCATTTGAACGAAATTATATTGCTAAATTAAAAAGTGGGCCTCATTTAGGTTTCGTGCCCTCCCCCCTCCAGCTTTCAGCTACGTAACTGGTCCTATATTGGCAATACAAAACTTACTCGAATCGTAGATTAAATAAATATCCAATGCACTTATTATCTGAGCAATAAAATGACTGAATGGGCCAATATCTTGCACGCGAGCACTACCTATAAGCTCATCTGGCAAGAATACCCATCCTGACTATGAGTCCATTGATAAACAACCAAAATTTCATCTTTTATGTGTAGCTATTTTTACGACAGAAAAATAAGAGGACTTTCAACTGATATCCAACTGTATGAAATAAAAAATCCAGTCTCTGTTTTCAAATTTTTTCAAGCCAACGATTTTGGTTGCGAATGACGCAAAAAACATCCAGATTAATTTTGTTGAAGAATTCAGGATACCATAGCGCAAAAATGCTGGACATATCCTAAAAGAAATATAAAGTTGTAATTTAGAAGCGATATAAAGAAAGTTTTCCGAAAACAAATGTTTGAAATTGTAGATCCTCTACCAGAATATTTTCAATAGAGTTTCTGAATCAAAATTGATATACAGCTACCACGATTCCTGGTGCTGACCAAATAAATGGAGAATAGATGGTCCGCTAAATATATTAAGAATCTAGATGAAAATTTCAATACTCATACCCTAGTAAATAATAAAAGCATTTTCCATCGAAAATCCAAAATATTTTACGAAATAAGGGGCACTCTGCAGCACAATGAGCCCCTTCTTTCCCTGGGTAACTTTTTGTTTGTTTGTTTTATGCGGAAGGGGATCATTTGTGTTAAAACAAGTTTTAGTTTCCAGTGAAAATAAACAAAAACATAGAAAATAAAGTCTTTATTATAAGTAAATATTATTTATTTTTTTTAGTCCTTAGATAAACTACGGAAAACTTAGACTATGAATGCTTAATATTGATAAAATACTCCGCAGTTTCCAACGAACAAAACGTCTTCAAAACTTGCGGGTCTTCGAATTTTTCGGCAGGAATCGGCAAGTCCTGGTAGAATAAATTCTGCAAGTTCACATGGTTATACTTGTTTCTTCCGGCAATCGAAACTTTTACCTACATTCCATTGTAAATTTCCGATTTAGTTATTTTTAGTTCATTTATCGGACTTGTGAAAAATGTTGATTTCATGGCATAGATCGTTTCAAAACAGGTCGTCCAGCTTCGGAAAAGCAAGTGATCAACTTTCATAACATCGAAAGGCATTGGCTTTTGGCGAGCATCTTTGAATACTTGCAGCCAGTCATTCTAGTTTTTACTAATCCCATATTTTTATCACACTCTAGGTATGAGTGGCCTTTTATAGTGCCTATCTTTTCCAATTTTTTTTCACGTGTACCAAATGGTGTAAGAAACTAAACATTGTGAAGTTCTTATTTTGGCCTCTGCAAGAGTCAAAAAATGTTTCTTGGTGTTTTGTGCCATCCCTCATGAAGTTGTAGACAAATTGGTGAAGTAGAGAGCAAACGTTGTTATTACCTTTCTATCGTTATGTTTCTGGATACAAGTAGGAAATGTTCCTTGATGAACCTAACACGTAAATATGCGTCACTGGCCTGAATATTTGGTAGTGGAAGATTTTTTCCATTGTCTAGGCAAACAGCTTCCATTGCATTCCTACTGTGAATGCGAGAAATTCGTTTCGTCTCATAAAAGGTGGATGCTTTCAGTTTGTGCAGCTTATTTTCGGTGTGCAATTTAAGAGTGTCACGATCTAGTGATGCTATGCGTATGCCGTGAAGTCATAACAGCTACGCGGATGGCCAAAAGCAATATTGAAATCCTTGCAGAATATAGTCCTGTAAGTCTCGGAGATATCATTATTTTCCTCTAAAAACATAGCATGCATTTTTTTACATTTAGTGCTTCTCGCAGAGTCATGAAGACTGTAGAGCCTAGAATGTCCTGAAAATTAGTGGATAATCATAAAATAAAATTGTATGCATTGGAACATACCTTTGAAGGAATTAATGTGTTCACGAATTCGATTTTTAATTTCGTCATGTAGTTTTAAGTGCTTTCCATGTTTCTCTTTTTTATACGTGGGAGCGAATCCTGTCTTCTTGAGGGTATATACTGAGTATTGAACTTTCTTCTTCGAGACATCCCGTATTAAGCTTGCAATCAGCCCCTTTTATACGTGTGTGGATTTAATTTTATTGAAAATATTTCGCAATGAGATCCTTTTATGTTATTTTGAATTAGACCAAATGTTGACCATAATATTTGCTAAACAATAGCACTTTCAGTTTAAAAATCCATAAAATGTCGATGACTCCCTTTTATTATATATATATATATATATATATATATATATATATATATATATATATATATATATATATACATATATACTTACATTTGATTTTTATTATCATTAAAGCAATGTAATCGAAGGTGTTCGATACATGGACATTTTTTGGGAAGGGGGGGCTTGCCTCAATGTCACTGCACATTTGATTTTTATTACCATTAAAGCAATGTAATCGAAGGTGTTCCATACATGGACATTTTTTGGGAGGGCGAGGGGGCTTGCCTCAATGTCACTGCCTGGATCCGTCCTTAATTGATCTAATCATATTGAAATGCGTTACTACCTCTACTACTACTGAATTTATTTCGTCGTCCGATATGTTATCCAACATATAATTTGTTTTTTTCATACTGACTTAAACCCTTATATACATATACAAATATATCAGCTGAACAAATGTTGTTATTGTATTGTACTTAGAAATACGACAAGCGTAAAGCTGTTTTAAAAATCGTAAAGTAAATTTCCTGAATATTCTATATTTTTTAAGGGGTTTTAGGGAGCTTCAAAATTTATTAATATTACTCCCAAATCAAGCACCATTACGTCACGAATTTCCTGCTTTAGTTCCAAGTTCATATTGACGGTAGTTTTTTCAGTTTGCATTTGTACAATAATTATATCTATTTTGGCGCTAATTTTAGGAGGTGTTCCTTTTTCAAAGACTGGATCTGCATTAAAATCCTTTAATAAATTTACTCCATTGCCATAGAGTGAAACAATTTTGAGTTTCATAAATATCCTAACTATAATAGCTTTGTTCGCGGTAAGGATTTAGAACCGATTCTGAACTAATACGCCTGCGCAGTTGAAAGAGCAGCGTTCGCGGGTAACAAAGTTCAGAATTTTTAGTTACAGTCCCATGTTCGCGGAGAAAATAATTCGGTTCCAAATCGATTCTGAACCAGTCCTACCGATTCTGAGGATTGAAGAAGAACTGTAAGTTCGGAATTTTATGCAGCGCCAGCGTTCATGCTGCAGCCGCAATGTGCAATTATTTGACAATTGCTTTTATTTTATTTTAGATTTTTCTCTTGTTTATGTCATTCGTTGCATTTGATGTTTCAGTATATATTTTCTTATATTATATTGATTTTACTTTAATTAGTGTTAATCGACCTAGAATCTTAAATAATAAGTTAAAAAAGTGTTAGTTTGAACCTAAAAAAAATATATTTTTAGTGAATACTCCCATTATGTCAAATCATTTATCATCCAGCGATGAGGACTTAAAAGAAATTTTAGAGTTACTCAAAATTCCTAAAAGTGCTAATTATTTTGAGGAAATTTTGCCCCCCATTTTCAGTTAAGCTGAGAAATGGACAAGAACTGGCGTTTATTATGGTTTGCGATAAACGAAGTTGCATCGTATAGGGACGTATCAGACCTGTTTTTAGTTTTATTAAAAATGTTTTTTGAATCAAAAAGAAATGGACCTAAAACTATTGCGTTTTATTTTTTGTTTAGAAAACCCCCCATCTTTTTATTAGGCGTATGTTTAGAATTAGATTTACTTTGAGGCTCCCGAAATATGAACTTAACACAAAATAAAGAGTAAACAATAGATATCTGTTAAAATATATATTTGTTCATCAAAAATTCTGTTCAGCAAAAAACAAGACGTTTTATTCCAAAAGGAACAGACAGACTTTATATTATATAAGAATAACAATTATAATTCAATATTTTTTTAAAATAATACAAATAATAAAACCTAATAAAAGACAGTTTTAAGTTATTTAAAACAAAAAAAAAACTAGTTTAATCAGCAGTTAACACCGTATGCATACCAGAGTGGACGATTCAAAGTTCCAAAATTGTTCGCGGTAAAAACAAATCCTGAACCGGTTAATAACTGAGCATGCGCTGTACGGTAATCCTGAACTAATTCCGTACTAGTTCTGAATAGGTTCGGAAAGTGACCCGAGAACAAAGCTAATATTTACACTTGGCATTTTAACAATGATGTAAATGTAAAATATGGAAACAAAATTCTCATGTAAACTTTAAAGTACTTTAAATATTTTGATGTTTTCTAATCTTTCTTACAATAAAAAATTATATTTTATATGGTATTCCCCAGAAGAGTATAAACAATTTATTTGCCCGGTGATGAAAGTTTCTATATTGGTTGCCTTTATTTATTTTCCTTTCAAGCAGTTCAAGTAAAGAAGCAGTTGATTTCCTAGAAATACTACTCTGCTTCTCTCTCTATATGCATTTCGACTATCTAAAGGTCTCGTTAGTGAAGCTGTATTGAATCAAAAGAAACATTCGCAGAAAACAACTGTCCATATAAAAGATAAATTTCTAGACATGTTGGCAGGATATTAAACCTGGCATATACTGACACTTAAAAATTAACTAAGCAAAATACGCATTTTTACAAATTCAGAAATAGATCTTTGACATTTTTTTAAAACATATATTCATATATATTCATCGCAAATGAACCAAATGTATTCGGATGACAAAGACAGATTGAAGATTTAAGTGAGTTTACTTACGAAACTGTACGTAGCTTTGACATTCAAATATCACTTTTCGGATTCCAAATCGGTAGACATTAAAGTTATAAGCTAATTATGGAGGCACCAAATTTTCTTTACAACTCTTTATAATTAATTAATTTATTATTATATTGCAAACTAACGTTCGCATATTATTTTTAATATGGAAAATATGTAAAATTTTAAAAGCTGAAACCAAATTGCTTAAAAATGTAATGGGATATAGAAAATAATTTACTCAATACTTCATTTAGAAAGTTAATGTAAATATTTTTATGCATATATTTTACATTCATACTTTTATGGATTTGTATAATAATGAATACCGTTGTAATAACCTGACACATGCTCTGATAAGAATAATTTTTTTTAGAATATTACTCGCGTTGTTCCTAGAATTTTACACTACATAAATAAAATAACCTTAAAAAGGTGAAGGTGATAGACGGTGTATCATTTTTTTGCTTAGCTGATCTGACACCTACTGTAACGGTAATAAATTTTAAAACTTGCATCAGCCAATCCCTTCGAAATTATCATTCCAATTTTGCAAGTATATAATAACATTATATATAATAATAGTTGCTGCAATGGACTTTCTAATACCATATTTTACTCTAAAAAAGTAATTGCTTTTTTCATTATTCGTTACAATTTGCGACAAATATTGCTCTTTTCCAAAATATATTATTGTTAGCTAAATTTATGAGAAATTACCAATTGTGGTTGGTGTAGAGTTTTGAAATTATCGAATTGGAATATTTTCGATATCGGCTTTTTAATTTTGAGTTTCTGTCACATTTAGACTTAAAATTTGTCTTTAGTTAGTTTGTCTCAATTTTTATATTTGAAATTCTTTCCTTTTTAATCAAATATGTTCATAACCACTGCACAGTTCTACTAGTTTTTAAGATACAAAGCCCCAAAAGCAAAACTTTATTGAAGTTTGCTATTTATTCAAGCATTTTCATTTTCTGTTCTTTAAATACCTAACTCCATTTTTTTTTATATAACAAGGAATAATGAGGAGTGAAAAAAGTGTAAACATTATTTTTCTTAAAATCAATTTTACCTTGCATTTCATTGATTATAAAGTTTGGTTTTGTGTAATAAAGCAAATAATAAATCATAGAGCTTAGGTTTTTTATTTGATAATGATAATAACAGAACCAAATCTGCAATAATAACATACTTTATATCAATATTATAAGTACCACTTCAGTTTCTCAACATAACAAAAATTACATATTTCAGTCGATGGGTATCTTGAAAATCACTAAATGGGATTAAAAATAGAATTTGACAGTTGTATTTTTTAAAATGTTTTGTATTTTAAAAGATAACTTACAACCACGCATACGAAAAAATGTTAACTTAAAAAACTTATCTTCGAGAAAGAATTTTGTATTCCATCTTAGTTGCAAAACCTTACAAATAATTTTATTATCAATATCTAGGGTTGGGGGAAAGGAATAAATCAGCCTTAATATTTTTGAAATGCATTTTTTGGAAAAGAAAATATCATATAGAATAAATCACAAAAGTGTTACGTATATCAACTCAAATTTGTTTAATGAAATATATTGTATGTCATTGCTTATTTTTAGCACCTAGTGCATATAACCACTACATAATTTAAAAGAAATGCTATATATATATATATATATATATATATATATATATATATATAAAAGGAGTTAAATAGTCGGGATTGACTAGTTAAGACAAAATAAGAATTAGGAATATTCGAGATGCAGTCTGTTCTATTTATATATATTACGTAGTGACAAAGGTAATTGGAGCGATCCAAAAGAATGAATATTTGTCAAAGAGTCAAGAATTATTAGACGATATCAACTATTATAAGAAGCTAAAGAACAATCCAACTTACACACTACAACTGAAATCTAATAAACTGCCATTGATCAGGATTATAAATCCAAATTAACAAATTATGATACAATCTGCCCTAAATTTTGCACATTACCTAAAATTCTCAAACCAACCTTATCAATGTGTCCCATTGTCTCTTTAATTAATTGTCTAAATGGTCCTATAGTTAAATACTTTACTACTATCCTCACTGCAGCTTATAATTTTGACAATAATTTTTATGTGAAGAACTCATTCTCATTTAGCACATTCATTAATAATTTTCAATTGCCTACAAACTATGCGATTGTTAGTTTTGATCTTATTTTCCTTTTTACCTATTTACATTTAGAGGCTATCCTCAATAGCCTTCGTGATAAATGAGATGACATATCACAGGGTTCGATTACAATTTCTATGAACAACTCATGTAACTTGTTTTCAATTCCAATATGTTAGTGTTTAATATCTGTTGAACCAAACCTGGCTTTTCTCTTGTGTAGAAGTCCTGATGAAGGGAATAAAATTTCGCGAAAGCTAGACTAACAAAAGAGTTTCTTATATATATATATATATATATATATATATATATATATATATATATATATATATATATATATATATATATATATATACAGTGTGACCAGTAAAGTCCACATCATATGGAATTTAAGCTTTATTCGAAATTTGACTTTGGCATCAATTTCGGTTTTGATCGAGATGAATGTAATATAATTTAGATTTTTTGCCCATTTTTTGTAAATTGTAACACTGTTGCAAAATAACACTCAATGCAACCTACATAAAACTTCTTAGGTTTGACAATGCTTTCTTTATCCCAGACATATTTTGTTTAAAGTAGAGCCATATTAAATGTGTTTTTCTACAAAATTCAAATAGGGCTATTAAAATTTGGTCACATGTGATGCAAATTTTTTTTTTGAGCCTGTATAGGGTAACTTCATAAAATAACTATTTTTGAAAAGGTAGTTTATGTCTAAAAGTAATACACATTATAATTAAGACAAACAAGTACACAGTATCATCAGTAATGTTTGGATTAGGCGGAAAATCCGTTTAATTTTTATATTAAGATTTTTTATTAGAAAATTTGAGTCTTTTCAATTAAACTATTTTTTAATATTAATGTGTTTAGACACAAACTACGTTTTCAAAAATATTATTACGAAGTTACCTTAGAAAGGGTCACAAACAAATAAACTTGTCATCACATGTGACCAAATTTAATAGTCTTATTTGGATTTTGCAGAAAAACACACATTTAATATGACGTTAATTTAAATAAAATATGTCTGGAATGAAGCATTGTCAAAACTAAGAAGTTTATGTAGGTTGTGTTGAGTCTTATTTTGCAGCAGTAGTGCAATTTATAAAAAATGGACAAAAAATCTAAATTATCTTATACAGCTGAAATTTTGCATATGCTAAAAATTGCATTTATAAAAACTTTTTCTAATAGTTATTTTCGATATTTTTGTATTTTTTTGTAAAAAAATTGAAATTTGACAGATAATGCTAATCACATGACTACTATCCAATATGATGCAGGCTTTACTGGTCCCACTGTATATATATATATATATATATATATATATATATATATATATATATATATATATATATATATATATATATATATATATATGACAAAATATTAAATTTCAGTTTTAATATTGCCCCAAAACTCCCTAAACAAAATAATACGGCATACTGTGCTAAAACTACAATTCTTCGATTGCGGGGAAACCCAGAGAATAAACG